>QLTV01000453.1:955507-973301 GCA_003457575.1 Thermophis baileyi
CTACGTGCTATTGCTATTGCTATTGCTAGATTGTTGGGGGCAATATGCTGACTCTGTGAACCGCTTAGAGAGTGCTGTAAAGCACTGTAAAGCGGTATATAAGTCTAAGTGCTATTGCTATTGCTACTGTCTACATAACCTGTGTTGTGCCTGACTGCCCCTACTTTCTTGCCACCTGTTTGATTAGTGCACATGGTATGGCACTCACTATTAAATGCTTGGTTTTGCTTGACAGCAGGGCTGATAATCTTACCCGCACACACATCTATGTTGCATGCACTGATAACCCTATTAATTTTAGATTGCTGGGGACAGAAATGTTCTGTATCAATTAATTCTCTATCCCCGCTGTTCAGTTTAAATGTTTATCCAGGAAATCTGTGAATTTAATACCAAGTAACTCAGTTCCTTTCTTTGATGGATGCAAACCATCTCTTTTGTATCAGTTTTTCATTGGACCAGCTGCAGACATCATGACTAATAAAACCAAAGCCTTCCCTTTAACACCATTCCTTTAGCCACACATTAAACTCTGCTACACGCTGACCTTTCCCTTTTTGTTCCTTATATACTGGTAAAACCTCTGAAAAGATAAGCCTACAACCTATACTACTAAGTTCATACCCCAAGCTCTGGAAGTCATTCTGCACAGAAAGTACATCTTTTTGGGACAGATCATTTGTGCCAAGATGTATAATAGCATCAACATCACAGTCCTTACTGGCATTCTTGACTATCTTAAGAATATGCCTCTTCTCTCTGCTGGCAGTAGCACCTGGCAGACACCTGACCTCTTTCAAAATCCTTTCCTAAATTTACATCCCTTACAATTGATATTCTTGCACCCCTTACAAAAGTAAATAATTATATGCATATAATTATGCATATACACTATAACTTTGAAACTTTGAAACCCAAGTTTTCGCACCCTCTGGAATATCGTCTCGCACTCCCGGTTGGAAACCCCTGGTTTAGAGGAACATAGCTGCATTCAGAAAGTTCTTGAACATGGAAGTCCAGGTCCTGATTCTTGGTTCTTTGATCCATCGGTCATACTTTGATCTTCTCCTCCTTATAGCTGGCCTTTTGCACAGCATTGTATTAGTTCACCTTAGCAGAAATGAAATTACTTTTTCATTTTATTTGGTTCTCACAAATACTGTACATCGCTCTCTTGGTTGTTTGCACACCCTGTGCATCATTTCTTATTGTTAGAAAAGAGAGCAGGCGGGAAGTAGCTTGATTCCGCATCTTTGATGAACCACTTTTGACCAGCTATTAATCACATCGAAAATCTGCAGCACGGAATTGATATAGGCATAAAGAAAAGATATTGCTCAATTGCTTTTGCAAACAGTTCAACTGTGTGCCGTGGAAGAGCCTGTATATTAAGAAGGACCAATGATAATCTGCTGTAATGGAGGACTGCCAATTCATTGCTGCTCCTGAACAAATGGACTGAGCAATTTTCTAATCTTGAAAGACAATCTTAGAATCAGCAACTTCTGCTGCAGGGTCTTGAAACTATTAAAACTCATGACAGGAGGAGCCCAGATGAGGTTAAGGCAGAAACGTATCCATCACTGCTAAATGGATTCTATGGTCAGTTTTAATTATGAAGGATACCTTACACTATAGATATCCCAAAGTAATTGTTGAAGACAAGGCTACGACCTTAGTTGCTCTCACGTGAAATTAAAGAGATGCATGCTGACCAGGGGTGGTATTCCCTTCCCTTCCCTACAGGTTCGCAAATGTGAGCATGCACGCACACGTGCACGCTCGCTTTGCTCGCACACGCCACCTCCGCACATGCGCACAGTCTCCCATGCATGCTCTTTACACATGTGTGCACCTTCCGCGCATGCGCCCAGCCACAAAAACGTGGCTAAAGAGGACGTCATTACGTCTGGGTGGGTGGGCAGGCTACCCACAGTCAGCGCTACCAGTTCACCCGAACTGGTCTGAACCGGAAGAATACCACCACTGATGCTGACCACCAGAACTTCACAGAAACAAAAACAACACTTAGATAGTGTTTTAAATATACACTTAAAGTGCATTTAATATGCATGTGCACCTTACATGAGATAAATAAAAGGATGACAAATGTGAGAACTGTAGGAGCCTTTCAGAGGTTGCTCTATTGCAATTCCAAGCACTTCTTACTATGGGTCATATTGGTTGGGATCATTGGAAGTAATAGTATATGGAGATCCATAAGTTTTCTATCCCCTGACGTAAAAACGAGAGAGAGAGGGGGGAGGGGGAGGGGGAAAAACTCAACTTCTTTATACTAACTTTTTGAATTTGGTTTTATATTGCTTCATATGAATTTGGTTCAGAGGTGGGTTCCTACCGATCCGGACTGGTTCTATAGAGCCGTTAGTAATGTGGCGGTGTGGGTCACTAGAACCGGTAGCGACCCATGCCTGCCACGCCCCCGAGCTGGTTCTCTCGGCGGCACCATAGGCGCCGCCATCTTGTTTTTTGCTTCTGCGCATGTGCAGAAGCTATTTTTTTTTTGGTACTGCGCGTGCGTGCACCCATGCGGCATGTCCCGGAGCAAACCAGTAGCAAGTAAATCCGGAACCCACCCCTGATTTGGTTCATATGAGGTTGCTACAGCATTCTTAAAGGGGAACATTACATCTAACCACCAGATACTGCTGTCTAAGTTACAGTTCCTGGATATCCTTTGCTGTGCTCTTGATAACTTATTTTCCAAAGTACCAGAAGGCAGGACAAAAAGCAATGGATGGAAACTAAACAAGGAGAGAAGCAACCTAGAACTAAGGAGAAATTTCCTGACAGTGAGAACAATTTATCGGCAGAATGACTTGCTTCCAAAAGTTGCTGGTGCTTCAGCATTGAAGGTTTTTAAGAAGAGACTGGACAACCATTTGTCTAAAATGGTATAGGGTCTCCTGCTAGAGCAGGGAGTTGGACTAGATGACCTCTATGGTCCCTTCCAACTCTGATGGTCTATGTTCTAAACAATATAAAGATAGAGGTAGTAGTACCATGCTTGAAATTAACTTTAATAAAATTACTCATGAATTTCAGAGTGAATACCATTTTGTTACTTTGCTGTAATAGTAAGGAACAAAATTTTACCATGTTCTTATATACTACGTATACAATATATATTTGCATACTTTTTATTGTTTTTGTTGTTTAATTGTTCATTCATCAAGAAGTATCAAGACATTTGAGACAGTGACTATATCTTTTCTAGACTGAATTGGAGAAAGGTATTTCTCTCAGTGTCCTTGATATAATGGTTTTAAGTGCTATCAAAGGTATTCAGAACGAGTGAATGAATGAAATATCTCCAAGCACTATGGAATATGGTGTTTCACAAGGATTACATGCCAGCATGGCTCCTTGTATGTTCAGCTAGTACTATCACACCAGCCGGTCAATGCCATCTGGTTCTCTTGGCTCAACTGCCCATTAGCACATATGTGGCACTGAAGTGAACGATATCAAGGCACAGCTTGTATGGTTTTATTAAGTATGAGTGCACAGCTGATGTTTAATCAGCTGACAAATTGCGGAAGCTTAGATTTATCATCCAAGTGCCATTTTTGGAAGATATCCAGAATCAAATGGGAAAGCGTTTTTTGTGAGCTGCACTATTTCAAATGGTTCTCTCTGTGTGTGCATGCCTATTTACTCACAACCTTACCTCCAACAAAGAATCCTATTAAGTAAAATCTCATTTATTCATACAGAACAAGGATAAAAGTGGAAATGGTCCAGATTCGTGTTAATTACTTTCACGAGGTTCACAGGCTGAACTATTTGTGATATCCGGCGAAATAAATATGAACTCCTCTATTCAATATACAGTTTTAAAGTAATATTTTGACAGATATCCCATGAAGATAATATTATGTATTAGTTTTTTTGAATAAATGATTCTAAGACAGGAGAAGTACTTGCTTCTGTGCAGTTGCTTTTATCTCATCTACAATCCAACATAGAGTTGTCCTTAGTTATTCCAGTGTTAGTATGTTCACCATTAATGAGGCAGCAACCACAGCATGTTTAACATCTCAACATACATTAAGTGCCAGCCTGGCCATCTTTGCTTTCCTTCAAGCTGTTGTGGCCTGTCGGCCATCGGCCCCTCCAACAGCCAAATCAGAGGAGGAGGAGGCATGGGAGTCAGGGTCAGCATCAAGGCAACCTGAGAGCTCCGAGGGCAGAGGTGGGATTCAGCAGGTTCTGACCAATTCTGGAGAACCAGTAGCGGAAATTTTGAGTAGTTCGGAGAACCGGTAAATACCACCTCTGACTGGCCCCACCCC
The DNA here is from genome assembly GCA_003457575.1 of Thermophis baileyi. Classification (NCBI taxonomy): domain Eukaryota; kingdom Metazoa; phylum Chordata; class Lepidosauria; order Squamata; family Dipsadidae; genus Thermophis; species Thermophis baileyi. Next base: position 959,824 of record QLTV01000453.1, read on the forward strand.
CATCTATTCTCTGCCTCCTGAGTCCCAGCTGATCGGGAGGAAATGGGGATTTTGCAGTAACCTTCCCCTGGAGTGGGGAAGGAATGGAGATTTTACAGTATCCTTCCCCTGCCACGCCCACCAAGCCATGCCCACCAAGCCAAGCCATGCCCACCAAGCCACACCCACAGAACCAGTAGTAAAAAATTTTTGAATCCCACCACTGTCCGAGGGGGATGAGGGAATGAAGCTGGCAGAGAGAGAGACAGAGGTGGGGCCTGGGCCGTCCGTCAGCCCTCAGATGGAGAGTCAACAGCTCCCAGGTCTGGAGGTGGATGATGAGGAAGAGGAGGAACAGCTGGGTCCAGTGCCTGATGCACAGATGCACAGAAGGTAGAGAAGAGGAGAGCAATGGAAATCCATGGGCCGATCCTTGGGAAGGAAGAGCAACCACTGTTAGCAAAGCCCACCTTAGCTCTGGGGATAAAAGGCAGGGGGCGGAGATGAATAGATGTGGCAGACAACTATTCATCTTCCAGCTGGACGGACTTGTTAGCCTGCATTGAGAGAGAAACTTTTTGCCGGGGCTGCTGGCACTCCTAATAAAGGAATCTTTGAGTTAACTTCAGAGGGTTTGGGGAGCTGGGTCAGAACACAAGCTTTCTGCCAGTGGTCATGGAAACTGTGTGTGTGTGGGGGGGGGTAAGCAATGGGTATGGCGATGGGAGGAATCATGCAGGAGGTGAAACTGAGAAGTGACGGGGAGGCCTGGACTCAGAGAGGCCAGCTTGGATTGTTTAACGACTTCAAGGCCAACCATCCTGGGAAAGGCAGCCCTGGCATTAAGTTGGTGTTGTAGCCTTGCAACCACTGGTTATTGGGTGGGATCAGTCTAGCTTATGCTGGCCATTTTATACCAGTCTGGATTTTTTCCCTTCTACAGCACTTTTTCAGTACAGTGCCTACAACAGGATAGGAATGATCACTGGGACACCACATTTTATTCCAAAATACCTTTCTAAAAGAGCCGAGGTGGCGCAGTGGTTAGAGTGCAGTACTGCAGGCTACTTCTGCTGATCACCGGCTGCCAGCAGTTTGGCAGATCGAATCTCACCAGGCTCAAGGTTGACTCAGCCTTCCATCCTTCCGAGGTTGGTAAAATGAGGACCCAGATTGTTGGGGGCAATATGCTGACTCTGTAAACCGCTTAGAGAGGGCTGTAAAGCACTGTGAAGCGGTATATAAATCTAAGTGCTATTGCTATTGCTATGAAGAAAAGTCCCTATACTGCAGAGGTGGGTTCTTTCCGGTTCGGAGCGGTTCGCCTGAACCGATAGTGACCCACTGGTGATGTCACAGTGATGTCACAGATCCAGTTCAGTCGGTGCCAGTCCATGGGTGCCGCCATCTTTTTTTTGAATTTTTTTGAAATTTTTTTTTTTGAATTTTTTTCCGGGATTTTTTTCTTCTGCGCATGCGCAGAAGCCGCTGTGCAGAAGCTGAGTTTCTGGCACTGTGCTTTCTTTTTTGGTTTTTTTGGGTTTTTTTTTTTTTTGGATTTTTCGGCACTGCTCATGCGTCGCCATCTTTTTTTTCAGCTTTTTTTTTGGAATTTTTTTTTATTTTTCGGCATGCGCAAAGCGAGTGCACGGCCACACAGCACGGGAGGAAGCGAACCGGCAGCGAGGTAAGTTAGAATCCACCCCTGCTATACTGGTATCTTTACTTCTGAGCATTGAGACCTAGCAGCCAGTTGTTCTGCTTCTTCAAGTCTGTTCCTAAACGCCTATCTTTCTCCTTTTCATAAAAATGAAAGAAAATTATCAGTGTTTGCCTGCATTTGTTTGTGTGCTTGTCCTGGTGCTTTGAAATAAACCCTAACCCTAACCCTTTGAACACAAAGCAGTGATAAACTGCCTTTTCTGAAGCATTCCATGGGTGCAGGATACAATTGCTCCATTCACAAGGAAGCATGCAAATTGCTTTCAGTTGCATGCCCTTCTTACAACCTAAATATAAAAGAATAACAGAGTTGAAAGGGACCTTGGAGGTCTTCTAGTCCACTCCCCTGCTCAAGCAGGAAACCCTATACCAGTGATGCCGAACCTTTTTTTGCTTGGGTGCCAAAAGGGTGCGTGTGTGTGCGATAGCGTGCGCCCACACCCATAATGCAATGCCCTCCCCCTGTGCATGTGCGCACAACCCCCCTGCACTACCCCCCCCGCATGCGCGCAGGCCTCCTAGACATACCCAATTCCAGCAACCGTTCTTTATATGTTTTAGCCGCCAGTCCCCTAATCATCTTTGTTGCTCTTCTCTGCACTCTTTCTAGAGTCTCCACTCCTTTTTACACCATGGCAACCAAAACTGAATGCAGCATTCCAAGTGTGGCCTTACCAAGGCATTATAAAGTGGTATTAGCACTTCACGTGATCTTGATTCTAGCCCTCTGTTTATGCAGCCTAGATCAATGAGTACCTTGTAAGATCAATGAGAAAGCTAATTTCACACAAGAACTGGATTGGTGTCTTCAACTGGAAGGTCTCATTAAACCTATGGACAGCATTCTATTGAGTTTTTCCTGCCCCCTCCTCCTCTTTCACATTACCCTCGTACCTCAGTCAGACTTTCTGGTGTGACTTGATCCAGATTTGTTCTCATTTGTGAGAATTAAATTCAGTTTCATTGCGATCAGTTTCAACAACTTCTCAGCAGGGTTTCATTTTCTGTCCCAAATAACTATCCAAGAAATGTTCTCAGGGTCAACGCACTGAGGCACTGACTGATATTACCATAAGGAGAAAAATGACATGCTTAGATTTGCTTTTATTATGGAATCTTCACTCTTTGCATGCCCTTAAAAAAAAAATCAGAAAAAAATCACGTAAGCTTGCTATGGGTAGCCCACATCTCTAAACAGTATTAACGATAACTCATCTCTTGTTACACTGCAATCTGTGAGAAAAGACTTTCATATTTCCTAATATTTCTTGTGGTAATTTGTTTTGTTTTGTTTTGAGCAGGTGTGGTGCAGAATTGGGATTCTTTCCGTGCAGGCAGGTTATTTATCTTTCTAAAATGGCCTTTGTTGGAAGTGGATACTGAAGTCGAGGGACTATTTCAAAACAATATTAGTCATCTCAGTATACTTTGTCAGCTAGATAAAAACACAAATAGGCTTCGGGTTATTTCAGAAGTTGCTTCTTTTCCCAAGCTGTTATGTTTCTGATAAGATTGCCTGATCTCACTCGCAGAAGAGCGGATGTGGGCCGTACTAGTGTGGGCCATACAATCACAAGTGCTTTTTCACTAGCTACACTTAGTACACTAGCCAGAGCTCAGCAAAGGACCATGTAATCAAGATGTTCTCCTTCTGCTGAATCAAATCAGAATCAGAATAGAACTGGAAGAGACCTTGGAGGTCTTCTGATCCAGCCCCCTGCTCAAGCAGGAGATCCTATACCATTTCAGACAAGTGACTGTCCAGTCTCTTCTTAAAAACCTCCAGTGATGAAGCACCCACAACGTCTGAAGGTGAGCTCTTCCATTGGTTAATTGTCCTCACTTTTAGGAAGTTTCTCCTCAATTCCAGGTTGCTTCTCTTGTTGATTAGCTTCCATCCGTTGTTTCTTAACCTCTGGTGCTTTGGAAAATAAATTGACCCCCTCTTCTTTGGCATGTTTAGCCTAATGAAAAGAAACTCAAAGGGAGACATGGTAGTAGTCTTCCATTATAGGAAGTGATATCACAGGGAATGGGTGTGGATTTATTCTCCAGAGATTGGAGTAAGTAAGAAAAGAACCAACAGGTGGAAATTTTACAGAGAAAGGTCCAAAGTTGAAATAAAGAAAAATTTCTTCCTTGAACAAATGGTGAGCTATCAAGCAGTTGAACAGCTTGCCTCCTGGACCTGGGATTGCTCTACCACAGCGGTTCTCAACCTGTGGGTCGCGACCCCTTTGGGGGTCAAACGACCCTTTCACAGGGGTCGCCTAAGCACGTGCTAGCCCACCATCTTGGTGACTGGCAACGCATGGGGAGGGGGCGGGGTGGGGGTCGCAGCGGCGGGGCGAGGGTCGCAGCATTAGGAAGGTTGAGAACCACTGCTCTACCACTTGAAGAATAGAGTGGACAATTTTTTGTCTGGAATAGGATGAGGATTCCTATCCTCCCATGCAGCCCAGGACCTGGAACTTAAATGTTTATAGTCTAGCCGCATCCTATTATTGTCAGATATTAGCCGACATTAAAAGGATTGTTCACATGACTTTCACTCAGTTGCTGTACATTAAAGATGTATAAATTTTATTTCACTATATTACCAGTGTTAGAAATCTTAACAAATCAAGAATTATGGTTTTTTTGGTCATGGCTAAAATCATCATCATACAGCATGGTAAGGAAAAGTAGCTTGCACATTATTTGCAGCAGTGGTTTGTTAACATGCACTGACAGTCAATTTCTGAATTAGAGTAATTTGGCTGGCCACTATATAGGCAGAGATTTTTTCTCATTCTGTGAATTGGCCTCAATTTCTGACCAACTGCGTGGGTTTCTCTGCACTAGCCACCAGGAGGGAGGGAATGCCATTGATTGGCAGCAGCAAGGTTTCCCTCTCCAGTCATTTCAAACTCTAGGGGGCGGTGCTCATCTCCATTTCCTAGCCGAGGGAGCCAGCGTGGTCCAAAGACACTTCCATGGTTATGCGGCCAGCTGATATGCTGAGGTGCATGGAACACAGTTACCTTCCCGCCAAAGTGGTACCTATTTATCTACTCGCATTTTCATGCTTTTGAATTGCAATGTTGGCAGGAGTTGGGGCAATAACATCCCGTCACATGGTATTTGGGTCTCGAACTGCCAACCTTTCAGTCAACAAGCCCAGTGTCTTAACCGCTAGGCCATCATGCTCCCTATAGCAGCAAGTTAGGAAACTTTTTATGCTGTCTGTCTGTCTGTCTGTCTGTCTGTCATCTATCTATCGATCTATCTATCGATCTATCTATCGATCTATCTATCGATCTATCTATCGATCTATCTATCTATCTATCTATCTATCTATCTATCTATCTATCTATCTATCTATCTATCTATCTGTGTCTGTGTCTGTGTCTGTGTCTGTGTCTGTGTCTGTGTCTGTGTCTGTGTCTGTGTCTGTCTATCATCTATTTTTATCTATCGATATCTTCTATCTTCTACCTTCTATCATCTATCATCTATCATTTATCTGTCATCTCTCTCTCTCTCTCTCTCTCTCTCTGTGTGTGTGTGTCTCTCTGTGTGTGTGTGTCTGTGTCTGTGTCTGTGTCTGTCTGTCTATCATCTATTTCTCTCTATCGATATCTTATATCTTATATCTTCTATCATCTATCATTTATCTGTCATCTCTCTCTCTCTATCTATCTATCTATCATCTATCTATCTATCTATCTATCTATCTATCTATCTATCTATCTATCATCTATCATCTCTGTCTATCATCTATCTCTATCTTATCTATCTTTATCTATCTATCTATCTATCTATCTATCTATCTATCTATCTATCTATCTATCTATCTATCTATCATCTATCTATCATCTATCATATCTCCTAGTGAAAATTTGTAAAATAAAAAAAATGCATTACAGTATATCTGAGAAAATAGAATGCTAAATATGTGTCAGTCGGGGACAAAGTTAGGTGGTTAGGGATTAGGAGATATGTATTTGGATGAATGCTCATGATAATAGAAAAATGAACTTCAGGCTGGAAGAACACTAAGCTGAGCAAAACTGAAATCAGCAGGTTCACCCACTCTGTTTCATTGATATGCTTAGCAGAGTAACATGAGCTTAACATAAAATGAACAAAGCAGTTCCTAAGGGGAATACCTACAAGGATTTAAAGTCTGTACTAGGGAAGACTATACTGGGAAACAATTGCAAACAACTATTTATGTTTTTGAAATTCAGTAAAGTGTCATTTCAGTTGAGGATAGAGAAAACTAAGTCAAAGAATCTTAGAAAAACTTCAATGTGAAGAGAGATTTGAGAGAAAAGAAAGAAAGAGAAACATTGCTAGAAGAAGGTTCCAAGAAGATTTGAGCAGAAAGTTCTCAAAAGACATTCCATTTCTTTGCTTTGCTTTTATCCCCATCTAGAAAAGAAATATTAGATTGCAGGATTTCTCAACATTTTTTTCAAAGAGTTTTTATTTCCTCCCTGTCAAGATCCCAAATGCATAAAGTCTGAGAAACTGGATAATGCAAATGGTGGCCAGGCTTCCAACTCATTGGCTGATGACATCTCTTACAGTGGCAAAGTAGGAAAAATAAAATAAAAAGGAAAACATAAAGTTTGAGCTACTGGTACTGCAAATAGCGAAACTCTTCTCTGAAAAATTATTGAAGAATTTCCTCTTCTGAAAAAAAAATGACACGGTTCTTTTCCCTCCTTAGACAGGATGGAGAGGCCATAGAGGAACAATCGAGAGTATCCTGTCATATTGCATTACAGTCTAGCTTGAAAGCATTACTGCTTCAGACAGGAAGGGGGTGCAGAGAGTGGTGAGGATGGCAGAAAAGATTATTGGCAGTTCACTCCCTTCTATCCGGGACATAACATATAAGCATTGCTTGACCAGGGTTCGCAGGATTGTCTGGGACGCTACACATTCTCTTTATAATCTGTTTTCCTTGTTACCTTCTGGGAGGAAACGTCGTGGTATCTGAAAGCAGAACATCCAGATTCAGCCACAGTTTTGTTCCATATAGCATCAACCTTGTGAACTCTCAAGCTTCCTCTTTCCACTATGTATTCAAGATGGACAGTGTCCCAAAGGTGCTTTTTTTTTTCCCCAAGAGGCAACTGGACTTTTTGGTTTTTCTTTGAAGACATTTCGCTTCTGGGACAACCATGACCTGGATGACTGAGAATCTCCATAGACATTTGAAGATGGACAGTGATTAATATTTATATGTATTTATATGTTAGGGTGTAGATATATATGATAGATAGATAGATGATTGATGATAGATGATAGATGATAGATAGATAGATAGATAGATAGGTAGGTAGGTAGGTAGGTAGATAGATAGATAGATAGATAGATAGATAGATAGATAGATAGATAGATAGATAGCTAGATAGATAGATAGATAGATAGATAGATAGATAGATAGATAGATAGATAGATAGATAGATAGATATGTAGCATGCATGCTATGTATGTACTGTATACACTTTTGAGAGTAGGCAACAGAATTTCATTTTTAATGTGTGCCACAGTGCCCACAGAAAAAATTACAATAAAGGTTATCTAAAACATGGATTTACACTAAAAGTGAACTGGAGATAGAGCATAAGATGTCTGACTCAGAGCTCCACCAAGTAGAATGATGCTGGAGGAGACCTTTGAAGAAGAATAGAGAGAAAAATGTAGTTCCTGTGGAAAACAATTCCAAGCAGAAATCTGGCAGAAGGGACAGTAATGAGAACAAGCAGAGGTATTTTGTTTTTGTTTTAAAAAGAGATTAGGATATTGATGTGATCTGAGTAGGTTAGGGACAGCAAATAAAGCCATAAAGGCAACAGAATTTGGACCACTTGATGCTCTTTCTGCGTGAAGGTTTCCGTCTGTGTCTCACAGAACTGAAGTCACAAGGCAAGGAAGGACATTTGAAATACTGAATCTAACCTTCTTCTCAGGGGACTCAAATAAACCACGGTCCAAATAAATTGCTCAGAAGAGGCGACCCAACTGTTCCCCTTACCTATAGAAAGTCACAGTGTTGAACAGCTCTTATTTTTAAAAGTTTCTTTTAAATGTTTGACTAGAATCTGCTTTTCCCTGGCTGAAGACTATTATTCTATATCGTATTCTCCGGGACAGCAGAGGTCTTAGTCTTCTATGCGGCAACCATTTAGATATACAAAGAGGGCTATCATATTCTCCTTGCCATCATCATTTTTCAAGACCAGATATATCCAATTCCCAGTCCCAGTCCCTTGATCACCTTGGTTGCCCTTCTCAAAATTTTTCCAGTTTGTCTGCATCCTTCTTAAAATGTTTTGTCCAGAGCCACATAGTATACTCAGGGTGAGATCTGACTAATACAAATACAGACTATTACTTTCTGGGGAGTATTTTACTATCTCTCCCTCCCTCCCTCCCTCCCTCCCTCCCTCTCTCTCTCTCTATGGCACTTCTGTCCAAAAGAATTTTGGACAGAACTTCAATTTCCCTCTTTCAGAAATCCCTCTTCTCTCTCTCTTTCTCTTTCTTTCTCTCTTTCCCATATTTATTTGGCTGCACATCTTATAAATCATTACACTACATTTTAGCCAATATCATTATTCATCATCGTTCAAAAAGACAAGGTGAAAGCATGTAATACAATCTTGGGGATATACCTGATCCCAGATAGCTCATTATAATAATGGAGAAATAATTGTACAAAGCTGAGATAATATCAGAGAAAAGGAGAAACTATTGTCAAGGTTAGAGTCAATATGAAGAAGTTCAAAACATGAATACTAATGCCATTAAATGCTGTGGGAATAAGGCTATTTAAATATAGCCCACAGCTAGTTCCAGTGTTCTATTTGTAGCGAGCAATAGTTCACCAATAACAAATGTTCAAGACTGAAGATTTTAGCAGATTTTACAATGTCCTTTTATAGCACGCACACACACAAAAGGAGCATTACTTTAAAATGTCAGGTTTTGCAAAAAAAAAAAAAGTGTTACTTGTTTCCTTGTCACTATTATGGATGGTATGTTTTATCCATGTGCCAACCATTTTTAATTGGATTTTACTGTCATAGGATGAATCGGGTCTTCTCTGTTCTAAATATTTTTAATCATATTTTGAACAGTTGAGCTTATTTTGGCTGTGAATGATCGAAACTGAAGCTAGAAACTATCCAGACAGTGCTGGTTGGAGGAGGCTGTTCCCACCAATAAAAGATTGGATTGTGTTCATTCCACCACTAAGTGTGTTCCCTTAAAATATGTGCTAACACACAACCCGTTTTCATAAAGACACACTTTTTAATAAAAAGGAAAATAGCATTTGTTCCATTCAGGATCTGCAGAAATAAATGGCCAGAAAGTTAAAATAACTAAATAGGCTGCCAGAACTTCAAATATCTGGGACCTAAGTTGTTCGCTCATGCAACTGGAATGTATAAATTTAAAGAAGCTGGACATCTATTGATCATATCCTTGGGGAACCAAGGAAGAATGAAACTGTAACCTTTGCCTTACGAATAAATGAGAGAAAAACATACTTTTTAGCCGCTTCAGGAGAGCTCCTGCATTTTTGCTTCCCACCTGCCTTTTAATCTGATTCTGTAGTTAACCTGTTCCCGAGTTCTTTGTTAGGTTTTCTTTGGGTACAAGTCAAAGTATGAAACTGATGACAGAATAATAGAATAACAGAGTTGGAAGGGACCTTGGAGATCTTCTAGTCCAACCCCCGCTTAAGCAGGAAACCCTATAGCATTTCAGACAAATGGCTGTCCAAACTCTTCTTAAAAACCTCCAGTGTTGAAGCACCCACAACTTCTGAAGGCAAGCTGTTCTATTTATTAATTGTTCTCACTGTCAGGAAATTTCTCCTTAGTTCTAGGTTGCTTCCCTCCTTGATTAGCTTCCACCCATTGCTTCTTGTCCTGCCCTCAGGTGCTTTTGGGACTAGATTGACCCCCTCTTCTTTGTGGCAGCCTCTTAGATATTGGAAAACTGCTATCATATCACCCCTAGTCCTTCTTTTCATTAAACTAGATATATCCGGTTCCTGCAACCCTTTTCATATGTTTTTGCCTCCAATCCCCAATCATCTTTGTTAACCACAGAATAGATGTTGCTCTTCTCTGCACTCTTACTGAAGTATACATGCCCAAGCTTGGATGAAACATTTCAAAGAATAAACCTTCATTTTCTCTATTTTATCTCTTATTGTTTGTTTATATTAGGGATTGATATTAATTTCTGCAAAGCTCCCCAGGTTGTAGGGAAAACAGATGGGCCAAGCCTATTTGGGGAGAGAAAGAAAATATGGAGAACCAATGGAACCATGTGATGTCAACTATCCAATGGAAAAGTGATATGAGGTGATGGTTTCCTCAATGCCAGGCTACAATCCAGGTAGCCATTTTCTTGGGGGGGGGGGGTTTCCTGGAAAATTATATTATGGAACATTAATTCCCAGACTTGAGGTATTTGTTCTGACATATGTCTTGGTTTTCAAACCATTTCTGGGGATTTTATACAATTCTTTCCAACTGTCCATGATCTTTGGGTTTTTCTTTTTCTGGAATATACAATTATAAATTAGCCTCATTCTATTTCTCTCATCCATATTCCTCTTTTTTTTTTTTACTTACAACAAGCTTTTCTAACTTTGTATATTATCCAACTATTGATCCCCCCCCCAAGAGCTAATGTTACTTCTAAGTTTAGAAAATGCAGTTTCCTCTGTTGTATCTTTTCCTGTTCTAGATTATTTGGAATTAATGTGTGAGATTGCTAACCAAACCTTTTTTCCTCCCTAAAGCAAACGGCTATTTCCTTGTACTCTTTGTCTGTTTGTGTAGTGGTGCAGATAGTTGTGTGGTTATTAAACTCAAGGCAATAAACCGTTGAATGTTAACACTAGGTGAGATCATTTTTCTCAATACTTGTAGATTCAAAGTTTGCCTATTAAGCCCCCCCAAATTATAGTCTTCTTCAAGTGTTGCAAAAAGCTTAGGTAGTATCCTCCAACACTTTAGACCAGGGCTGTCAAACTCCTGGCCCGCAGGCCGGATGCATCACATGCTGGCCACGCCCACGTCCAGTTTAGCGAAAGGGAAAAAAGTCCTGATACATCACGTAACACTGCCGTGATGACGTGAGTTTGACACCCCTGCTTTAGACTGTCTAAAAATCCCTTTTGGTTCACCTTCCTTCTCCATAACATCATGTGTTCTTCCCTTTTCCATTTCCACTGTACTGTGGTGATAGAAATTAGAATATTATATTATGAGATACAAACATCTGGATCACCTACAGATGCCAACAAAGAGATGCAGAACAACCAGGTATTTTTCTGCCATCTATTAATCATCTTAAAGTTTTGTAGCCTGAATGTTGAAGCTTTGGATATAGGAAAAGGTTTTTTGTTTTTTTTTGCTTCATTAGATTGTTTGGATGTTCTTAGTCCACAGAAAAAGAAGCAATATCAGTATCGGTGTGGAATGCAAGAAAGAAAGGTTAGAAGAGGAAAGAGAGAGAGAGAGAGAGAGAGAGAGAGAGAGAGAGAGAGAGAGAGAGAGAGAGAGGGAGGGAGAGCGAGAGAGAGAGAGAGAGAAGAGTGTTGAAAAGTAGAACAATTAAAAGAAGAAGGAAATGGGAAAAAACTGAGGATATTCAAATCCCATCTCTTTCTTCCAGCCCCCACTCCAAAAGTTGTTTCAATATGAGTATATGGAGTCCTTGGTGCTCTTAAGCAATAGCACTTAGCAACAGCACTTAGAGTTATATCCCGTTCCATAGTATTTTATAGCACTCTCTGGGCAGTTTACAGTGTCAGCAATTTGGGTCCTCATTTTATCAACCTCGGAAGGATGGAAGGCTGAGTCAACCTTGAGCCGATAAGAATTGAACTGCCAAACTGCTGGCAGTTGGCAGTCAGCAGAAGTAGCCTGCAGTACTGCATTCTAACCACTGCGCCACCACAGCTCCTAAGCTTAGTTGTTTGTTTGCAGATATTTCATTACCCAACTAGGTAACATTTTCAGGGTTGGAATCGAGTGAGGTTTGCTCTCTGTTAACAGGATTAAAATGAGACAATTCTCTAATCAAGGATGTACAAAGAAAAAAAACCAACAACACTGTTGTTGCAAACCCTATTCCCTTCCAGCCCTGATTATGTCACCCAGTTGGGTAATGAAATGTCTGCAAACAATACAGTTCAGAGAGCACCAAGAACTCCACAGTCTAACCCGACTGTATTCTCTTGTATTGGTAATATAAATATGATCCTTGGGCTAAAATCAAATGGATAATCTAAAAGAATATTGGCAATGTGCAAAAAAACATCCCATAAATACGTTCTTATATTAGCACTTCTTAAAAATATATATTTTTCTTAATACTGTAGATTTAGCAAAAATGTTGTGTTAACATGTTCCTGACACTTTTGGAGAGCTAGGTTATTACTACATTTGAACAACAACATTTTCAGTATGTAAAGCTATAACTACTGTTCATATTTATTCATTCTTTTTTTTGAACCATACTTGTAAATGGTAACACCTTATTGTCATAATGTTTTTTGAAAAGAAGGATGTAACCATAGATTCATAATGCTGTTCTCAAACGAATACAGTATCTTAACACATACAGACACACATACATGCATATACAATATTTGGGGGTCTCATATATTCCTGGTATTAATTACACACTTGTTCCCTTTGTTATATTAGTAATTTGATAGAACTGACCAGCAAAGCAGACCTCAAATAACTGATATTCCACATTTTAGTTCTAATAGTACAGAAATACATCATTTTCTTTGTTTTGGTTGTTGCTTAAAATGTAAGCAGTACTTGATTTCATGTTTCTATTAAGTAATGTTTTGCAGATGCTAAATTACAGCAGTAAGCCAAGGATACACACGTGATATCCTCATAAATGTCAAATGAATTCTTTATGATTGGTGCTATTATAGCGAATACCAAACAATTTCATTATAATTAGTGCTATTACAATGAATACCAGAGGAATTCATGATAATTAGTAGTACTACACAGAATAACAAATGAGTTTCAAGCAGAAGGCTCAGTGAGTTATTCCAAGGAAACACCAAGTCAGAACCTTTTCATGGTTTAGTGAATTTCAGGTGGACTTAGTAGAAATGGCCAGAATTGTGTGGCTGAGACATGATAAATATTGGGTTATTTTCGCTGATCATATATAATTCACTTTCTTATGGAAAAAAAATCTTCTGAATAGAGAAAAATTCTGAGTCCACTTCCCCCCCCCCTTATCTGGATGAAACTCCATACAAAAATTGTCCTCTATCACCTACTCAGGATGACTCATTGTATGTTAATATTTTTATTCTATATAAACATATAATAAATACAGGGGTCAACTCTACAAGAAACATTATTCTATGAGAACTGCCTTTAGTAGAAATTTGTGGAAAGAGTGAAACAGTTATGACCTTAAGAATGTAAGAAATTGGTTTCACAGCATTCATTTGTCTAGCTCAATACTGTTGTCTTGGTGCTTGAAGAGATTGAAAACTCAGCCTCCCTCATTTCCATAGTCACTTTAATTTTAAGATACTTCTGTTAGATTTAGCTACACATAACTTATAAAGCACAGATTGAGCCACAGAATAGCAAGTAGTCTCTGAGAAGCTTAGTAAGAATCTGAAAATCTCTATCTACAGAATCTAGATTTTGGTGGTAATAATCCCTGTACTCTGTGAGGTGGGGCTGGGGGGGTGGAGGAGGGGGAGG
>QLTV01000453.1:1000090-1021865 GCA_003457575.1 Thermophis baileyi
CAGAATAGAAAGGAATGGAATAGAATAGAATAGAATAGAATAAAATAGAATAGAATAGAATAGAATAGAATAGAATAGAATAGAATAGAATAGAATAGGAATACAGAATAGAATAGAATGGAATGGAATGGAATGGAATGGAATGGAATTGGATTGATAATAAAATAATAAAATAAAATATAAGAAAATAATAAAATAACAAAATAAAATGATAAAATAATAATAAAATAATAAAATAAAATAAAATAAATAATAGTCTTGCCCTTGAGATTTTGGATATGGGAGGCTTTCTACTTCTACTTTCTAATTCTGCATGTAATTTCCCTACAAATTTAGGTAATAAAATGCAAATTGATGATGAAAAAAGAAGAAAAAGAGGAGAAAGATGATATGCCTGAAATCCTACAAGAATGCCAAATTTTAGAGATTAAGACAAAGAGAGAAAATGTGGTGTAATGGCTAAAACGTTGGACAAAGTCCAAGATGCAGAGCCATCCTCAATCATGTATGACCAGATAATCTTGAATCGCTCACTATCTCTCCGTGCAATTAAATGCACTGGGGAGAAAGGAAGAGAATAATTGTTATTTTTATTCATTAACTTTATTTATATCCTAACTTTATTATTTTTCTATAAATAACTCAAGGTGGAGAAAATGCCTAATACCTCTTCCTATTTTCCCCCATAACAACAACCTTGTATGAGATGAGTTGGGCTAAAATAGAGTAACTGGTTTAAACTCACCCAGCTGGTTTTCATGTTTAAAGTGGAACTAGAACTCACAGTTTCCTGGTTTCCAGCCTGATGTCTTAACTACTAGAGCAAACTGGAGGAAGAAAAACTAGCTAAAGAAAGGTGGAAGAAAGGGAGGGAGGTATATCTGAGATTTACAACACTAAACAAACATCATTGAACTCTCAGGAAATCATTGGATAAAAATTCATGCCATTACTAGAATGGCCTTACAATCAAAACAATGCTCTTAAAATAAATATCCTACATCATTCTAGTAAAAACTTTTTTTAAAACCCCTCTCTTTTATGGTGCTACAGCTTAATTGAAAATCTCACTAATGACAGATAACAATGTAAAATTAGAACATGCAATATTTGTTTTTCACAGATGGGCAAGCAAAGCAAAACGATTCTGCATTCTCCTTGGTAATAAATCAATTTCCCATGAATATACAAATTCACAAACAATTTTATTTATTATGTTTCTTTAATCTTGAGATCAGTTCCCTGTAATGTGATTAATGGCAGATGTTCCATACATGTAAATAAAAAAGGAAGCTATTCAGCTGATTACACACTGCAGAGTTTGGTTTGCACACAAGGTGGGAGAAAGTTGAGCTATAGAAGGGACCTCTGGCATCTATTCACCTAGCTTTTACGTAGTACTGAGAAACAAAAATAGATGCAGTATTGAACACGGCAAACCATTCACCAGATTATCAGAATAATCAAAGCTCAACCAGCTGAGTCTAGCTACATGATAGTCATTAGCAATAGCACTTAGACTTATATACCGCTTTTACAGTGCTTTACAGCCCTCTCTAAGCGGTTCACAGAGTCAGCCTATTGCCCTCAACAATCTGGGTCCTCATTTTATCCACCTCGGAAGAATGGAAGGCTGAGTCAACCTTGAGCCGGTGAGATTTGAACCACTGAACTGCAGCTAGCAGTCAGCTGAAGTAGCCTGCAGTACTGCACTCTAACCACTGCGCCACATCATTGATGTGATGATTTTCATTCCCACCCTCTGGTCTTCAGCAATTGTTTAGAACATATTGCATTTATATCCAATAACGCCTCTGAATGCTTAAAACAGTGATGGTTGTGGGAAGCTTGGGATTATGAGAGACTGGAGGGTGATTGCCAAAGGAATGGAAGATAAGGTAAACAACCAAAAGTAAGAGAGTTGCAACTTATTCCATAAACAGCAACTCAGTCAAGGGACAAGAATCCTGAGTGGAAGTGTTTGCGAACATTTGCAATATCAGAACTCTGCTTCTGCTTTTCTCCTCATAGGATTAATTAGATTGTTACATTTTGCTCTTTCTGAAGTAGGGCCTAATTTGTAGTTTCTGAGCCATGGGTCTCTCTGTACAAGGCACTATTCACATTTTGGCAGTAGAAGCAAGCACCGTGTAAAATATGAAGCTGCACACTTCAAGCGTAAGTTTTCCTGGCCATTCCAACACTGTTTATCTTCAGTGGCTGGTTAAAGACGAATGGTACTCACAGCGCAGGTAGCTAGATTCTGCGCAGAACCACTAAAAGTGGATCAGAATCTGATGATTCATCCATCTATTTTACACCATTAATGCAGCAAATCTTGTGGTCTTATCACCTTGTTGCATTTTAGTATCTAATGACAGGAGGCCTTCACAATTTAAGGATTAATATTATATCATACCTTAGGCCGTGTTTTTGTTCACATGCAACTGACAGATTGGATACCAAATTATGATTTTAACAGATTCTATTTGTTGTTTATTATTTTATTCTAGAATTTTTAACTGGAGGTTCCTTTAACTGGAGTATTTTTAATTGTACTGGTGTTTGACTGTAATAACTATTGACTGACTGACACAACATAGGAGAACAAACCCATCAGGGCAAGATTCAGCAGTCCATCTCCATTTAAAAGACAAAGGCCACTCTTTTGAAGACTGCAAAGTCCAAATTTTTGGACAGAGGGAACCGCTGGTTTGAAAGAGGGGTCAAAGAGGCCATCTATGTCAAAATTGAATAGCCCTCTCTCAACAGAGGGGGAAGGATACAACATTATCTATCTCCAGTCTACAATGCAGTCCTTTCAACAGTTCCAAGAAGGCTCCACACCCATTTGCACTACTCAGGTGGCCCTGACGACACAGATAAACCTCCAGATGGCCTCAATGACTCTCTAAAACAGCGGTTCTCAACCTGTGGGTCGCGACCCCTTTGGGGGGTCGAACGACCATTTCACAGGGGTCGCCGCGCACGTTAGTCCGCCATCTTGGTGCCACCGTCACTCGCAGGGGTAAAATGCTCCCGGTTCGGCCGTGCCTGCGGGTCGCCTGACAGCCGGTAGCTACAGAAGCGGGAGACTTCGCCCACCCGCCTGGACGCCGCCATTTGGGTTCTTTTACCCTCTGCACATGCGCAGAATGCTTTGCGCATGCGCAGAGGGTAAAAGAACTCAAAGGTGGGGGGGGTCGCGGGGGGGGTCGCGACATTAGAAAGGTTGAGAACCACTGCTCTAAAAGGATGCAAATGGCCAGCTGTCTGCAAGGAGTATAAATCCTTCCATTCCCCACCATCCAGCCAGAGCTGAAGAAGCTTTTTGGATGAGAAGCAAAATGTCGTCAAAGAAAAACCAGAAAGTCCAGTTGCCTCTTGAAAAAGCACCTTTGGGACTACTGACTGATTGACTACAACAGTAATTTTGGATCAGCGTGTTGAAGGAATGTAAACATTATAGCATGTATGAAGGACATCACTGACCCCAATGTGGTTTCATAAGCTGAGCATCACAGGATATATTTCACCTCGCAAAAATATGGGGTGCTTAGGGCCCTCTGGAACAGCAAACACAAAAGGTGTTTACTTCAAATATTTCTAGGATATCGCCTTAAGAAATAACTTTAAATACTTAGAATACGGCATCCAGTTTTGGTCGCCACAATGTAAAAAGGATGTTGAGACTCTGAAAAGAGTGCAGAGAAGAGCAACGAAGATGATTAGGGGACTGGAGGCTAAAACATATAAAGAACGGTTGCTGGAATTGGGTATGTCTAGTTTAATGAAAAGAAGGACCAGGGGTGACATGATAGCAGTGTTCCAATATCTCAGGGGCTGCCACAAAGAAGAGGGAGTCAATCTATTCTCCAAAGCACCCGAAGGCAGGACAGGAAGCAATGGATGGAAACTGATCAAGGAAAGAAGCAACTTAGAACTAAGGAGAAATTTCCTGACAGTTAGAACAAGTAATCAGGAGGAACAACTTGCCTCCAGAAGTTGTAAATTCTCCAACACTGTAAGTTTTAAAAAAGAGATTGGATAACCATTTGTCTGAAGGGTATCCTGCCTAACCAGGGGGTTGGACTAGAAGACATCCAAGCTCCCTTCCAACTCTGTTATTCTAAAAAGGCAATAATATAAACTCTCTCCCACAAGTCATAATATAACAAGGACTATCGGAGGAGAGCAGATGTCTTTTAAATCTGAATCCACATTATTTATATCAATATAAGTAATCTCTATGCAGGTAGTCCTTGACTTACCATTGATAACCAAGGCAGTTGTTACATGAGTTATGCCCCAATTTACAACCATTTTTCCATGGCTGTTTAAAAAAACCACTGCAACTGTTAAGTGAATCACATGACTGTAAAGCAAATCTGGCTTCTCCCATTGACTTTGCTTGTTGGAAGCTAGCTGAGAAGGTTGCAAGCAGCAATCATATCAGTGGTGGGTTGCTACTGGTTCGGACTGGTTCGCGCGAGCTGGTGGCGGAAATTTGGCCCCGTTCGCCGAACCGGTAGTGATGGCCAGCTTGCCATGCCCCCGAACCGGTTCCCCGGTCGCCGCTGCTTGAAAGCGGCTGGCAACGAACCCTCTGTGCATGCAGTACATCCAGTACCCGGATGTAACGCGTGCGCTTCGCACTTCCAACGCGACAGGCGCACTTCCAAACCGGTAGGGAAGGTAAGAGAAACCCACCCCTGGATCACATGACACAGGGATGCTGCAACCATTGTAAAATATACTGGTTGCCAACCACCTGAATTTTGATCATGTAACTATGGATGATGCTGTGATCTTGATAAGTATGGAGACTGGTTGTAAGTCACTTTTTCAGCACTGTTGTAACTTTGAACGATCGCTAAACCAATGGTTACTACCTGTAATCCTTTACAATAAAAACTTGACCCAATGGTCAAAGTTTCAACTTAACTAAGAATCATCTTCAGGGAAAAACAAAGTTCAGGTGCCTTTTGAACAAGCACCTTTGGGACAACCATGACCTGGATGACTGAGAATCTCCATACTTTTGGTGTGTGTATATCAGTGGTGGGTTGCTGCCAGTTCGGGCCGGTTCGCCCCTACTGGTGGCGGAAATTTGCACCCGCTCGCCAAACCGGCAGCGATGGCCGGCTGTCCACACCCCTGAACTGGTCCTCCAGTCGCCGCGACTGGGAAAGAACCCTCTGCGCATGTGCAGTGGCTTCTGCGCATGTGCAGAGGGTCATTTCCCCGATGTGACATAGGTGCGCGCGCGAGCGAAGCGAGCACTTCCATCGCGATGTGAATCGATAGGGAAGGTAAGTGGAACCCACCCCTGGTGTATATATATATATATATATATATATAAATAAAGTAGAGGCTGTACTTTCTCTCCATATCTTCAGTGAACATAGTCATATGTGCAACCAATGTGTAACGAACAAGGTGCACCCTCACTATAAAATGTCTTTAAAAAAAAAAGGAATTCAGGGGATGGATGGCGATACGTGCAGTGGAAATTTCAACATGTTTTTGCAGGCTTAAGAATTGACTAGGCTTAATTCACATAGCCCACATTGGCTGATTCTATCTGATCAGGGAGTGCTTTGGACTTCAGCTCCAAAGTCCAGTCATTGCCTGGAATGGTGCTTCGCTAAGCTATTTGGAGAAAGTCACAAGGGCAGACTCTGTGTCCCAGTTCTATGCTCATTTTTGCCACTAGGACGCCAAATAGACCAGTGACTTTGTCAGGGCCAGCTGAAACCTAGCGAAAAGAATTTTGTTTTGTATTATGCTGGATGCTGTGCCAAAAATGACACATATCCTGTGGAGAGGGCAAAAAGTACATTAGCCCAGAAAAGAATGTGTTAGAATAATTCTGAAATGCCTTTGCTTGTTAAAACCTTCCTTGTTCCCTCAACCCATGTTAGTCTGCCTTTCTGCGTGATCACCTAAGGGAACAGAGGATAAATTTGGAAAGCTAATTTACTGAATGCTTTTAGGTCATTAATTCAAGCATAATTGGGGCTTGTTACCTTTTTCCCCCAGCACCTTTTATTCAACAGTGTGATCCCAGTTTCTTTCATCGTCTCAGGCTTAAATACATGCATACTGAAATTTCACACATCTCCTGTTAGATTCAGGTGTTAATACTCCTGCAAAGAAATTGATTATTTTAATGTTTAAACACAGCACCATTTTGCAAGGCCATTGCCAAAATATAAAGACATGGGAGAAGGTCACAAGGTCAAAATCTCCCTCTGTAATACTGTTGAACATCTTCCAGTATTGCTAATAATGTTGGATTGCAATGTGTGGGGAAGAAATATTTCAGCACAGGGCAGAATATAAATTGCTCCCTCCTCCTATTGTGCACACAACAACAGCCGTGTATGAAAGCCACCCTGTGTCAGGCCGAAGCCATATTTTATTAGAGACTTTGGCCTGCCACACTTTACGTTTGAGAATGTATTCTTGCTGTGGGAATTTGGGAGGGGCTGTTGCATGAGGGATGTAGACATGTAGCCATAACAAATTCCTTTAGATTCTCAAGGTCATCTTTTGTCCAGCACCTGCCTGGAAGATGAGGGGAGTAACTGACATGTCGACAGAAGGAGACTGGCTAACATCATGAACTTGTGGGTGTGGGGACAAAGGGCTTGATCTTTCAACTGGGTGGAGAAACCCTGGGAGCGTCAGATCCGGGTTTCTCCCAGCCGTGCCAACATGGCTCTGCTAATAAATTGGAACTTTGAGGAATGCTTTGCCTCAGACTCTGATTTTATTTTAGATGCTATTTGGAACTCTGACACCCTGCCAGCTTCCATGCTTAAAGGATGATTCGAATTCATAGTCCCCTAGTTTCTGTTCCTGACTTGTACCCTAATCCTTGCAAACTGAAAGAAAGAGCAAGATAGCTACTGTTTTAAATATTCATAATCTAGGACTCCATACCTGGAAAATATAATCCCCTCTAATCACTAGGTATGAATACACAATTCTACTGCAATTCTAGAATAAAACCAAAATTATTTTTTTTAATTTTTTATTATATACAAAAAGACATTACAAAAACATACAAACATACATATATCAGAAACGCAGTTCCTATTATATTATAGCTCAAGATCGGTCTATTGGTTTTTCTTACATTTGTCATTTAATTAAAACATTTCTAATATATTTGTGCTTTGTTTCAGTTTTCCTCCGTATCTATCTAATTTCTGGATTTTTTTTTTTACATATTTATGCTATTTCTCTTATGGAATTTTATAATACTCCGTTTCTTTCTTGTTTTGCAGTTCTTTAGTCATTTTATCCATTTCGGGACATTCGAGAATTTTTCTTATAATTTCACTTAACCAAAATTATTATCTGGCTTTGTTTAAGGATTTTAAAAGGTAAACGTTTCCCCTGTCCAGTCATGTCTGACTCTAGGGGGCGTTGCTCATCTCTGTTTCTTAGACGAGAGAGCCAGTATTGTCTGAAGATGCTTCTGTGTCCATGTAGCTGGTATGACTATACACTGAGGTACATGTTACCTTCCCACCAAAGTTGTACCTGTTTATCTACTCTCATTTGCATGCTTTCAAACTGCTAGGTTGGCAAGAGCTGGGATAGGAATGGGAGCTTACCCCGTCTCTCAGTGCTTGGGTCTTGAATTGCCAGCTTTCCAGTCAACAGTGTCTTAACCACTAGGCCACTGTGGCCTTTATAATTTAAGGATTTAGGTAAAGTTATTTATTTTTATTTATTAAACAAATTTACATAACCACTCAACTCACACATAGGCGACTCCAGGCAGCTTAAAACATTTAAAAATCCAGTTTATAAAGCCCATAAAAAACCCACTAGTGGCAACAAGAACACAATCAAATCCGCCACTTTATCAAGTTTGGGTATCCAGTGACAAAACCATATTTTAGGTCTTTCAGAAAATTAACAGGGTGGGGGGCCAAGTGTACCTCAGGATGATGATGTTCCAAGAAGGCCCTTTTGGATGGCCTCACCAGATGTATATCCCTAATTGATAGTACTTATGACACACTCTGCCCACACCCTTCCTGTTCTGGTGGATAATGTTTCCGTAGGCTTGCAATCATTCATGGGTGATGCATTAGAAACTCCTGACCATGTACTACAGGTTGTTAGAACAGGGAAGCTGCCACTTCCTTACAATTTAGTGTACTCCATTAAGAACAATATTTAAGCCACCTAAATTTGATCCTGCCTGCATTTGGTCGACTGGCCCTATATGGGGACTGATATGAAGCATGAAACTCATAATTCTAACCACCCAACCTGATGTTTTCAAATGTCTGCCTTCTTCTATAAAAACCATAACATTTGCCTAATGAAGTGCTCTGGAGAACAAAGGGCCTCATAGACCAGGGATGTCAAACTCAATTTCATTGAGGGCCGCATCAGGGTTGTGGTTGACCTTGGGGGGCCGGGTGGGCGTGGCTGACTGGGTGGGTATGGCCAAATGGGTGGGCGTGGCCAGCTTGACGCCACTCCCCAAACTGCTGGCATCTTTCCTCTTCGCATTGGGTAGACCAGGCCGAAGCGACAGGGGCCCGATGTTTCCTCTTCGCATTGGGTAGATTGGGCCAAAGTTGACGTGGGCCGGCCCCTTACACTTTCCAGGACGGCACCACAGGCTGGATCCGACCACATCGCGGGCCGAATCCGGCCCACGGGCCTTGAGTTTGACACCCCTGTTCATAGACCCTTTTGTACGAATTTGATTAACCCTATAGGGAAAGAGAAAGAATTTTATAGGCTTTTCTTCCAGGGATCAGTTGACTATGACTCCTTTTAATGTCTCAAAATGACGCTATGGTAAGAGCAATGTAGGTAATTGAAATGGGTCACTTAAAACCATCCATTACAAAACATACAATTTCAGTTTCCAGCGGAAGCCAGAAATCCTCTGGAAGGGACTTAAATCTAGAACCAGATCAGACTGAATTGCAATGAGGAAATTTCTTAACTAAAAGTTAGCAACTGTGTCCTCCAGAGGCCTTGAAAATGAAAAATGGAGCTTCTGTTAGCATTTTAATAAGAATTGGCTGCAATTAAGCTAATATCTTCCTATATCTGTGCCACACTCTGGTTTAAAATGGAACACTATTGCTTTTTTCCCCTAAGATTTATATTTTGAAATAGATGTAAATTCTTCTGTGTGATAGCTTGTCAACCTTTTTGTAACAGGAAATCTCTCCTGAAAGACAAAAGATTGAAAAGTACTGAGAATTGTCAATACTATTGATAGTAAATGTCAGGGTGTCTACAATGAAATGCTGCCTGACATAAGCAAACTAATCTGTGATCCTTGTTTGACCACATGGGGTATACTTTATTGGTAAAACATTACTTTGTGTTAGTCAATACATGCACAGGATAGAAAATCTAACCCAAAAATAAATGAAATGGGAGGAGGAGGAGGAGGAGGAGGAGGAGGAGGAGGAGGAGGAGGAGGAGGAGGAGGAGGAGGAGGTGGTGGTGGTGGTGTGATGGAGGAGCAGTTATGAAATAAATTATTATAGAAACAATCATTGATAGCACATAACTTTGTACAATAGACAGAAATGCTAAACCACTTCCATCTTCAAGTAATCATCATCTTTTTTTTAAGACCCCATAATCCCTTGCGGGGTGGAGTCTTAGGCAACTGAATGGAGCCGAGTTTACTGGCCGGATGCCCTTCCTGTCACCAATGCGGAGATTGTTTCAGCAGATATATTCTCATCGTGCCCAGAGAGAGAAATATCTGCCTCTACCTATATTATATTATATTTGTATTTATATTTTTCAAAATTTGTATGCCGCCCAACTCCCGAAGGACTCTGGGCGGCTCACAGTATATATATAAAAGACAACAATAGAAAAAAAAAACTAGGATCGAATTCACAGCCTCCTGATTGTGAGACTTCCATCTTCAAGTAATCTCACTGAAATACTTGCATTCTCCAACCCTAGAATTCAGGGAAACAGACCTTTTCTAGATATTTATTTACTTATTTCAAGTTCAGTTCAATTTAGTATGCAAAAGGAATCCTCCGTCTGGCTTATTGGAAGAAAATAGATTGCCTTATGAGAAAATCAAGATCAGAAGACTGTCTTTATCAAAACATGAATCTCATTAGTCAAACACAGATTGTATTGATCTTCTTAATCAGTGTTTCCTGATTAACATTATTACACTGGGTGAAGATTTCAACAAAAGTGTTCTGTCTGATAAATGTATTAATATTGACTTGCCCTTATATCCACCTCCTTGTTGTTGCCGTGCTTTTGACATTACCCTCTAACACATTTATTGGCATGTGAAAACTACATTTCCGTTAGATACAAATTCTGTACTAAATGGAAATGAGGGCCCAGATTTAAGGCGATTCTGAAAAAAGACAACCTTCTTATGAATGGATTCCAGACTAAATCAGCTCCACTTCTCAATTCTGTACCTTTGTTAACATAGGTAGCACAGAGAAGGCATCTGAATGACCAAATGAAGTTTAAAGTAAATAACAGACTTCCCTAATTCAGATTTATCAGATTTATCCATTAACCTTGGGAAACTTACAAAGTGATTTCCTAGGATCTTCAGCAGAATCTAACACTTAGTCTCCATCAACCTGTTAAAGATATATCAGGTTCACCCAACAGGAAGTTCTCTATGGTAGGAAAAACTCCCAGAGATAAGAGATTCACAATAAGTGCTCTCTCTCTCTCTCTCTCTCTCTCTCTCTCTCTCTCTCTATCTCTCTCTATCTCTCTCTCTCTCTCTCTCTCTCTCCCCATTTTTCACACTTATGACCACTGCAGCATTTCCCATGGTCACATGATAAAAATTGAGCCACTTGGCAACTGACTCATATTGTTGTGGCCCGTCGGCTGACAGCAGAGCTAGCAGCAGAGTCAGATGAAAAGGAGAGAGAGGGGGAGCCTGGGCCAGCTTCAGGCTTTTTGGAAGGCTCTGATGAGGAAACAGTATCGGAGACAGAGGCAGAGCCGGGACCTTCCATCCTCCCCCAGCTGGAGAGGCAGCTGTCTTCAGGGCTGAGCTGAGTGAGGGTGAGGAACAGATGTGGCCCATCCAGGGGTGGGTTCTAACTTACCTTGCTGCCGGTTCGCTTCCTCCCGCACTGCTTGGCCGCGCCGCGTGGGCACAGTGCCAAAAAATCCCAAAAAAATTCCCCCCCCCAAAAAAGCCAAAAACAAGATGGCAACGCATGCGCAGTGCCGGAAACCCGGCTTCTACACATGCGCAGAAGAAAAAAAAACCCGGGGAAAAAAGCCCCACCACAAAAACACACCAAAAAAAAAAAAACAAAAAAAAAAAAAACAAAAAAAAAACAAAAAAAAAAAAAAAAGCCAAAAAAAAGATGGCGACGCATGCATGTACAGTGCAACTCACCTTCTGCGCATGCACAAAAAAAAAAAAAACAGAAAAAAATTCCCTCAAAAAAAAATTCAAAAAAAAAAATAATTTCCCAAAAAAAATGGCAGCGCCCACGGACTGGCACCAACAGAACCGGTTCCGTGACATCACCGTGATGTCACCAGCGGATTGCTACCAGTTCGGGCGAACCAGTCCTAACCGGGAGGAACCCACCTCTGGGCCCATCCCAGATGCGCGTATGTGTAGAGAGGAGAGGAGAGGAGAGCAACGGAAGGCAATAAGCCGGCTCTCAGGGAAAAGAAGTCGTAGATGCTAGCCAGCTCCTCCCTGGCTGGGAAATAAATAGGAGGGGTTTGGGAGTGGCCTGTTGTCACAGACAATCATTTGTTTTCCAGTGTAGATCAATCAAGTCGGATTCCTTTGCAGAACCAGGTTTGTCAGGACTAATTGCTCTGTATTTGAGGTGCCAACTCAGTCTCCCTGCTGGGAAATAATAGGTACTGAATTTGCCTCAGCCGGGACTGTTCCTGCTTGGCTTAATCATTGAAGGGCTTTTTTATCTTGAGTTCTCATATGAACAGAGACTGTCCGTGCCCTGTTTCAGAAGGGGAAAAGACTCCCATTTGTGACGAATTATTGTTGGTTTTGTCTATCTAACGTGAATGAAGACTGTTCCTGCCCTGTATTAAAAAGCGGGGTGTTTTGCTCTCGAGTAAGTGGTTTCTCATTGCTTGCGAAGGCTGGGTCAGAACACATATTTATGACAATCACAGTGTTCCTAGGGTCATGCGATCCCCTTTTGTGACCTTCTGACAAGCAAAATCAATGGAGAAGCCAGTTTCACTTAACAACCGTGTTACTAACTTAACAACTGCAGCGATTCATTTAACAACGGTGGCAAGAAAGGTCATAAAAATGCAGGAAAATTCACTTAACAACTGAGTGAGTCTCGCATAGCAACAGAAATTTTGGGGCTCAGTTGTGGCTGTAAGTCAAAGACTACCTGTATTTGATTCTAGTGAATGTCTCACTAGGCCAGGGGTCCCCAAACTTGGCAACTTTAAGACTTGTGGACTTCAACTCCCAGAATTCTGGCTGGAGAATTCTGGGAGTTGAAGTGCACTAGTCTTAAAGTTGCCAAGTTTGAAGACCTCTGCACTAGGCTGTAGAATGTTTGTTTTGTCATTTCAGCTGAGAAGTAATCTGCAGTACAACTATATTCTACCTTCCTCTGAACCAGGGGTGTCAAACTCGATTTCATTGAGGGCCACATCAGGGTTGTGTTTGACCTTGGAGGGCCAGGGTGGGTGTGGCCAGCTTGAGGTCACTCATGTTGGAGGTGCCTATGCTGGCCCGAGCACTCTGCCAGAGAAAACAGGCTCCCAAGCTCTGTTTTCGGCTGCGATGGCCTCCTGCAACCCTCTGCCAGAGAAAACGGAGCTCAGGTGGACTGTGCACAGGTCCCCCAAGCCCCATTTTCGGCTGCGACAGCCTCCTGCAGCCTTCCCTGAGCTCCATTTTCGCTGGCAGAGGCACTGCGGGCCATTCCTTTGCTGTTTCCAGGGCAGCCCCGTGGGCTAGATCTAAGCACCCTGTGGGCTGGATGTGGCCCATGGGCCTTGAGTTTGACACTCCTGCTCTGAACCCTTTTTTACTCAAAGGAAGCAGCTCAATCGATCCCCTGCTTTGTGTCTAAAAAAAAAACAGGTTGTACAACTCAGCAGTTCACCTCCGAATCAAACATGCTTTTCTAATGAAAGTGCCAAGACACTGATTTGATTTCTTCTAAGGAAATGTCAGATTACTGGGTATTTAAGGAGATTAACTAGTTTTCAAACATACTGCCAAGTAGCAATTTCAAGTAGACTTTGCTGAACTTTCCATTGCTTTATGTTTGGTTTTTAAAGACATTAATAGATTGTTTTCACAGGGCAAACTCTGTTAAATGCACAAATTCTGGAAGTCTTTAAAAAAATAACCAAAGTAAATGAACCTGAAATAGAACAATTATTCAAGAAGATTAAAAATAGCAACTGTGCTATTTATCAATGTGAAAAAAAAGTTTAAGTTTTTTTTACATATAATTAAATGGAAAGGTGATTTGTTATAGCACCTTTAAATTCATTGGCAACCCTCGAACCAATTTTTCACTGTGAAGTCTGATAGTTGTTTTGCTGTTTTTAAATGGAACATTTTTGGTATTCAGTACAGAAAGAATGCAACTGAAAAAAATCATGCTTTTTTAAAATTTCCCTTACAGTTGTCATTCTGTCTCATGAATTTAGCTAATTTAGCTCTTCAGGTTCAACAAATATCCAAAAGAAATTATGTTACAAACCCATTTGGAAAACATTGATTGATTGATTGATTGATTGATTGATTGATTGATAGTTCATTTGATGTGGTGGTTAAGATGCTAGACTAGGAACTGGGACACTAAGTTCTAGTCTATGGCATCCTCGGTGCTCTCTGAGCTTGGTTGTTTTCTTGCAGACGTTTCATTACCAAACTAGGTAACACCATCAATGCTAGAGTTCTCACCCTCTCTTAAGCATGAAAGCCGGCTGAGTGACCTTGATCTCATTCTTCAAACCTAAAACAGGAGGAAGGAGCATTCTGTATACCACTGTGTCAAAGTCCCTTGTAGACAGAGAAACCTGTGAGTAACAGTTAACAAACCCAGGATTCCAAAAAGGTAGGAAAAAGAAAACAGCTGTATTTTATTCTTCCCAGACCACTAAGCATTCAGGGTTAGTGGTTGAGAATAAACAACAGACTCTTTTGTCAGCAGTCCAATTCAAGATCTCAAAAGTAATTTTCAACATAAAATAAAAAAATAACATTTTCAACATAAAACCAAGGAGAAAAATGGGACAGTCAGCAGTTTCAAAGAGCAATGGTAGCACAGTGGTTAGAATGCAGTATTGCAGGCTAATTCTGCTGACTGCCAGCAGTTCGATTCTGACCGGTTCAACCCTGACTCTTTAAACTGCTTAGAGAGGAATGTAAAGCATGAAGTGGTATGTAAGTCTAAGTGCTATTGCTATTGGTGGTTGTTATCCTCTTTCACACCAGAAGTCTTAATGAGTTTCTCAGCCACTGGTAAATATCTACTTGTATAGTCTGTCCCTTTTCTTTCCTCATGTAAGGGATTCCAATAGCAGAACCAGATCTATTTAGTGCATGGCAAGTGAGCCAGGTACCAACTAGGCAGTATAGATAGGTGGGAAAGTTTTGTTGTACAGGCTGTTGTGGAATCTGGAGATGAGGTGAGGTGAGGCGTAAAAAGGCTGGCTAGTACCAATAAAAAAAAAAATATTTGTAGCTCAGAGTTGAAATCAGGGGTCCCCTGTGTGTGTGTATACATACATACATACAATATATATATACTACATGCAATACACATATACATATATACACAATATACATATACACATATACATAATATACATATACATTAGATTTTACAAATTTTCACTAGGAATAGTGAAGATACTAGATAGAAGACGATAGAGAGATAGAGAGATAGAGAGAGAGAGAGAGAGAGAGAGATAGATAGATAGATAGATAGATAGATAGATAGATAGATAGATAGATAGATAGATAGATAGATAATAGATAGATAGATAGATAGATAATAGATAGATAGATAGATAGATAGATAGATAGATAGATAGATAGATAGAAAGAGAGAGAGAGAGACAGACAGAAAGACAGACAGACAGACAGACAGACAGACAGAGACAGAGAATGAACTATTCCTGATAAGTCCCAATCCAAGTTTGAATGGATGTTTCTTAGTAGTTAGTAGCAAATATAACAACTTATAAGAAAAAAGCTATAAATCTCCAAGATTTTCAAACATCTTGTATGAGACCCAGATAAAATTAACAGCTATAAGCTCTGTAGTTACACAGTGTAAATAAATAAGAAAAAAGAAGGCATATCTCCATACATTGTATACATTGACCTGGTATTTTCCTGTAGGTTAAGAACTGGGCTGAGTGCCTTCTGACCTTTAATGAACAAATGCTGAAAAACAATCATATTTTTTCTACACTTCTCCCTTCTGACAAATATTTAGACCCAATACAAGTATTGCACTTTTTCGTAAATCAAAGAGGGGTGGCAGATTGATTTATACCAAAAAGCAAGCATTTAGAGGTGATTTTTTTTCTTTTTTTGGGATGAAGCAAGCTGCCTTTTCAATTATGTGGGGATCCTGAGAATTTGACACAAATGAGGCTTTCTGCTGCACTTGCCAGTCAGTCATGTCAAATCCATGTCAATCACCGTCAGTGAATGAAGGTGCTGACAGTCATCTTTCTCTTATTATTTCTAACTTGCTTCAACTTTTGTCCAGCTTTTCTGGATTTTCTGTTCCTGGGGTGATATGAGTAATTTTTTACCATAGGTGTTAGATTTGACAAAAACTACCCAGGGTGCACAATAATTGCTTAGGTACATGTTGCTTGGCATGTTTCATTACTTAAATAATCAATGACATCTAAAATTGCACTTTATGGAACAGGCTTGATTTTTCACCTTAGATATCCTGCAGGTCTTTTCCTTCCTAACTGCCACTTTCATAAATGCTTTTTTTTTTTTTTTGGAATGTATAGATTATAGCATATGAAGCTGCTTTAGGAGTGAGAAATGGGGGAACTTCAACCCCAGCAACCTTCAGATATTTTAGGTATGGCTAACTCTCAGAATTCGCAAATCTTCAGATTGGGAGGATTGCTCCAAGGGCAGATTAAATGTTGCTAAGCCATAGATGTAGTCATGGGTGAACAGCCTTTTACAGAGCTATGAGCAGAATCTAGCAGTTTGTGAAAGGAAAGGCCTATGGACACCTTTGGGGTGGGGGGAGGAGGAGGAGGAGGAGGAGAGGGAGAAGAAGGGAGAGGGAAGAAGGGAGAGGGAAGAAGAGTAAGGAAGAAGGGAGAGGGAAGAAGAGTGAAGGAAAAAGAGTGAAGGAAGAAGGAAGAAGGAGGGGGAGGGGGAGAGGGAGAGGAAGGAAGAGGGAAGAATAGAAAACAAGANTTGATCCTACTAGTTCAGGGGTGTCAAACTCAAGGCCCGGGGGGCAGATTTGGCCTGTGGGGTACTTAGAACTGGCCCGTGGGGCCGCCCTGGAAATAGCGAAGGACTGGCTGCGGTGCTTCTGCCAGCGAAAATGGAGCTCAGGAGCCTGTTTTTGCTGGTAGAGTGCTCGGGCCACCACAGGCGCCCCTGACAGGAGTGACGTTAAACTGGCCATGCCCACCCTGGCCACGCCCACCCCGGCCCCGCCCACCCTGGCCCCCCAAGGGCAAACACAACCCTGATGCGGCCCTCGATGAAACCGAGTTTGACACCCCTGTACTAGTTCATGTATAAACTCCAAACTCATTGCTTGATTAAACTCTTAGCTAGTATTTTAAATAACTGGGCATTGACTCCCTTCTCCTTTGGCGTTAAAGGTATGAAATAATTGTTCACATTTGCTTGACATTAAAGCTGTGTCAACACTGCTTACCAGCTTTCTCTTAGATTCACATTTATTTTTCTCCCAGAGGGAATTCTTCATTTTAATTGTGAGGTTTTAATAACATTTCAGGTCCATATTGTCACTAACTAATTACTTTTCATGTTTTATAACCTTCCACAGTGTGAGTACTAAGATTCGCAGTGCGTTTTTGAGGGGGGGGAAACCCTGGATAATTTCTCAAGACCTGTCTCATCTTTTCCTTAAAAGTGTGCCATATGTTCAAGCAATCAGAAGTTCACTTTGATATTTTTTTAAAAAAAAATCTTCTTCCTGACATTTAATAAACTCCTTTATCTCAAATATTATCCTTTCTCGGGATATTTTATTCTATTGGGTATGTGGAAAATGGAGCTGGAACAGTTAAAAATAAAACTATATCTGAATGTCTTGCATTGGGCCTTCCATTTTCTCCCCAAAGTAGAAGAATGTTGATTCAGACTGAAATTTGCAATATTTTGTGCGTATGTAGCTCAAGAGCTAAACAACAGAATAAATAACAAAGAAATAAAATATAATTTGCCACACTTTTCATTACTCACTTATAATTTAAGTTGCCAGTAGCATTTTTCTTATCTCCATCCCTTGTTAGATGAAGGGAAAAAACAGACTTTTATTTTGTAGCACCCCTGCAGCTATTTTAATTGATTTAATTTCATTCGTCCCAGAAATGACCACCTCCAGAAAACATTATTTGGGACATCTGATATCTTGCCAAATGTCTTTTATCAATTTTAGGATGGAGTGCTCCTGTGGTGCAAATCCTTTGAAAAAGAAACTTCTCCGAACATATTAAACTGAGCAAAGCACCTCTCCTCAAAGCATTAAAGCAGCCTCTTCTTTTGCAAAGCTTATGCGGCTGCTTTGAAAGGTATTCCCCACTGTCTGCAACTTGCAGTGGTGGGATTCAGCTGGTTCACACTGGTTTGGGCGAACTGTTTGTTAAATTACCCACTCCCGCTATCAAAGTGGATCCTGGGCGTTGCACTGCGCTGCAATGGAGAAACGAGCAATGGAGAGGCCGGCACGAGGGAAAGAGAAGGCCACTTTCCTTCTTTCTTCTCCCTGCTCCTCATCCTTCCCTCGTGCCGGCCACTTCGTTGCCCGTTTCTCCATTGCAGCACAGCATTCAGGATCCATTTTGATAGCAGAGGGTGGGTAATTTAACAACCGGTTCGCCCACGGTCAGGTTGGCGGTTGCGGGATCATTAAGGTGATTTCAAAGCACAGTTATTTAAAAGATATTCAGTGCTAGTAAAATAGATAAGATAACCTTTATTGTCATTTTTTACTGTGGGCACACTGGCACACATTAAAAATGAAATTCGGTTGCCTGCTCTCAAAAAAAAGTATATATCTACCCATACCCATACACAACACACACATGCACATGCTATATACATACATGCATGCATGCATCTCTATCTCTATCTCTCTATCTCTCTATTTCTCTATCTATCTATCTATCTATCATCTATCTATCTATCTATCTATCTATCTATCTATCTATCTACATACACATACATACATATATTAATCACTGTCCATTTTTAATATATAGCAGAAAAAGGAAGCTTGAGAGTTCACAAGGTTGATGCTTTATGGAACAAAACTGCGACTGAATCTGGATATTCTGCTTCAGATACCACAAAGCCTCCTCCCAGAAGGTAACAAGGAAAACAGATTGTGAAGAGGATGTGTAGTGTCCCAGACAATATTGTGAATCCTGCTCAAGCATCGCTTATGTGCTATGTCCTGAATAGAAGGAAGTGAATGGCCAATAATCTTTTCTGCCATCCTCACCACTCTCTGTGCTGCTTTCCTGTCTGAAGCAGTAATGTTTCCAAACCAGACAGTAATACAATATAATATAATGCTTTCAATTGTCCCTCTATAGAAAGTGGTAAGGACAGGTGAAGGAAGATGTACTTTTCTCATGTGACACAGAAAATGTAGGCACTGCTGTGCCTGCTTCACCAGTGTCCTGCTGTTGAGCAACAAAGTAGATGCATTGCTATCACATGTGATGTTGTGGTCTGCCAGCGGCCTGTGGAGCAGAGTCGGACAGCGAGGAGGCTGGGGAGGAACATGGGCCAGGCCTGGAGTCTGGAGAAGGCTCGGTGCCAGAGGCAGGGATCCAGCCCGGACCATTTGGGAGGTCTGTCTGGACTCCAGAATCTCCAGAGGCTGACCTGAGCGAGGCAGAAGAACAGGGGGAGCCTGTTCTCAATGCGTGCATGCGCAGAGCTGCCAGAAGGCAAGAACAGTTTCAGAGGAGAAGGACTACTCTGGAGTAAGGCTTGGAGATAATTGGCCACTCCCATAGGCTATATAAGTGGAGCACCCGAAAGGGTTCATCGCAGGAAGCAACTTCGTTCAACTCGTGTTATTCTAGCTCGGACTCTGTTTCTGTTGACCTTGCCAAGTTTCTTGCTAATTGATCCTTGGCAGTTTGTCAAGCAAGATCAAGGTTCATGTACTTATCTGCCGTTCCCCGAAAGACTGTTGTTGGACTGGTTATCATTTGTTTGGGATTTATTACACCTGGTAATGACAATAATTACCAGCCATTAAAATAAAAGAGGTTTTTGGGACGTCGTTTGTGCCGTATTATTTGATAAGGAAGCTTAGGTCAGAACATGTGATTTATACAAAGGAAGACATGAACATCCATATGAGAATGCTTTAGTCTTTAGAGAATAATTCTGGTTCCAAGTCAATGAATATGAAATTCAAAATGTCCACCATGCTAGATAATATCAATAGCACTTAGACTTGTATAACGCTTCACAGTGCTTTACAGCCCTCTCTAAGCAGTTTACAGTGTCAGCATATTGCCCCCAACAATCTGGGTCCTCATTTTACCAACATTGAAAGAATGGAAGGCTGAGTCAACCTTGAGCCTAGTGACATTCGAACTGCCAAACTACATTGGGATTCTTCATATGGAACTCTTCATATGTGTGTTCCAAAGTACAACTTCACAATTTTTCTTCCACATCCTCCACCTGATTTGTTTTGTGACTTGCTATATTTTTTTAATGTATTTATTTATTCAATTTCTATACCCCCCCCATCTCAATCTATGACTTTGGGCAGCTTACAATTCCAAAAGTGCAAAAACAATAAAAAGCATTTTTAAAACAATAAAAACATCCAAAATAAATATACACAGCAGCTTGTGAGACACTTGGCCTGTTAATAGTAAAGCCAAGAAATGGGGCTCTTAACACATTCAGCCTTTCCAAGCCTGGGGGCACAGCTAAGTTTTTACAGCCTTACAAAAAGACCAATATTGTTAAAGCCATTCTGATCTCCAAGCAAAAGATTTTCCACAGAAGAGGGGCTACTGCAGAAAAGGCCCATCTTCTAGTTCCTGTCACCCAATATTTTTTACATGCCAATCTACTAGATCAAATATCTGTGTGGCAACCATTTTGAATATTCATATCCACTCCCTAATAGCCACGATGTTCTCAAAGAGCTCTCAAAATTTCAAATGTGTCATGTGAAACTGCCCCCAGTTTTGCATACAATGTTTTGTATAAAACTTTGGGCAAATAATATTTCAGACATTAGCAGACTATGTAAATGACACCTTTGTTCATGCTGTGGTACAATCCATTTTAACAGATCATTTCACTTTGAAAGGAAATCTGTAATAGATTTCTTCAACACCTGCAATAAAACCTATTCAAACTCATTTTAGCTGAAGAGTGGCCTAATGGTTCAATTACTCAATAAATATATCTACTTTGGTGGACTGGTGATTAAAACATGCAAGGATAGCATTGGGGAAAATGGGATGTGCACAGAATACAGAATGACAGAATTGGAAGGGACCTTGGAGTCCTCTAGTCCAACCCCCTGCTCAGGCAGGAAGCCCTATACATTTCAGACAAATGTCCAATCTCTTCTTAAACACTCCCAGTGTTGGAGCATTCACAACTTCTGGATGCAAGTTGTTCCACCAATTAATTGTTCTTAAATGTCAGGAAATTTCTCCTTAGTTCTAGGTTGCTTCTCTCCTTGATTAGATTCCACGCATTGCTTCTTGTCTTGCTTTCAGGTGTTTTAGAGAATAGGTTGACAGAATAAAAGGAGAAAAAACCCACACTTCTCTAATCACATGAAATATACTTGAGGGTCTCTTTTATTTCACATTGCATCAGTGATGCATTTTAGTTTAAATTTTTCTGCTTGAGTTGGAAAAGAACAGATTTGTCCAAACCCTGTGATATGCAAAATATTTGTGCAGTACTTTTATACCATTGAAAGATGGGGACTTCCTTCTCCCCACTCTTCCTAAAATATATTACATTGGATTCTGGAACTGTGTCTTTTTTTAAAAAATAGGTAAAAGGAAGATGTTAGATAGTGGGTAGAGATGACAGGAGACAGACTTCCAAAGCAGCTCTTTATTTCAGCTCTTGTGTAAGCAACCAGCAAAGAGCAGTCTGACAGCTTGCCCTTTTATAGGGAGCTGTCAGACAGACCAGCCAATAGCGTTCGAGCTTTTTCCCGCTCAAACGCTGGACCTGGTTGGAACCATGCAACACAGTTGAAACAGTTAGAACATAACACCCCTCCCCTCCTGGATGGAGCTGTCCAGCATACGTAATCACGCAGGTAGGCGGGGCGTTATGAAGCCCTACTAGACCTGCGCAATTCAGATGGCGGTGAGGCAGCGGACTGTGCGGCCAGGACAGTTGAAACCGTAACACCCCTCCCCTCCTGGATGGAGCTGTCCAGCATACGTAATCACGCAGGTAGGCGGGGCGTTTTGGAGCCCTACTAGACCTGCGCAATTCAGTTGGTGGTGAGGCAGCGGCCTGTGCGCCTGTGCG
>QLTV01000453.1:1034320-1061185 GCA_003457575.1 Thermophis baileyi
TTCGGCCGTGGAGGCCACACCCAGTACCTTCCAGGAGCTTCCATGCTCGAGCCCCGGAGCGGCAGCGGACCTGTCCGCACAGGCCGCTGCCTCACCACCAACTGAATTGCGCAGGTCTAGTAGGGCTTCAAAACGCCCGAGCCCGGGTGTCTCCGAAGGCCTACCTTTGGAAGCCGAGAGCCAGCGATGTCCTCCCTTCGAACCGGTCCCTTCGGCCGTGGAGGCCACACCCAGTACCTTCCAGGCGCTTCCATGCTCGAGCCCCGGAGCGGCAGCGGACCTGTCCGCACAGGCCGCTGCCTCACCACCAACTGAATTGCGCAGGTCTAGTAGGGCTTCAAAACGCCCCGCCTACCTGCGTGATTACGTATGCTGGACAGCTCCATCCAGGAGGGGAGGGGTGTTATGTTCTAACTGTTTAAACTATGTTGCATGGTTCCAACCAGGTCCAGCGTTTGAGCGGGAAAAAGCTCAAACGCTATTGGCTGGTCTGTCTGACAGCTCCCTATAAAAGGGCAAGCTGTCAGACTGCTCTTTGCTGGTTGCTTACACAAGAGCTGAAATAAAGAGCTGCTTTGGAAGTCTGTCTCCTGTCATCTCTACCCACTATCTAACACTGCCCTACTACTTACCTTCGGACAGCTGCAGCCAGGCCTCGCACACCTCGGGCCATTTCTTCTGTTGAAGGCCTCTATAGCCGATAACAGAGCTCTGGATCGATCCGGAGCTCTGTTATCAGCTGAAGAGGCCTTCAAGAAAGCCTTGATGGCCTTGCCAGATGAAGAAGTTCCTGAAGGCCTCTGACAGCAAAAAAGAGGCCAGGGGCTATGCAAGCGAGTTGAATCAGTGAACAACCCCCCCCCCCCCCGAAAATAAGACCTGGTGCCTTTTTTTGGTGGGAAAAAATAAGACAGGGTCTTATTTTCGGGGAAACACGGTAGATAGCCAGGGGTGTTGCACTGCTTCTTTGAAGTGTATGTATGTATGTATTTCCCATTACATTACATTGCATCAATTAAGTATATTTTCTATTATCCAGAAGCTGCCCTATCAGGGTGTGTTGACTTCATGGGAAGATGAGGCTGCTTTCTGGAGAGAGGGGACTAGGAACAAGGGGAAAAAAACCCATAGATCATCCTACCCACAATATTCTTTCCTGAAAGTTTGTTCGTTGAGTTAGATGTTTCCCTTAGAATGCCTTGCTGGACAGTCAGCCAATTTCATTTCTTGTGACCTGCTCGCCTTGAGGGTTACAGATGGCTCCTCTCTCTTCTGATTGCCTTGCAAATGCTCAAAAATTCCATTATTGCAGATGGCCCTAAAGTCTTTCCTATGTACCCTCTTCCTTTGTACATATTATAAATATTTACTCAATTTCACCAATTCTCAGGAAGAAGACAGGGCTAGACAATTTTTGAAGTGTGACTACAGGATTAAAAGATCTTTCTCGGTTATCTCCTTTTCCCCCCCTCTGCTCCCAATGAAGCCAGTAGGTGAACAAATGCTGGATTCTTTTTATGTACGAATGGTTTTTCAGGATTTGGATGAACCCAGATTTTAAAAACATCTCCAACCCATTATGTTCGAGACGTATCTGAGAAAGAAGAAATTTCAATTAACAGCTGCAAGAAGAGGAACAATATACCTATCCTTTCAGTCATGCATGCTGCATTATTTTATTTTTTTAAAAAATATTTTCTACTTTACTATGTTTACTATTTTAAAAAGTAATTATCATGGTTCCTTAATTTTATTATTTTATCATACTTGCTATGCATTTTACCATTCTACAAGTTCTTCTGGATAGTGGCTGGGATAAAAATATATTAAAAACATCATGTAGAAAGCAAACTAAAGTTCCAGTTTATCAACAACACTTTGGAATTAGATCCATCACCATCAGGGGTGGTTTCTGGATCCTTTTGCTGCCTGTTCGCTCAGGGTTGCGCCGTGCGTGCGTGCATGCGCAGCAATCAAAAAATAGCTTCTGTGCATGCGCAGAAGCAAAATCCAAGATGGCGGTACCCACAGAGACACCGACGGAACCGGCTCCGTGACATCATCGCCGAGCTACTAACGGTTCTAAAGAACCGGTTGGAACCGGTAGGAAGCCACCTCTGATCACCATAGTTACTTATTAGACCTACCAAAATTAATTAGACTTTCTGTTGTGTTACCATATGCAGAATCTGATAGAATGCATGAACCAGTCACTATCTGGTCTGCATCTCTGTCAGGTTTATATGAATTTGACTGATGTCAGCCCTAGGAAGAAGAAGGCAATGGCAAATCTTTTCAGAAAATGTTGCCAAGAAAACTGCAGGGACTCATCCTGGCAACCACCAGGTATCAAGCCTAAAAATCACTCATCCAAATTAATTAATTTTGATGATCTGAGTCAGCTAAATGACTTTAGCTGGTCACTTGCTCATATATCGCTGTCTCTGTATATATAAATAGTACTACATATATAGTATGTATACGTACAGAAGGCAGTTCTTGACTCACATCCATAATTGAATCCAAAATTACTGTTGCTAGGTAAGACCGTTGTTAAGTGAGTTTGGGGCCTTTTTACAACCTTTATCGCCACCGTTGTTAAGTGAATCACTGCAGTTGTTAAGTTAGAAACACAGTTGTTACGTGAGTCTGGCTTCCCCATTGACTTTGCTTGTCAGAAAGTCGCAAAAGGTGGTCACATGACCCTGGGACACTGCAACCATCATAAAGCACCCAAATTTTGATCACAGGACCCTAGGGATGCGGCAACAGCCATAAGTATGGAAAATATTCATAAGTCACTTTTTCCAGTGCCGTTGTAATTTTGAACAGTCACAAAATGAATGATAGTAAGTCAAGGACTACCTGTATACACACACACACACAAATACACACACTTAAATAGATAGACAATAAATGGTTTTTCTGTAAGAGGAATTTCCCTTTAAGGGCCTTTCACCCTGGGACCTGTTTTCTAAAAGGAGGTTGCAGATACTGTGCAATAAATAAGTCTATTTAACAGACTTTGTTTCGCTTGCACTAAACTGGTCCCAAACCCGAATTTGTCTTAAAATCATCTAAATTATTGATTGGAATACATCGGATTGCCTGCTTCTTGTAGCTTTAGGCAATCAAAACAACGGTTAGCTCATTTCCCCACATATGGATGGATGGATGGATGGATTGATAGATAGATGGATGGATGGATGGATGGATGGATGGATGGGGTGGACAGATTCCTATGCATGGAAAACCAAGGAATGGCAGATGGTTGGAGAGATGATGAACAGTAAAAGAGATACCATCAGTTCCAACTTGTATTTAAACTAATTAAAAGTCAAAAACATCACAATTTACCCTTAACATTTTAACCAAAGATGTCTTTCTTTTAAGGAAGCAATTCAGAGACAAATTCTGTTTTATTTAAATTATATGAAATACGTTTTAAATTTCAGTGGAAAATATGAAATATTGTGGCATTTTCTCCTTTATTCAACTTCTCTGTACCTCAGTAGAAATGTTAGCCCTCTAAAGCGGGAGAGGCTTTAATTGAGATTCATGCACTGAGTGGGATGATTGGCATTGATAGGATGAATGGCCTCTTTCTGACTTTAGGATTTGATGTGTAGCTATGAAGGTGATGTTATCTGATCTTGATGAATGGGATCATCTCCTATCAACCTTCCCAGGTAGACCAGACAGGAAACACAACCAGATGAGCTAATTCTTCTTTATTGTATGGTTACATTAACAGAACCTTCAAGACTGAAAGTCTATGGAGATTCTCAATCATCCAGGTCATGGTTGTCCCAAAGGTGCTTTTTTTTTCCAAGAGGCAACTGGACTTTCTGGTTTTTCTTTGAAGACGTTTCGCTTCTCATCTAAGAAGCTTCAGCTGCCTCTTGAAAAAAGTACCTTTGGTTCAAGGTTGAAAGTACAAATCTCCCACCATCTCTTTTGCTGCCTATTAGGAAGATTCCTTTCTGAGTTTCTTTCTCTGCCTGGTATGCAGCTGTGGGCTACCCCACAGCTTGTCTGATGTATCCTAGGCAACATCTCCCTGCTGTATCTCCCAATATAAAGAGCCGAGGTGGCGCAGTGGTTAGAGTGAAAGCACTGCAGGCTACTTCAGCTGACTGCTAGCTGCAGTTCGGCGGTTCAAATCTCACCGGCTCAAGGTTGACTCAGCCTTCCATCCTTCTGAGGTGGGTAAAATGAGGACCCAGATTGTTGGGGGCAATATGCTGACTCTGTAAACCGCTTAGAGAGGGCTGTAAAGCACTATGAAGCAGTATATAAGTCTAAGTGCTATTGCTATTGCTTATATCATTCCCAGATACATTACATCTAACATGGATACTATTATAACATTATTCTGCTAAGCAAGGAAACCTGCAGGTACTTGCAATGCTAAAATTCGGTGTTTCACAATATTCATATCTGTTTGATTGAAGTAGAACTGTATATTGGTTGATCTGCGTTTCCATTTGGAGCTTTGAATATGGTGAAACAACAAATGGTACATCAGGTCATTATTGCTTCGTCTCCACAGACAATTGTCATTTTCACTGACTGGGATGGTCTATTCCTCTAAAACAGCGGTTCTCAACCTGTGGGTCACAACCCCTTTGGGGGTCGAATGACCCTTTCACAGGGGTCGCCTAAGACCATCGGAAAACACATATTTCCGATGGTCTTAGGAACCGAGACACCGCTCCTCTATCCGGCCACATACGAGTACCCGGGCACGGTGCGACGCACGGGTGGCCCTCGAATGCGCAGGCGCTGATGGAAGGGCTGTGCACGCTAGCCAGCCATCTTGGTGCCACGCCCTCTTTGTCACCTCATCGCTTCTCGCCTGGCAACGTGCACGTGTGGGGAGGGATCGCGGTGGGGGTCGCGGCGGCGGGGCTGGGTCACGGCATTAGGAAGGTTGAGAACCACTGCTCTAAAAGTGTCAATCCAGCAATCCAGAAAATGCTAATTATATTCTTTAAGATAGGGCAGAATATTCTTTTGACTTCCTTTGTGGCAGTTGTGTAATCTTTCTTCAACTTATACTTTGGTCCCTCCAAGTCCCTCCTCCAATTCCTAAAATAGCTTTGACGATTTCAGTAAAATGGATGCTGAATTAAGTGGCCTGCAATTTCTTGCTGGGCTCCTATAGCTCTACTCTGTATGTAATGGCAGCTCCAGACCGACCTCCTACGCAAGTGACAGTCTTCAGTTCAGCAAGCCTGACCTAATGCTAACTAAAATACATTCAGTAATTTGAATCCCCACCGGATTCTAGTTATTTCAATCAACTGTCTTGCCATGCTGAAAATTTCACCCAATACTTGTACACTCGCTGAAAGTATAACTTCTGTACATTACATTTAAGACAATATTATCTATATTTGATCACTGATACAAAGATTCTAACCCATTGGAATCACGATGGAAAGTCATGCTGTGTGTAAGCCTTGCCCGGCATTGTTTTGTACCATTTTTGCTCAAAATGATGAGAGAGTGTTTTGAAAGGGTTTTTTTTCCCCCAGGACCTTAGTTCACTACTGGATAAATATGTGAATATTATATCTTTAATTTTGTAGTTAACTGATAGTCTGCAGCAGAGGTGGGT
Organism: Thermophis baileyi; assembly: GCA_003457575.1. Lineage (NCBI taxonomy): Eukaryota > Metazoa > Chordata > Lepidosauria > Squamata > Dipsadidae > Thermophis > Thermophis baileyi. The sequence continues at coordinate 1,039,944 of QLTV01000453.1, forward strand.
TTCAGCAGGTTCTGACCAATTCTGGAGAACCGGTAGCTGAAATTTTGAGTTCGGAGAACCAGTGAATACCACCTCTGACTGGCCCCGCCCCATCTATTCTCTGACTCCCGAGTCCCAGCTGATCGGGAGGAAATGGGGATTTTGCAGTAACCTTCCCTCAGGAGTGGGGAGGGAATGGAGATTTTGCAGTATCCTTCCCCTGGAGTGGGGAGGGAATGGAGATTTTGCAGTATCCTTCCCCTGGAGTGGGGTGGGAATGGAGATTTTGCAGTGGGGAGGGAATGGGGATTTTGCAATATCCTTCCCCCAGGAATGGGGAGGGAAGGGAGATTTTGCATTATCCTCCCCCAGGAGTGGGGAGGGAATGGAGATTTTGCAGTATCCTTCCCCTGGAGTGGGGAGGGAATGGAGATTTTACAGTATCCTTCCCCTGGAGTGGGGTGGGAATGGAGATTTTGCAGTATCCTTCCCCTGCCACGCCCACCAAGCCATGCCACGCCCACCAAGCCACGCCCACAGAAATCGGTAGTAAAAAAAATTGAATCCCACCACTGGTGTACACTTTCTCTGCCTTCTTATGTTTCATCCAAATGTCATGGGAAGACCTCATGAAGGAACTCCTCTGGTCTTTTTCAATAACAGTTCATCTGTCCACCTTAAAGGGAAGTCCTAGAGCAGGGGTGTTAAACTCAAGGCCTGCAGGCCGGATCTGGCCCGCAGGGTGTTTAGGTCTGGCCCACGGGGCCAGCCTGGAAATAACAAAGGACCGGCCTGTGGTGCCTCTGCTAGCGAAAACGGCCCGCAGGGGGCCCACGCACAGCCCTCCTGCAGCACTGCATTTTCAGCCTGGATTGCCTCCTGCAGCACCCTGCTGGCCAAAACAGGGCATGGGGGGGTCCACATGTGGCCCCTCTGCATCCCATTTTGGCCAGCAGGGTGCTGCAGGAAGCCGTCCAGCCAAAAACAGAGCGCTACAGGAGGCTGTCCAGACAAAAATGGGGCCCCGGGGGGTGCATAGCCCCCCCCCTGCATCCCATTTGGGCCAGTAGAGTCCTGTAGGAGACATTTGTCTGCCGTCCGTCCCCCTCCCCTGGCTGGCCCACGGAGGACAACTACAGTGCTGATCTGGCCTCAAAGAAATCCTCGAAGAAACATGGTTTTGGTTCTAACATTTGGCAGGATGAAGTTCCTATCTCAGGCTTGAGAAGTTGCTTTCATAAGGATATAAGAAAGCTTGGTCTAATCTGCACTTCTCATGCTTTTTTCTGGCCTTCAAATGTAGTGGAAGATATCAGGACAGAATCAGAATCAGAAGAACCCATCCAGTTTCCATACATAAAATGACATTTTTTTCCCCTTACATTGGATATAATCCTCCACTTAAGACCACAACTGAGACCAAAGCTTCTATTGCTGAACAAAGCGGTTGTTAAGTGAGTCAAGGCCAATTTTAATACAGGTAGTCCTCGACTTACAACAGTTCATTTAGTGACCGTTGAAAGTTACAATAGTGCTGAGAAAAGGGACTTATGACTGTTTTTCAAACTTACAACACTGTAGTGTCCCTGTAGTCACGTGATCAACATTCAGACGCTTGGCAACTGGTTCATATTTATGACCATTGCAGTGTCCCGGTGTCATATGATCTCCTTTTGCGACCTTCTGACAAGCAAAGTCAATGGGGAAACCAGATTCGCTTAACAACCGGGTTACCAAATTAACAGCTGCAGTGGTTTACTTAACAACATTGGCAAGAAAAGTCGTAAAGCGGGACAAAGCTCACTTAATCAATGTTTCACTTAACAACATAAATTTTGGCCTCAACTGTGGTCATAAGTCAAGGACTACCTGTACCTTTATTGCCCTGATTGTTAAGCGAATCCCTGAAAGTCAGGCATGTGGTTGTTCAGTGAATCTGGCTTCCCTTATTGACTTTGCTTGTTGGAAGACTCCTGGGATGGTCACTATCACATGACCCTTTGAATGGTCACTAAATGAATGGTAGTATCCTTGTCCATCCTTGGCTCTTGAGGGGGGAGAAATTGTCCCCCTCGGAACAGGTTCGCAATTTGGGTGTCCTCCTAGACTCACAGCTAAGATTAGAGCAACATCTGACAGCTGTGGCTAGGGGGACCTTTGCACAGGTTCGCCTGGTGCACCAATTGCGACCCTACTTGGGTCAAGAGGCTCTCCTCACAGTCACTCATGCCCTTGTCACCTCGCAATTAGATTATTGCAACGCGCTCTACATGGGGCTACCCTTGAAGAGTGTTCGGAGACTACAATTGGTCCAGAATGCAGCTGCGCGAGCTGTCGTGGGTGCACCTAGGTACACCCACATTACACCAATCCTCCACGAGCTGCACTGGCTTCCTATTGGTCTCCGGACACAATTCAAGGTGTTGGTTATTACCTTTAAAGCCCTACATGGCTCAGGGCCAGGTTATCTTCGAGACCGCCTTCTACTACATAGCTCCCAGCGACCGGTGAGATCCCACAGAGTTGGTGGTCTCCAGGTTCCATCAGCTAAACAGTGTCGGCTGGCGGGCCCACGGGGGAGGGCCTTCTCTGTGGCTGCCCCAGCTCTCTGGAACCAGTTACCTCCTGAGATCCGCACCACCCCCACCCTATTGGCCTTCCGAAAAGCAGTGAAGACCTGGCTTTTCCGGCAGGCCTGAGGCCGTGATCTCGCGGTTGTAATCTTTGAGATCCGGCCATGATGTGATATGCATGAGTTTTAAATTGTTTTAATGTTTAATGTTTTACTGTTTTATAATTGTTTATGATGTTTTATAGTTGGGCGGCATACAAATATAATAAATAAATAATTAAATAATTAAATAAATAAATAAATAAATAGTACTATAAATTGACGGCTTCCATCAAAACCTCTTGAATTTAAACCATTGCAGCTGCAGGCAGACGTTTAACCAAGCACCACTTCTGCATTCTGAAGGCATGCAACTGAGATGAAATTTTATTCATTTCTCCATGGATTTTTTTCTCCCAAATAACTGTTGCTCCTCCTGCCCACACAATAAATACAAAGCCATTTGGCTTAAAAGGTCACCTTTAATTACCATTTTAAAAGTATTTGGACTGGCATAAACTCTGAAAATTGCTTCTAGAAATAGACTGCACTCCGTATATACTGGAACTTGGACCTGGCTTAAGCTTTTTTGCTTGCGGAGCTCAGAATAGAACTTTGCAATATCTTTCAATGAACTCCTGCTGGAAAATGGTTAGAAAAGTGATTGACAAGCATAAAACTCCTGCTTGGCTTCAGCTGGTTTTCTGAGTGAAGCTTTTGCAGAAATGTGTCTTCCCTACTGTGAACATTTAATAGTATCGGTCTTTAAGCTTTATTCTGTTTTCTCCCCATTTTATGCTGATGGCCTATCCTTTGTGTTGCATCTGAGTTTTTATCTTCTTCTTTCGGTGTTTCTTTTCTCTAGATGCTCCATTTCATGCTAGGTTAACCCGTTTTTGTCTTGTAAGGCACCTTAGGAACTCTCAGCTGTTTCAAAGCTAACTATGAACAGTTCTTTTCATTGGTTTTTGTTGTTGTTGTTTATTCGTTTAAAACAATGATTTAGTTCTAGAAGAGATTATATCAATAAACAGATAAATAAATTGCTTAGGCTACACAATTAATAAAACATGAAAGATAAATCATACCCAAATACACTAAGTTGTTTTTTCTGATAAAGCAAATGAAGTATAAATATTTGATAATGCCAAATTCTCACTGTATTATTATTTATAAATACTAAGAAAAGAAAAGAAAAAAAAGAAAAGAAAAGAAAGAAAAGAAAAGAAAAAAGAAAAGAAAAGAAAAGAAGAAAAGAAAAGAAAAGAAGAAAAGAAAAGAAAAGAAAAAAAGAGGAGAGGAGAGGAGAGGAGAGGTTCTCTTTCATTTGGATTCCCAATCATAATTGAATTCTGCATCAAACATTAATAATTGCTATTTGTTTCTGAATGCTAAAAACTATATTCCAGATATGATTGTTGTGTGACAAACTGTAAATAAGAGAACTATTCTTGCTTAGTTAAACTTTATGGATATACAGTACAGTCAATTTTGCCTTTATAGCATAGTCCTCTAGATTGATCTTATAGGAAAAGGATATCTTTTCAGAAAAGAAAAGAAAGAAGAAAAGAGAAGAGAAGAGAAAAGAGAAAAGAAAAGAAAAAAAATCTATTTAAAATAATATAAATAAATATTTAATTTCCGATCTCCCCCTTCTTCTTTGTGTTCCAACTGATTTACAGAATTTACTGTAAATAAATACCTTAAATAAATCTCTTTCTTTCTTCCAAATGTTGCATCACCATCTTTGAAAAACAATCTCTTTATTATATAATACTTTATAGTGTACAGTCTATACACTAACAACAATCTATTGTTAAAAGAAACATGTTTATTCCATACAGTCCAATGGGAGTCTTTAAACTATGATTATATCTGTAGCTAATCCCCTCAGTAGCAATAGCAATAGCAATAGCAATAGCACTTAGACTTATATACCTCTTCACAATGCTTTACAGCCCTCTCTAAGCAGTTTACAGAATCAGCATATTGCCCCCAACAATCTGGGTCCTCATTTTACCGACCTTGGAAGGATGGAAGGTCGAGTCAACTTTGAGCCTGGTGAGATTTGAACTGCCAAATTGCAGTCAGCAGGCAGTCAGCAGAAGTAGCCTGCAGTACTGCACTCTAACCACTGCACCACCTTGGCTCTTAACAGTATAACAGAGTTGGAAGGGACTTGGGAGGTCTTCTAATCCAATCCCAAACTCAAACTATCCAATGTCTTCTTCCAGTGATGGAGCACCCACAACAAAGAAATTCTTCTACTTCCTGGGAAAGTAGGAAAAAGGATTTCTTCTGCGGTGACCAAATGATTTCTCACTAATAGGTGGGATGGGAAGCATCAGATGGTTGGAAAGTTTATCAACAATGCACAGCAATTGCACCTTGTAGGAGCCTTGGCAGCTCAATAGTTAGAATGCAGTATTGCAGGCCAACTGCCCACAGCCTGGAGTTCGATCCTGACCAGCTCAAGGTTGACTCAGCCTTCCATCCTTCCAGGATTGGTAAAATGAGGACCCAGATTGTTGTGGAGCAATATGCTGACTTTGTAAACTGCTTAGAGAGTGCTGTAAGGCACTTACGAAGTGGTATATAAGTCTAAGCACTACTGCTATTGCTATAACTGAATGCCACATTCCAACCTTGACATTTTTACTGAAATGTTCTACTTAGAGCAAGAAATTCAGTGACAAATTCTGTTTCATGACATTACATGAGATGTGTTTAAAACTTCAGGGGGGAAAATGAAATATAATTTTTGAATTTTTCTCTTAAATGCAGCTTCACTGTACTTCAGTAGAGACTATATAATCCAGACACCACATTGTGATCTTCCAGAAGCTTCCTTTCACATGTATGTAGACCAAGGGACACAAACAAACTCAAATCTCATATTCATTCAGGATTTATATCAATGCCGAGTTATTTTTAGAAGTGCAGTCTTATTGTTTTGCAAGTGAGATACTATGAAAATATCTGCCATTCTATTTTGAAGAGCTACAAGCTTTAGTGTTAAGGAGATTATGATGTGTTTTGTTTTTTCTTATTTTAACACAATAAGCTGCCCAGAATCATATACAGGTAGTCCTTGACTTACAACAGTTCATTTAGTGACTGTTCAAAGTTACAACGGCACTGAAAAAAGTGACTCGTGAGCATTTTTCACAGTTATAACCTTTGTAGCATCCCCATGATCATGTGATCAAAATTCAGATGCTTGGCAACTGGTTCATACTTATGACCATTGCTGTGTCCCAAGGGTCATGTGATTCCCTTTTGCAACCTTTTGACAAGCAAAGTCAATGGGGAAGCCAGATTCATTTAACAACCAACACAGATTAATAGAGTTGGAAGGGACCTTGTAGGTCATCTAGTCCAACCCCCCGAAAATTTCTCCTTACTTCCAGGTTGAATCTCTCCTTGATCAGTTTCCATCCATTATTCCTTGTCTGGCCTTCGGGTGCTTTGGAAAATAGCTTGACCCCCTCCTCTCTGTGGCAGCCCCTCAAATATTGGAAGACTGCTATCATGTCTCCCCTGGTCCTTCTCTTCACTAGACTAGCCATGCCCAGTTCCTGCAACCGTTCTTCATATCTTTTAGTCTCCAGTCCCCTAATCATCCTGGTTGCTCTTCTCTGCACCTTTTCTAGAGTCTCAACATCTTTTTTATAGTGTGGTGACCAGGTTATTAACTTATCAATTATAGTGATTCATTTAACAACTGTGGCAAGAAAGGTCATAAAATGGGGCAAAGCTCACTTAACAAATGTCTCACTTAACGACAGAGATTTTGGGCCCAATTGTGGTCGTAAGTCAAGGACTATCTGTATGTGCAATCAGCAGCTATATAAATTGTATAAATAATTAAATAAATGAAAACAAAAAATAATAAAAATAAAAATAAAGAAACAACACCTGGGCTAAAATACCAATAGGAGAGAATGTTTGTAGCTCAGGGCTGAACTGTGGAGTCCTTGATGCGCTCTGAGTTTGGTCGTTTTCTTGTTGCAGACGTTTCATTACCCAACTAGATAACATCATCAATGGTAGAAGAGAGTAAAGTTTCTCTTTCATTGCATACAAGTGGCTTGCTTTGTCAGTGTTGGTGGGAATGTTCTTGGTAATTATTTGATTAGGCTGTTGGTTACTATTAAAGGAACAGATATTGAGTACTGGTATTGAGCTAAAATACCACAACATAAAAATATGTACTATGTGCTATGAGATCTGGGGCAACTTTTTAGTTTTTCAAATAGTTTTGAATTTAGTTCACTCAATACCAAGGGGTGCGATGGCCCATGAGCCTTGGTGGCGCACTGATTAGAGTGCAGTACTGCTGCTGACTTCCGGCTGCCTGCAATTTGGCAGTTCGAATCTCACCAGGCTCAAGGTTGACTCAGCCTTCTATCCTTCTGAGGTGGGTAAAATGAGGACCCAGATTGTTGGGGGCAATATGCTGACTCTGTAAACCGCTTAGAGAGGGCTGTAAAGCATTGTAAGTCAATTGCTACCCTGTTTCCCCCAAATTAAGACATCCCCTGATAATAAGCCCAATCGGGCTTTTGAGTGCATGGCAATAAGGCCAAGCGCTTATTTCAGGGTTCAAAAAAAATATAAGACAGGGTCTTATTTTTGGGGAAACACGGTATTGTCAGCTGGATAGCTGACAGCCTGGGTTCAAGACCCAAAGCACCGCATGAGAGGGTGATCTCTCTTTACTTTCCCCAGTTCCTGCCCACCGAGCTGTTCGAAAGCATGAAAATGCAAGTAGATAAATAGGTACCACTTCGGTGGGAAGGTAACAGCATTTAATGCGCTTCAGTGTATAGTCATGCTGACCACATGACCATGGAAATGTCTTCAGACAATGCTGGCTCCCTCGGTTAAGAAACTGAAATGAGCACCGCTCACTTGAGTAGCACATGGCCTTTATCACCAAGAACCACATGTGATACATTCATGGGACACCAATGATTCTCATACCACAGGTTAAGAATCATTGGTTGTAGCTTGCCTAAAATAGGAACTTGGCCCAGTACCTATGGGACATACAGTATGCCACTCAAAGAATGAGAATAATAGCTGAATAAATGCAATTGTATTTACTGTTCTTGGAGAAAATGTAAGAATCAGTGAAATGACCATATGAACTAACAATTAAAAAAGCACCTAAGCTTGTGGTTATGGCTGTCTGCTCCCTGTCTGAGTGCTTTCTTTCATTATAACTGATGCCACACATTCTGCATGCAGAATTAATAATTGCAATAACAGTATTTGGTCTCCCATTCCCCAACAGTTTCAGGAACGTTAAATTAGGCTTTCCGCACACAGAAGAATGGGAAATTATAATTAAGAATTACATATTCAATGCACTTTCAGTTACCCTTTCTGTAGTTCTCTATTTTTCTGGGAACAGATGTTTTATAGGCTTTCATTCAGCCAAGGTGGGTCATATATGTGCATGCGTGCCTTCTTTGAGATCTTGATTTTAATATAGTTGCTGTTTAATTTTCCAGGTGGAATTAGTTTGAAAAAGAACCATAACTTACCATTTGTTGGCAGCAGTAGCCTCAATAAGCAGTTTGAACAAATGTTTACGCATTCCCCAGACTGACTTAATTTTTCTAATCATGCAAATAGAGCAGTTTCACTGTTAAAAGTCAGAAATAATGGCTCAGGCACAGAGTTTGCTATGCTTGTCTATTCTTAGTATAGTGCAGTGTCAATGAAATGATAGATGGATGGATGGATGGATGCTTGACTGATTAACTGATAAATTGAAAGATTGGCTTTTGCTATCCAGTCCATCTCATGACCCTTTTTAAAAGAAAGAAATTTATGCATTGAATTTTTAGAATGCTTTATTATTAGAACATGTTTTTACTGAGGTTCTTCCTTAAGCTTACCTGAGGACGGGAGAGTTGAACTGAAAATAATTTATCCAATGCAATCCCATCAACATCTTAAATGTTACCTCATTCGCTGCTAACTCTAAACTGTATCCCTAATTTAGCTTAATTGTTTGTACTAAATTAAGATGATGGTGAAGTTCACAGGGTAAAAATGCTGATTGTTAGGATCAGTTCCTTTCTGCACTAATAGTGATGGCGTTTTATTCTAGAACAGGGGTGTCAAACTCGATTTCATTGAGGGCCGCATCAGGGTTATGTTTGACCTCGGGGGTGGGGGGCGTGGCCAGGGGGCATGGCCAGCTCGATGTCTGTTTTCGGCTGTGACTGCCTCCTGCAGCCCTCTGCCAGCGAAAACGGAGCTCGGGGAGCCGAATGCTGCCCTCCCGAGCTCTGTTTTTGCTGAAAGAGGCACTGTAGGCTGGTCCTTCACTGTTTCCAGGGTGGCCCTATGGGCCAGATATAAGCACCTCATGGGCCGGATCCGGCCCACGGGCCTTGAGTTTAACACCCCTGCTCAGTGGTGGGTTTCAAAATTTTTTACTACTGGTTCTGTGGGCGTGGCTTGGTGGGCGTGGCGTGGCTTGGTGGGCATGTTTTGGTGGGCGTGGCACCTTTACCATAGAGGCAGGGGAAGGATACTGTAAAATTTCCATTCCCTTCCCACTCCAANGGGCGTGGCAGGGGAAGGATACTGTAAAATCTCCATTCCCTCCCCACTCCAGGGGAAGGATACTGCAAAATGAAGAGCCAAGGTGGCGCAGTGGTTAGAGTGCAGTACTGCAGGCTACTTCAGCTGACTGCTAGCTGCAGTTTGGAAGTTCAAATCTCACCGGCTCAAGGTTGACTCAGCCTTCCATCCTTCCGAGGTGGGTAAAATGAGGACCCAGATTGTTGGGGGCAATATGCTGACTCTGTGAACCGCTTAGAGAGGGCTGTAAAGTACTATGAAGCGGTATATAAGTCTAAGTGGTATTGCTGTTGCTAAAATCTCCATTCCCTCCCCACTCCAGGGGGATGTTACTGCAAAATCCCCATTTCCTCCCGATCAACTGGGACTTGGGAGGCAGAGAATAGATGGGGGCGGGGCCAGTCAGAGGTGGTATTTACCGGTTCTCCGAACTACTCAAAATTTCCGCTACCAGTTCTCCAGAACTGGTCAGAACCTGCTGAAACCCACCTCTGCCCCTGCTCTAGAAAGCGTCTAGCAAGTATCTTCCTTCCCTTATAAAGTTCAACTTAGAGCTGCCCTCAACTGCGCATATCCATTGCCGCATACCTACTCAGTGAAGGGGTTGAAGGGTAAGTGTAGATTGCAAATGGCTGCAGATGGGTTGACGCACATGCCTCCGAAATCCCAACTGTCCATTGTGTGGACATGGGCATCACATGTGCTGATGGGTTGATCTGACTTCTTGTTCTGCGCTTTGTTGTTTGAGCAGCAGAACTTTAACATTTGCAGATGTATAAATGAAACAAATAGGCAACCACCTCTGGATGACAGATGCATATACTCCCTGATGTGCAGTGACAGAGAAGTCTACACCAGGTTTAACTGTTGACTTCCTACACCAGTACTAGGAGCATAAGCAACCCAGTACCCTAATGGAAAGGTGATTCCTTCCTCCCTCACAACCTGTCTCTCTTTTTGCTCAGTGCAAACAGATATCCTTATCTGGTTTTCTTGTTTGTAAGGATATGAGTCTGGTAACAAACAACTCTCAAAAACCATAATATAATGTTTAAATATGTCCTTATATTTTAATTAGTTTTTTTTAAAAAACTAGGTTAATTTTATATTATATTTTATTCTTCCAAACAAAGTGGTGACTATGCAGGAGGGGCTTCCCCTTAGCACATGTGTGTGTTGTGCAACTTCATGTGAATGCTGCAATTTTGAAAATTCTCTGTTTCTTTGCTATGGTAGGAAGCCTCCAAAATGTTGGCTTTCTTGATTGTGGGAAGTCTGTTTTTTCTCTTTCTGCCTTCTTCTATAAATTAATATTTACTAAACCTTCTTCCAATTCTTCTGGTGCTTTCTTTTTCCATATCAATTATAATGTCCTCTTTCTCCCATGGAATGCAATGTCTTACGCTTTGAACTGTTGCCTTCCTCTTATTGATTGGAAAAATGCACTAAATTCACTACTAACTGGTTCTTGTTTGTTTGCCCTGTGTGCCATTAGCCTCAAATGTTCTTTGAGCAATATACCCTTTAATCCTCAATGGGTTTTTTTTTATTGTTCTGTTTACCATTAGTCTCAAATATGATTTAATGAATTGTATTGATTAATTGCAGTTACATTTTGAGACTTCTGGAACACACAAACTTATTTAATGACCTAAATGGTGCTAACAACCAAATAATATTGATAGTATGGGAGACTCCAGTTCATAATAAATCCCACCCTGTAATTCTTTTTCTTTTCTAAACCAACACTCTTTTTCAATGCAACAAGATAACAAGTGGGATTCAGATATATACTGTATATAATTCTAATTACAACACTGCTATTACTTGGCTAACCATGGCTGTTGAGCAATTCACCTAGAACAGGGGTCTGCAACCTGCGGCTCCGGAGCCACATGTGGCTCTTTGGGCCCTCTGCTGCGGCTCCCTGTCACACTGTCTCAGCAGAGGGATGAAAGAGCCATCATCCTGTCATGGCAGTGGCATGGCCGGAGCCTTAGTGCGGGAGCGAAGAACCCCTCTACTTGCCTTTGCGCGGCAACAGTATTCCGCCTTCATTGTGGTACATTTGCTGTTGCCACCAGCAAAGAGGGCTGGGAGAGAACGGCAGGGGCAGATCTTGTGGGGTGGGGGCCATCCCCCAAGCCTGGCCTTCCTCCTCCCTTGTCGGTGGGGCCAAGAGAAAGAAGTGGGCAGCGTGGAGAAGTGCTCCCCTCCCCTGCTGAGCACCGAGCACAACAGCCCAGAGAGAGAGAGAGAGAGAGAGATGAGAGAGGGAGATACCTATTTCCCATAGAAAACAAAACCTGGGTAGGTGTGGCTGAGGGGGGGTCATGTGACTGGGACTGGGAGTGAGTGACGTCGAGTTGGCCACGCCCACCCAGGTTTTGTGGCTCCCATTGTTTTGCTTTCTGTGGGAAATGGGCCCAAGTGGCTCTTTGAGTGTTTAAGGTTGCAGACCCCTGACCTAGAAAATAAAGTCTTACCCACTCTGTTTTAGAATTTAATTATCCAGTGGAGGTCATATATCATAGAATACTGGACAACCTGTGCTCCATTGGGTCATCATTTCAGAAACATTTCCTTACCTAAATGGTGAAACAACATGACCACGGGTGGACAAAAAAGCAGTGGGAGCAGGAATGACTTCCTACTTCCTGCCAGCTTCCCCATTGGGTATCCTTATGAGAAGCTGGCAAGGAGCATTAGAAATCTTCCTTCCTTCCTTCCTTCCTTCCTTCCTTCCTTCCTTCCTTCCTTCCTTCCTTACCTCCCCTGCAAGATTGATGCCAGTCCTCCCAGGTAAATCAGAAAGGAAACAGGATTAGATGAACTAATTCTACTTTATTGTAAGGCTACATTAGTAGAATCTTGCAAACTTCCCATTGCCATTTTTCGCCATCTGATCATTTGAGGAGAGTTCTCCCTAAATTTCTCTCTCTGATTGTGAAGCTACTGCAGACTCCTCCCTCTCTTAACTGATTGTTTCCTAGGCAGCATATTTCTGCCCTTTTCCGAAGGTCATTACACACTACATTACAAAAGAAGCCAGATTTCCACAGTGATATCATTTCAACTTTAACTCGGTATTTAACTCAGCTGGATATCTTGGCTGGAGGTTCTTATACCTTAAAGAGATTTTGCCTTTAATTTCAAGTATAACTGCAGTGAAGCTCATTGGCAGAAAATGGAATTTGGATGTTAGCATTCTGGTTCTGAATTTGATGAAAGAGGGTGATGTGTCTCCAGAAAATTGACCAATAAGCTGTCTCCAGAAGGTCTCCATGGACCCGTGGATCATTCACATTTTCAGACCTATATGTATAAGGTCAGAATCAAGGGATATTATATGAAGAATATTTGATAGCTGCATTTTTTTTCTGGAGTTGGAGAGCAGGCAAGAACAATATTTAGATGTTCCCATATTCTTTAGCTTAACAACTGTTTAAATATTTCTGTAAGTGCTTATAATAATATGTAATGAATTACCTATTCACCAGTCACAAGACCAACCAACCACCCAGGACCTACAGTATATCAACATACAAGACACTTCCCCCAAAAACCACCACTGAAGATGTTACCTATTTTGGTAACGAAATGTCCGGGAGCCAAGCAGCAAGCTTGGATGGATAATACTATAATAATAATAATCTAAAGTGAGAAACAAGGTTTTTAAAAATCTTCCTTTGGATTCATTTGTAACACAGGAATTAATCCGTATTACAGGTATTCCCTTATGATAACAATGGAGCCCAAAATTTCTGTTGCTAAGTGGTTTTTTGCCCCATTTTACAAGCTTTCTTGCCACAGCTGTTAAATGAATCACTGCAGTTGTTAAGTTAATAAGACAGTTGTTAAGTGAATCCAGCTCTCCCATCGACTTTGCTTGTCGGAGGGTCATAAAAGGTGATCACATGACCCCGGTACACTGCAACCGTCATAAACAGGGGTGGGCTTCAAAAATTTTAGCAACGGGTTCTCTGGGTGGGCGTGGTCATGGTGAGCGTGGCCTAGTTGGCCTCCTGCACCACAGCAGGAGGGGTGTTTTCGTCCTCCCCGGGCTCCGGAGGCTTTCCTCAAACCTCTGGGAGGGTGAAAATGGCCTCCCCTGGGCTCTGGAGGCCCTCTGGAAGCCAGAAATGGGCCCGTTTCTGGCCTTCTGGAGCCTCCGGGAGGCCCGTTTTTCTCCCTCCCCAAGCCTCCACACAGGCCCTGCACTTATCTCACATCCAAAATGGGCCACGGGGAGACTCCTGGGAGGGGAGGGGTGGGAGGGGCCAGCCAGGAGTGGGATTTGGGGGTTCACCGAACTGCGCAGAATCTTCACTAGAGGATCGCCCAAACCAGGGCAAACCCGGAGCAGCCCACCCCGGTCATAAATATGAGTCAGTTGCCAAGCAGCTGAGTTTTGATCACGTGACCATGAAGTTGCTGCAGTGGTCATAAGTGTGAAAAACGATCATAAGTCATTTTTTTCAGGGCCTTTGTAACTTCAAATGGTCACTAAAAAAACTTGTAAGACAAGGGCTACTTGCATAATTTAATTATAGCTTATGTATGTAGAAGTCAACTGCAGTGAAATTCTAGACATAGAAACATAGAAAACTAACGGAAGAAAAAGACATGGTGGTCCATTAAGTTTGTTTGTTTGTTTACCATTTATTTATCATTATTTTTATATTGTCTTTATTTTTATTTTATTTTTTAATTTTTGTCAGATGACAGACATATGTTTATCCCAAGCATGTTTAAACATCTGCTTCCAGCTCTGGTTTGGTGATGCATAGTAATACTATGCAAAGATTCAGTTCAGAAATTCAGTTTGAGGAAAGTTCACTGAATCTCCAAATCAAATCAACTTTCCAAATCAGATAACTTCAGACAGAAATAGGAAATCAGATTAGATGCTTCCAAACTGATTCAGCCATTTAATGGTTTTTTGTGCATCCCCCCCCCGAATTGAATTAACTTTCCAAATCAGATCTACTATCCAATTCAGAATTTTTAATGGAATCAATGGGGCGATCAAGAAATCAATCTTACTACCTTTTCTAGATATCCTCATCAGCAGAGGGAATGGCAGCAAATCAGAAACATAAATCTATCGTACTAACCAAGTGCTCAACTACCAAAGTTGCAACACAACCTGCCACAAGAGGAGCTGTGTAAGAACTTTATTCAGACAAGGACAAAATGTAGCAACCTCAAACACCAGAAAAAGGAAACGGACCACCTGTACAACATCATCCAACAAAATGGATACCATACAACTTTGTGTAAAGTGACTGATCACGCAACCCACTACAGCACCACAAACACAAGCTATGAAAAAGAGAAAACTACCATAGTTTAGACATGTCAGAAACACTCAACAGACTATTCCACATGCCATCACAATATCACCCAAACAATATCACCCAAACTAACTGAAGTTCTTGAAAACAGTAAACCAAAAGAATAAAGAAGAGAAAAAGAGAAGTCATCTACAACAGAGAGTGTAAGGACTGTAACAGCCATTATGTAGGACAGACAGGCAGAAGACTAGCTGAGCACATCCATGAACACCAGGGGTGGGTTCCACTTACCTTCCCTACCGGTTCGCATCGCGACGGAAGTGCGCATTTTGCGCACGCACGTGCGCGAGCGAAGCAAGCATGCGCACCTACATCACGATGCGGAAATGACCCTCTGCGCATGCGCAGAAGCCTCTGCGCGTGCACAGAGGGTTCTTTTCCAGCCGTGGCAACCGGAGAACTGGTTCAGGGGCGTGGACAGCCGGCCATCGCTCCCAGTTTGGCGAGCGGATGCAAATTTCCGCTACCAGTATGGGAGAACCGGTCCGAACCGGCAGCAACCCACTACTGATGAACACCAGCTAGCAATCAGAAGACATGATGAAAACTCCTAATTTCACAATACTAGACAGACTCAACCATAGTTTCAACAAGGAAACTGTGAGCATCCTAGATTAAGCTAAATCCAAAAATGCTAGGTAAATCCTGGAAGCTTGGCACACCCCTATGGTTTGTGCATCTATGTTTAACCTTTCACAAATCCACCATCGAAAGCCACATAGAGATAAACAAAGCTAAAAAGGAGACAAACAAACAAAAACCCCAGAACATCTCCTCACCAAAAATCAACACACAGATAAGCAGCCATTAACAGCAAGATTAATAGCAGACATGGAATTCAGCAGTAAACAATACATCAAGGAACTACCAATCAAAGAACTACCAATTTACACAAACAGTCAAACCGCAAACAACAAGCCAATCAAGTAGCCACCAAGGAGAAAACAACACCCCTATGAACCTTGACAATAAAAGCTACTGCAAATCCTACTCCCTTGTAGCATTGCAGTTGTTACCTAGTTGAGTAATGAAATGTCTGAAAGAAAACAAGCAAGCTTAGAGAACACCAAGAACTCCACTCCAGGTTATTCTTCTATTGCTTCTATTCTTATGGTTCTTTTGTTTTTTTCCCTCTCCTTTGAAAAATTCCCCGGGGAATTTGTGCATCTATTTTTAAACTTTCACAAAGATTTTTACATTTGGAATTGACTAGTTTTCTCTCTTTTCAATCCCTTCATGTATTTTTACTGAAATACCAATGTTGTACTTAATTGAGACAGATGGCATGCAGGCTGGAAGGAGAAACACTTTCTATGAGATGCTTCAATTGTTAATTAGGCTGGTGCATAAACATGGAAAAGCTCATTTTGAATGGAACTTCTCCGAGAAATGTAATCTGTGAGGATAACACAAATGGCTATCATTGCCATTGAAATAATAGCCAGTGGTGGGATTCAGCTGGTTCGGACCGGTTTGGGCGAACCGGTAGTAGTGACCTGCGGGTGGGCCCGCCCCTGCCCACCTGCCCAGGTGCAATCCTGTCCTATATCACTGTGTTTTTGACACCGTACACATGCGCAGATGGTGCGTGCGAGTGAATTGCCGTGTTGTTTGACATTGCACGCATGCGTGGACAGCATGCTTAAGCGAATTGCCATGTTTTGTGACGCCACACGCATGCGCGGATGGTGTGCATGCTCACATTTCCGGTGCTGGGTGAACCAGTTGTTACAGTATGTGAAGCCCACCTCTGATAGAGACATAATGACGTCATTATAATAAAAATGTAGTTCATGTAGAAAAGGACAACCAGAAACAAGGCGGATAGACTCAGTTGCAATGGCTGTGCTGCTTGGAGATCTGAAGATCAAGGTTGAGGACAGATCAACTTGAGACAGTCAATCTATGGATGACAGGTGCAAGGAACCATGACACAATGAATTGCTCAAGTAGTTTCTTTATTTCTGTTTGCCCATAAACAGGAATTTTGCCAGACTAAAGCAAATTCTACATAACTATCAGGTATACCCCATGAAGGTTTAGGGAGAATCCCTTTGGATTCTCTTTCTGCATACCAAGGGTTTGCCTCTTAGCTCTTTGGGGAAGACTCCCTCCTTCCTGCAGCTCAGCACCAGATTCCACCACAATGTAGCTGCTAATGGTAAACCCCAATTTATGGCATGTAATCAATTGATCAATCAATGTCCCTAAATTAAATATGAAGAAGACTTTTTTTTAACCATTGATACCCCATCTGAGAAATCTATCTAGTGGTCTTGAGAATTCTACTTATGCCCTTGAATAGATCCTTGTATTATGTAGTGGGCTTCAGTAGGCAAGAAGCAGACCAGCATAGATGCAACAGCATTTATTGACTAAAACTGTGACTGAGGAACAGCAGGCAATGCCTGTAATTTATACTCTGGCCCTACAGGGTCTTAACCAATCATAATACTTGAAAAACCCACCCATATATGCATGTTCAAAGTTTCCCTCCAAAACAGTTGGAGTTAACAGTTAGGGTTATCTAAAGGTTAGTTTCAGTTAACAGTTAGGGTCATCTAAAGGTTAGTTTCACTTTAGCACAAAACAGTTGGAGGTAACAGTTAGGGTCATCTAAAGGTTAGTTTCACTTTAGCAGGGCTTAACACAACTATATATATTCAATACATAACACCTTGGATATAGGACTTTTAGTTCCCACACTTAACACTTGAACCAAACACCATATTAATTTATGATTTTTATATAGAATGCCTCCTACAATAAGATATTTTTATTTACCTAAATATTTCTCTATGCATCTTTCTTTTATATATTTCTTTCTGCATGTAAGTTTTGAAGTGAGAAATGTTCTAACATGGATGTGAGTAGGCTCCATAAATTATCTGCCTATTCGGGCCATGACAGATTCTGTTTGAGTGAGTCACATTATTTCTCATGATGGATTTTTATATGATGTCTTGTCTCCATCTTATTTTGCCTGAAGTTGGTTTCACTATGTAATCACAATCCATGGAAGCCCCTGAAGAAAACCTGAGCCTTATAATGATAGGCGAAGAACACAAGATGATGCATTTATTGAATCAGAACATTTAACTGCCCAGTTCAGCTAGAATTGCCTAAACTGACTGTACGTTTTCAAGTTTTCAGACCAGAATATTTTCAGGTTTTACTTATAAATTAAGGAATGAATCAGAGACCTTCTTCATCAAAGCTTGTGTATTCCATTTGAGATAGAGATATCCTTCTCCAGGATGCGCTAAACAAATTGAGTCCTTGATACTTAAACCAAGACAACTGCAATAAAAAAAAAATCCCTTCATTTTCATCCAGCAAGTAGTTGTTGGCAAGAAATATAATGCAAAATAAAAACCCAGATAAAGTAGGCTTAATTGCAAGTGTAAACTTTCCAGCCCACAATGTTTTTGCTAGGTGGAATATTCCAATACATGTGTTAACAAAGATTTGCCAGGTGAATTGTTTGAAACGCACCAGTAAGCTCATTAAGGTAAATCAAAAACTTTTGACTCTGCCATCAGTCTTTCTTAGTTACAGTTGCCAGGCTCTAATGCAAAATCACAGTAGATAAATTCAGCTCACGTTAGAGATATTTCCGTACCTCAGCATTTAGTCATGTAGACACATTTGTCTACTTGAAGGGTTTGTTTTTTTTTAAAAGTGTTGAGAAGAATATTATGAGAAAGCCCTCAACACAGATTGTCTATTTAAATCAATGTCTTCATTTGTTTTTAAATTGTGTAAACACCAAACATCTGAATCTGTGTGTCAAGCAGTGTCTTAATGCACCTTCAGGATGGGTACACTCAACTCTCACGTGGCCTCCCACAAACTAACAAAACAAAACTTTTTAAATTCTGGAATAATCAGTTGATTTATTCTAAGACAAATTTGGACACAACTTCGCTGTGAGTTTTATATTCAACAACCCCCTTCCCTCTACCCCAGGGGCATCAAACTCAAGGCCCAGGGGCCAGATTCAGCCTGCGGGGTGCTTAGATCTGGCCCACAGGGCCACCCTGAAAACAGCAAAGGACTGGCCTGCAGTGCCTCTGCCAGCAAAAATGGAGCTCGGGAGGGCTAAGTGCAGCTCTCCCAAGCTCCGTTTTTGCTGGCAGAGGGTTGCAGGAGGCCATCGCAGCCAAAATGGAGCTTGTGAGGGCCGTGTGTGGAGCTTCGTTTTCGCTGGCAGAGGGTTGCAGGAGGCCATCGCAGCCAAAATGGAGCTCGTGAGGGCCGTGTGTGGAGCTCCGTTTTCGCTGGCAGAGGGTTGCAGGAGGCCATCGCAGCCAAAATGGAGCTCGTGAGGGCCGTGTGTGGAGCTCCGTTTTCGCTGGCAGAGGGTTGCAGGAGGCTGTCGCAGCCAAAAATGGAGCTCGGGAGCCCGTTTTAACTGGCAGAGCGCTCGGAGCACCACAGGCTCCCCCAACACAAGTGACATCGAGCTGGCCACACCCACCCTGGCCACACCCATCCCAGCCCCCCAAGGTCAAACACAACCCTGATGCAGCCCTCAATGAAATTGAGTTTGACACCCCTGCTCTACCCGATTCCTTCAAGAGCCTTTTTACTGTTAATATTTACCGGTGTAGCAACAGTGTTTGACTTTAATCCATTGATAGCAACAGGGAATAAGAGAAGAGAGGAAATACAATGTAGTGGATACAAAAACAGTGAATAATTGGGCTCCATGTTCCATTTACGTCTTCATTATTTTCATGGACCCCAAAACCTCCAGGTACTAGGGGGGATATGTATTTTCAGTTCATATCTCTATTTTAGGGGTATAGGGGACAGCATAGAATGGATACCTTCCTATATCACAATTCCTTTTCCCTAGGTATTGATTAAGTGGTCCTAAAGAGTGAACAAAATTCAGTGAATTTTTTCCCCTTTAAAAGTCAATTGAGAATTTTTTTTGCCCTGCCCACTGAGATAAAATCATTGGTTATATCTGTTGTGCCCCTCCTCCCCATTATCATGAAAATTCAAATGCACCTATCAGTCTCAAGGGATGGAAAGATGTGTAACAAAAACCAAGAAAAGCAGTTGTCACCTCCTTCATCACCTCCACATTCAGCTCAAAAGTCCTATTAAGAATGATTCAAAATATCCAAAAGTAGAAGACAGAAACTATTTCACCCAGGAAGAACACTTCCAATAAATGAGATTTATTATCTTAAACCTTAAATCCTAGCTATCTATGGAATTTTCTCAAACCTTCTAATTAAATAACTTGATTTTTTTTTTCATTGTGGTTGTTCATTTAGTTCAGGGGTGTCAAACTCGATTTCATTGAGGGCCGCATCAGGGTTGTGTTTGACCTTTGGGGGCCAGGGTGGGTGTGGCCAGGGTGGGTGTGGCCAGCTCAACGTCACTCATGTTGGGGGTGCCTGTGGTGGCCTGAGCGCTCTGCCAGCAAAAACGGAGCTCTGGAGGGCCGCGTGTGGCCCTCATAAGCTCCATTTTCACTGGCAGAGGCACCACAGGTCCTTCGCTGTTTCCAGGCCGGCCCCGCAGGCCAGATCTAAGCACCCCATGGGCCGGATCTGGCCCCCGGGCCTTAAGTTTGACACCCCTGATATAGTTCATAGGTATGCAAAATATCATTTGGTCAGTAAAATAGCTTTAACCAAGAATTATCAGAATTATCATGATCCCAACAGTTTGAGTTGAAAAGACATAGCCTAAGGGAGCTAATATTATAAAAATCACATTGGATATTATCACAGGGATTATCCCAGATGTTGATGAAGATTCTCAATCATCCAGGTAAAGTTATCTGAAAGTTAAGGCAAGGCAACTGGACTTATTTTTTGTTGGTTTGAGTGTTTTATTGTTCATCCAAGCAGCTTCACCAGTCATAGCAAGTTAGTTAGGCAAAGAATTGCTGGAATGTACCAACTCTTTCCTTCTAATTGCAATGACTGAACTTTCAGATACCCCAAATGTTCTTCACTTGAATTCAACAATGTGCCTAGTAAACATTAGCACAGGGCAAGACATTTGAAAGAAGTGCTTCGAAAGCATTTTGATACGTTAAAACAGTTGCATCCTCTAGAAGTCTTGTCATCGTTGTTTCAAAGACGTTTAGTTATCTGCATATAGTATAAATATCAGGCATTTTGTCATGCTAGTACCAATGATGTTTAGCACCAGATCTTACACATACTTGTGGAGACCAGTGGAGAAAGTCTTCAAAGCCGCTGTACTAAGACTTCTGATAGACATGGGTGCTTTAATGATCTAAAGAGGAGATTTTTCCTTACATAAATCTCTTTTAAATGCCTTACATAGATAACACTATTACTCTGAAATTACATCTGGGATGAACTTGCATTAAAATGTTCCATTTGGGGATCTGGATGAGATGCAGGTTGCAGGAAATTGAAGTTATTGGTGTTAAAAGTAGTGGGACACACCCTTCCCATCCAATTTGGCCTTTTAAAATATATTTCTCATTTTTTTTATCTCCTTATTTTCTTTTACATTCTAAAAGTCACCTAGCTGGCAGAAGGGAATGGTTAAAAGAAGGGAAAGGGAAAGGGAAAGGGAAAGGGAAAGGGAAAGGGAAGGGGAAAGGGAAAGGAAAAGGAAAAGGAAAGGGAAAGGGAGGGGAAGGAAGAAGAAAAAAGAAAGGGGAGAGGAAGAGGGAGGGGAAGGGAAAAGAG
>QLTV01000453.1:1068350-1083354 GCA_003457575.1 Thermophis baileyi
CTGAGTTGGCAAAAGAACATTCTTTGTTGTGCTTTTTTGATGACGTTTTTGATGTTAGGTGTCCATTTTAGATCTTGCAATATGGTAGAACCTAGAAATTTGAAGGTCTCTACTGATGATACTGTGTTGTCTAGTATTGTAAGAGGTGGAAGTATGGGTGGGTTTCTCCTAAAGTCTACCACCATCTCTACTGTTTTGAGTGTGTTCAGTTCCAGATTGTTCCTGTCGCACCACGAGGCTAGCTGTTCAACCTCCCATCTGTATGCAGATTCATCATTGTCTCGAATGAGGCCGATCACTGTTGTGTCATCTGCGAACTTCAGTAGTTTAACAGATGGATCGTTAGAGATGCAGTCATTGGTATATAGAGAGAGGTGGAGAGAGCATGCATATACCTTTAGATGGGTACCAACGGGCACAGAAAAACTGTCCGCACTCTCCATACAATGCTAGGTGTACATAGCAAGTATCTGGCTATTTAGCATGCATTTCAGGGTAGTGAAAAGCAAGTCAAATACTTTTTTTTTGTGGTGATTTTGCAGTTGTGCACAGCAGTCCCATGAACTTTGAATTTAATGGTTGCTATTTTCACAGTTACACAAAGGTTTTCAATGGCATGTTCAATTCAACCTATGAGATTCTGTACAACTGAGAGGGGTGGTGCTGTACACAGCATCTGGGGACATGAGTGCGATGCTTCCTTGAAGCAAGTTGTGGTCATAAAGAAGCTCCCAACCACCTTGAAACTGTGAGATCTTCTCTTTGTGATGGAACTGTGCTGCAAGCCCAAAACTTTGTGAGCAAATTTTATATGACAATTTCACCAGTTTGTATCAGTTTGCAATTAATCCATTGGAATTTGGGGGACACACAGTATTTGGAACTCACAAGTAAAGTTAAGTCCCTTCCAACTCTGCTATTCTGTAATTCTGTAAGGGTCTCCTGCTTGAACAGGGGGTTGGGCTAGAAGACCTCCAAGGTCCCTTCCAACTCTGTTATTTTCTGATTCTGTAAGGGTCTCCTGCTTGAGCAGGGGGTTGGACTAGAAGACCTCCAAGGTCCCTTCCAACTTTGCTATTCTGTAATTCTGTAAGGCCAGATAAATTTTCTAAATAAAAAATAAACTGTACTCAAGTAGAACCTCTATTTTTTCAATCTTACCTTTGGGGTAAGATTGGGTAAGATTTTTCAATCTTACCTTTGGAGTGAGTCAGTGTTTGTTTATAAGCAGCACAAAACCACAAGTGGCTATTTTACGCAGCACAGAGATAAAGAGGGAGCCTTGATCAGCCTTGATCAGAAAAACAATGGGTAGAAACTAATCAAGTAGAGAAGCAACCTAGAATTAAGGAGAAATTTCCTGACAGTTAGAATAGCAATAGCAATAGCACTTAGACTTATATACTGCTTCACAGTGCTTTACAGCCCTCTCTAAGCAGTTTACAGAGTCAGCATATTGCCCCCAACAATCTGGGTCCTCATTTTACCCACCTCGGAAGGATGGAAGGCTGAGTCAACCTTGAGCGGTGAGATTTGAACTGCTGAACTGAATTTGAATTTGAAGTAGCCTGCAGTACTACACTCTAACCACTGCGCCACCTCGGCTCAACAACAATTAATCAGTGGAACAACTTGCCTCCAGAAGTTGTGAATGCTCCAACACTGGAAGTTTTTAAGAAGAGATTGGATAACCATTTGTCTGAAGTGGTGTAGGGTTTCCTGCCTAAGCATGGGGTTGGACTAGAAGACCTCCAAGGTCCCTTCCAACTCTGTTATTCTGTTTTCTGTTTAGAATGAGGGAAACCGCAGAACTCAACGTTGTTAGCAAAAGGCTTCCGCATTGCTGAAATTTATGAGGGCTGGCATTTTGAAAGAAAGACAAGCATCCTATTTTCAAACTATACCAACATCCACCTCAGACTAAAGCAGGGGCTCTAGAAAAGGATAAAAACGAGTACCTTCAAGAATATGAAAAGACAGAAGGCATCCACTTTTGATGTGAACAGACTGAAGTGAACCCTGCCAAAAGAGAAGTTGCTAAACTTAAAATATACCTTTCAACAGCACTAATTATGTGACTACACCTGTAGTGAGAAAGCCAGAGGAGTTGTTCAAATATATTTTTTGTGCCCTACTATTAAGCTTTTTCAGGTGGTTATATTCACACAAGCATTGTAACATGGAAAACTGCCAATGCACTGTATTGTATTTTAAGAGCCTGATAGAGGACAGACAAATAAGCCCAACCTGAAATAAAATCCTTATACTTGTTCTTCTGCTGTAGGCAGAATTTTGAGAAAAGTTGGCATTTTCCATAGTTAGTGATTAAGAGAACATTCTCAACCTTTTTTCTAGACAGATAAATCAGTATGACTTTAAATACACACGGTACGATTTGAAATGTTAAGGACTATCTCCTATTACACATTTCACAAAGTGACAAACTTCACATTTAGGAATATGCTTTGTTTAAAATTAAATTAAATATCAATGGGAGGAAAGAATCCAAATGTTTAAAATGTTTAATTGGAAGCATAACATTTTGGTGAAAAAGGCCCATTTTGTAAGCATTAGAGACTTAAAAAAAAATTAAAGAAAAAATAAGTATAGGTAATTCTGGACTTACTTCATTCTTGCCATAGTTGTTAAGTGAATCATTGCTGTTATTAAGTTAGTAACATGGTTGTTAAGTGAATCTGGCTTCCCCATTGACTTTGCTTGTCAGAAGGTCATAAAAGGTGACCACATGACCCCGGGACACTGCAACCGTCATAAATATGAACCAGTTGTCAAGCATCCGAATTTTGATCACGTGGATATGGAGATGCTGTAACAGTCATGTGAAAAACGATCATAAGTCACTATTTTCAGTGCCGTTGTAACTTCAGAAGGTCACTAAACAAACGGTTGTAAGTGGATGACTGCCTGTAATAATTAAACTTGTGTGAAATCATTCTCAGCCTACAATGTCTTCAAAAATTGCCCACATTCATACAGCTTTATTGGCAACAGTGTAGAGAAGTAAAGTTTATTGTCATTTGCATAACATTTATGTCATAACAAACTTGATTTGTTACACATAAATGTTATTGCTTATGGAGATTCTCAGTCATCCAGGTCATGGTTGTCCCAAAGGTGCTTTTTCAAGAGGCAACTGGACTTTCTTGTTTTTCTTTGAAGACGTTTCGCTTCTCATCCAAGAATGATGAAGCTGAAGAACGGAAGAGGGTGGAAATGTTGGTGCGTCTTATACACCGAATACAGCCATTTTTGGCCTCCTGAAACCCCGCCCTGCACATCCTGTTTTTGCCAAAAACAGGCCTGTTTTTCTGCAAAAACAGGGCACGCAGAGGGTTTGGGAGGCCTGCAGAGTGCTCCTGGGGGCTGGGGAGAGAAAAAACGCGACACATGGGGGGTTTGGTAGGCAAAAAATGGGCCCGTTTTTCATGAAAACGGGGGCATTTTTGCCCTCCCCAGCCCCCAGGAGCACTCTGCAGGCCTCCCAAAGCCTCTGCGCACCCTGTTTTTGTGAAAAACGGGCCCGTTTTCGCAAAAACGGGGTGCGCAGAGGGTTTGGGAGGTCTGCAGAGTGCTCCTGGGGGCCGGGGAGGGCAAAAACTTTTTTTTACCTGTTTACCTCTTCGAAATCTTGGTGCATCTTATACTCTGGTGCATCTTATAGTCTGAGAAATACGGTAAATGTTATTGCCAGGAAAGCCAGCTGGGTGACTTTCGGACCTCAGCCCACTAGGTTCATTCATACCTATCAGGTACTGATCTTGGTGCATTAATCTTTTCTGTTTTGTGTATTCAAGGGCTTAGGGCAGGTCTTAGTGTGCAGAGGTGGGTTGCTCCCGGTTTGGACCGGATCTATAGAACCGGTAGCGGGAATTTCCCCCCACTCACCGAACCGGGAGTGATGGCCGGCTGGCCACGCCCATGAACCGGGTCTCTCAGCGGCGCCATACGCAGCAACATTTTGTTTTTGGCTTCTGCGCATGCGCATAAGCTGTTTTTTGCTTCTGCACATGCACAGAAGCTGGATTTTCGGCGCTGCGCATGCGTGCACGCAGCACGGGAGGAAGCAAACCGGCGGCGAGGTAAGTTAGCACCCCTGCTAGTGTGTTGAAAAAGTACTTCTAGCCTAATATTTTTTATTTTAATCTTCCAGAGGACTCAGTTTTAAAATTCATTACGTGTCCATCAAACATACACACACACACCTTGGGAAAGCCTGTGGGGTTTATTTCTCTGCTTTTTTTAAGCCAGCTATTTCTTAGAAAAATTCATTCTGGAAAAAGAAACATGGTGAATAGCAATAGCACTTAGACTTATATACCGCTTTACAGTCCTCTCTAAGCGGTTCACAGAGTCAGCATATTGCCCCCAACAATCTGGGTCCTCATTTTACCCACCTCAGAAGGATGGAAGCCTGAGTCAACCTTGAGCCGGTGAGATTTGTTCTGATTCGAACTGCCAAATTGCAGGTAATCAGCAGAAGTAGCCTGCAGTACTGGATTCTAACCACTGTGCCAGATAGTCAAAAGCTTGGATCCATTTACTTTTTCCTGGAATTGTCTTTCCCCATTTTTCATCATCATCATCATCATTTAACGACCCCATAATCCCTTACAGGGTGGAGTCTGGGCAACTGAATGGAGCTAGCAGAGTGTTTAATGGCTGGATGCCCTTCCTGTTGCCAATGCGGAGTTTTGTTCAGCAGATATATTCTCATTCTGCCCAAAGAGAGAAATATCTGCCTCTACCTAGGATCGAACTCACAGCCTCCTGATTGTGAGATAAGAGCTCCACCTCTAGGCCACCACACCACTTTCTTTCCCCACTTTTCATGGTCAAAGGATATTGGAAACCAAGTAATTGGAGACCTAATTATGCTCAGGGCTGTCAACAACACTACAACATACAGTGCCATCATTCAACAGAGGGTCTGCATGCTATTTATTTTCTGTATTTTTGAAAAGAAATTCACCCTCCAAGGGTAGCAGGAGGGATCTGAAATGACAGATAGTGACTCTGCAATGGGCCTTGGGGAAACTGCTTTACAGACAGTTGTATTTACTTAAATATGCATATTAAGCCTTTCAAGTTTCACTGAAAGTTTTAGCAGTCTGGAAAGACCTTCAGGATACTCAAAAAATGGGCTACCTGTGTTGCCCTTTGAGTTTTCCATAAAAAGATCTAAGCTTATTATACAG
This sequence comes from Thermophis baileyi, assembly GCA_003457575.1. Taxonomy (NCBI): domain Eukaryota; kingdom Metazoa; phylum Chordata; class Lepidosauria; order Squamata; family Dipsadidae; genus Thermophis; species Thermophis baileyi. The sequence goes on from QLTV01000453.1 coordinate 1,073,567, forward strand.
GTAGTCCTCGACTTACGACCACCATTGAGCTCAATATTTCTATTGCTAAGTGAGACATTTGTTAAGTGAGCTTTGCCCCATTTTACCATCTTTCTTGCCACACTTGTTAAGTGAGGATGTTAAGTTAGTAACAGTTCAATTAACACTTCACTTGTTCAGTGAATCTAACTTCCCCCATTGACTTTGCTTGGCAGTAGGTCACAACAGGTGACCACATGACCCCAGGACATTGCAACAGAGGTGGGTTCCTCCCAGTTTGGACCAGTTTGCCCGAACCGGTAGCGACCCGCTGGTGACATCACGATGACATCACGGATCTGGTTCGGTCGGTGCCAGTCCGTGGGCGCCACCATATTTTTTTTTTGAATTTTTTTTTTGAATTTTTTTATTTTTTCTTCTGTGCATGCGCAGAAGCCGAGTTTCTGGCACTGCGCATGCGTCGCCATCTTGTTTTTGGCTTTTTAAAAAAATTTTTTTAATTTTTTTGCACTGCGCGTGCGCACGCCCATGAGGCGCGCACGCGTCCAAGAGGCGTGCACACACTCACGCGGTGCGGGAGGAAGCGAACCGGCAGCGAGGTAAGTTAGAACCCACCCCTGCATTGCAACCATCCTAAATATGAGTTGCCAAGAGTTTGAATTTTGATCACATGACCATGGGGAAGCCGCCATGGTTGTAAGTGTGAAAAACGGCCACAAGTCACTTTTTTCAGTGCTGTTGTAACTTCGAATGGTCACTAAACGAACTGTTTTAAGTTGAAGATTACCTGTATAGGGCTGTGGGGGGGGAAGGCGGCCCAAACTAGGTTGGTGGGATGCTTTTTTCTTTTTTTGGACTCATAAGCAAATGACATTAATTAATCAATTAAGGTATGATTGTTTGAATGATTTATCCTAAATATATTCATCTCTGTTTTCATATTGTTCCCAGTGGTCTGAAACCTCTGGTAATCATCCTAGAGTGGAATTTGAAGCCATATTTTATAAGGCTCCAAAGTTAACTTTAGCCTTTCTTAGTTTCTTTGCTTCACCATTCAATTCCTCCTTTCCATTTTTTTTTTTTTTTACTAGTTACTTAATATCCTAATAGCCAGTTCCTGTATTACCGGCTTTAACAACACTTATTCAAGAGGTATGGAGACATATTGTCACAAGAAGCCAAATTTATGCTTCAGATCAAAAGACATAATGTAATATCACAGCATGTTTTCCTACAATGAAATATTACGAACCATTTTGGAATGTTAGATATGGGGAGGCAAAAAAAAAAAAAGGTGATTTTCAACTTTACCCATTTATTTCACTGCCCAATCATTTGTAACTGTTATAACAAACTCCTGCAGGAAAAAAAAAAAAACCCAAATGTCCATTAAAACAGCAAAGTGCTTTCAATGGTTTATTTTTTTAAAAAAATAATGCAACACTTTTCTTCTGTAGAACGTTAATAATAAAAAGGAGTAATGGTAGACAGTCATTCAGGTAGAAAAAAAAATAGTCAGGAAAGACTATTAGAAGTCACACACTTTATGTTAGTGCAAACATCTTAGAGAGAAAAACTTAATTAGCATATCAATTCACTAGTATCTAACATTACATTAGTTTCCCTTGTCCAGTCATGTCCAATTCTAGGGTACGATGCTTATCTCTGTTTCTTGGCTTACGGAGTCAGCATTGTCAGAAGACATTTTCCATGGTCATGTGGCCATCAGAGCTATATGCCAAAGATGCTGTTCTGACCCAGCCTTAGCAGAAACAAGAAACAGACTCCTTGTCACGAAAAACCCCTCTTTATTTACCTCTTGTGAATTAATTGCATTTACCCACCGAAAAGTCCAGGCAATAGTCCCTCAAGGAGTTAACTGCAGTAACAGACCTTATCAGTTCCTTGCGATAATTGCAAGACCGTAAGCTCCCAGCCGAAAGGCTGCAAATTAAGTTCTGGCAAGCAGCCTCTGTGGCACGAAACACAATGAGCAAAATCTTCAGAAATACAAACTGTTGTCTCCTACGACAACCACTCCCCTTTCCTTCTATTTATTCCCCAGCCAGGGAGGGGCCATTCGGCGTCCACATGTGCTTTGCTTCCCGAGTCGATTCCTTGTCCTCCGTTGTTCACCTCTTCTAACTGCTCTGCACATACGTGCATCTGGAACAGGCCCCAGCTGTTCTTCCTCCTCACTCATATCAGCCTCCAAAGGCAGCTGCCTCTCCGGTGGCTGAGAAATGTCAGACAGCCCTGGCTCTATCTCTGCATCTGACACAGAGCATCCATCAGAGCCTTCCCCAGACTCCAGCACTGGCCCAAGTTCCTCCCCAACCTCCTCGTTCGAGTCTGCCACCAGCTCGGCTGGCAGCTGGCTCCGCTGGCAGCTGACGGGCCACAACAAATGCAGGGAATGTTGTTACCTTTCCACCCAAGTGGCACCTAGTAATTTAATCTGATTTACATGCTTTTAAGGATGGGCAGGAGCTGTGGCAAGTAACGGGAGCTCACCCCATTACATTGAGCTTGGGTCTCGAACCCAGGCTGTCACCTCTCCAGCTGGCAAGCTCAGCATCTTTCAACCACTGAGCCATCACACCCTCTATATATATATATTCGAAGGGATATAATTATGGAGGGATATATTAATTCTTAGCTAATGGGTCCTGAGCTTGTGGGGATCTTGCTCTTAGTGCAAGTTCAGGTCCTCTTTCAAGAACAGTCTTTTTAGCTTCTAGAGAAAAAAATTGGAGGAAAAATTCAGTAGGACACCTGCTGTGCATATATATAAATTCCTGACCACATAGAATAACACATTGCATGAAAGTAGAACATGGTAGATAAGAGCCTGGAATGTGACAGATTTTCTCCCACATGTAATTCTAATCTCATAGAGAATGGTGTCTGAACCGGGTTTATGTTGGATTGAGAAAATATAGGTTCCACTCCAGGGGTGGGCTGCTGGAGGTTCGCAGGGGTTCGGGACAACCCCTAGCTAAGATTCTGTGCAGTTCAGAGAACCCCCAAATCCCAATCCTGGCTGGCCCCTCCCCCCCCCCCCCCTCCCCGAAGCCCCACCCGGCCCTCGGGGAGGGCGAAAAATGGGCCTACCGGAAGTTCGGGAAGGCAGGAAATGGGCCCGTTTCTGGCCTCCAGAGGGCCTTCGGAGCCTGGGGAGGGTGTTTTCGCCCTCCCAGAAGCTCAAGGAAAGCCTCCGGAGCCCAGGGAGGACACCCCCCCATGGTGCAGGAGGCCAACTAGGCCACGCCAGGGGTGAAATGTTCCCAGTTCGGGCGTGCCTGCCAGTCATCGGAGAGCCAGTAGCGACGGCAGCGCTAGGCTTCACCCACCCACCCAGACACTGCCATTTGGGTTCTTTTACCCTCTGCGCATGCGCAGAATGCTTTGCGCATGTGCAGAGGGTAAAAGAACCCAAATGGCGGCGTCTGGTGGGTGAGCTGTCCGGCGAACCGCAGGCACGGCTGAACAGGGACCTTTACTCTGGAAAGAGTGCAGAGAAGAGCAACAAAGATGATTAGGGGACCGGAGGCCAAAACATATGAAGAACGGTTGCGGGAACTGGGTATGTCTAGTTTAATGAAAAGAAGGACTAGGGGAGACATGATAGCAGTGTTCCAATATCTCAGGGGTTGCCACAAAGAAGAGTGAGTCAAACTATTCTCCAAAGCACCTGAGGGTAGAACAAGAAGCAATGGGTGGAAACCAGGGGTGAAATGCTCCCGGTTCGGGCTTTGCGCATGCGCAGAGGGTAAAAGAACCCAAATGGTGGCGTCTGGGCGGGTGGGTGAAGCCTAGCGCTGCCGTCGCTACTGGCTCTCCAACGACTGGCAGGCACGCCCGAACTGGGAGCATTTCACCCCTGGGCCACGCCCACTATAGTCACGCCTACCCAGCAACCTGACAGAGAACCCGTTGCTAAAATTTTTGAAGCCTACCCCTGTTCTATTCTATGTTCAGTGTAAACACGTAGCTTTGGACAAATCCTAAACCTATTTCACAGGCTGTTGTGAAAATGGAATTCAACGAATTGCAGTTGAGCTTCTTTGGTGGATGAGCCTGAGACACGTGATGAAAAGTAAATTAAATTACATTCTATTTTTTATACTGTCCAATGGCATTACGAAAATGCAAACATTTGTTCAGGCATATGAAACTGGTATTAGGTACTGCAGTCCTTGTATATTATTCATGCCTTATGACAGCAATTTCCAAATTAAGTTCTCAGGAATCCTGCAATTCTTAGCAGCTTATCAGGGGATTCTCAGGATCATCAGCAATAGCAGATAATCTTCTCTGGAGAACAGCTTTCTTTCACTACAGATTGTCCTTGGTAGTTGTGGGAAAGCATTATTAGCTGGGGAGATAAACATTGGAAAGATGAGGGAGGGAGTCCTATGAAAGGTCTTCTTTTTTACTGCTGCTTGGAAGTTTAGATAGTTCTCACCATTCACTGCATTCAATGCTGAGTTAATTGGATCAACAATCTAAGACAAATTTCCTGTTTCCCAAAGATAATGGAAGAGAAGCAGTTTAGAAGTACCCACAATTTTGTCCTGAAATACACTTCAAGACATGAATCATGAGTTAATTTAGAAAAAAAGAGATCAGAAAAAAAAATGCCGAAATATTCATAAGGAATAATCCAAAAATTGTAATAGTAATGCCTGCTTGAGGACAAGCAAAATGGGACCAAGGGATAGACATTCTCCAGAAGTCTTCACCAGGCAAGATGTTATAGAAAGCAGGCAATGAGAGAAAATGCAATGAAGTCCAAAGTTTGGGACGGTTGTTTCAATCTCAAGAAAGGCTGCCAGTTGTCCTTAATGGCAGGATAAAATTTAGAATAACAGAGTTGGAAGGGACCTTGGAAGTCTTCTAGTCCAACCCTCTGCTCAAGTAGGAGACCCTATACCATTTTAGACAAATGGCTGTCCAATCTCTTCTTAAAAACCTCCATCCAGTGATGGAGCACCAACAACTTCTGAAGGCAAGTCATTCCACTGATTAATTGTTCTCACTGTTAAGAAATTTCTCCTTATTTCTTGGTTGGTTCTCTCCTTGATTTGTTTCCATCCATTGCTTCTTGCTCTCAGGTGCTTTGGAAAATAGGTTGACCCCCTCTTCTTTGTGGCAACCCCTTAGATCAGGAGTGTCAAACTCAATTTCATTGAGGGCCACATCAGGGCTGTAGTTGACCTCGGGGGGGCCGAGTGGGTGTGGCCGAGTGGGTGGGCATGGCCAACTGGGTGGGCATGGCCAGCTTGACACCACTCCCCAAACTGCTGGCATGTTTCCCCTTCGCATTGGGTAGACTGGGCCGAAGCTACGTTGGTCTGATTTTTCCTCTTCGCACTGGGTAGACTGGGCCGAAGCTATGTTGGTCTGATCTTTCTTCACAGTGGGTAGACAAGGACGGCCCCATGGGCCGGATCTGACCACATTGTGGTCCAGATCCGGCCCACGGGCCTTGAGTTTGACACCCCTGCCTTAGATATTGGAACACTATTATTGTGTCTCCCCTAATCTTTCTTTTCCTTAAACGAGACAAAAAATGTCTGCTTTTTCCCAAAATGATAAGGCAAACTGCAGATATTCTTACAAAGAATTTCAAAAGAAGTACATCTAACACCATCTTTATTGCTATTTTCTAGCACAAGAATTCCAAATGCACACACATAAAAAAAAAACCCTACCATAGCTCCAGAAAGATTTTTAAAAGTCTCACCTGTCACATTCTTTTCTTCTATAAAATAGAAGCACATCCACGTCAGAGGGGCAGAGGGAGAACTATATGAAAAAATCAAGATGGACAGGACTTCCATTATATAGTCACACCCATCTTCTTGATGTTTTTGACATATCCCTCACTGAATATGATACCCCTGAAATAAAGCATTGTTATTATGGAAGAGTGATCCTGGGAAAATAATCCCCCTTTTCATAATTTTATGAAAACTGCTGTCTACAGATTTACACTTCAATTTACACTTCTGAAGTAGAAAGAAGAAAATAGCCACTCTCTTCAGACTTTGAAACCACAGGCAACGTTGTTTGACTAAAATGAAAGCCATTCATCTCTCTCTTCTTAACAAAGCTTCCTACTTTTATTACAAGACAACTGTCATTCAGCATTTTTAAATAGAATTGGTTTCTTCCCAAAGAGCCACTTCATTTTGCCAGCCGGTCCACCATTCCATAAATGAAGATGTCTCCTTGCACTGCAACTGACACATTCATTAGCTGCTCTCAGTTATCATTCTCCTCTGTTGCTTCCTTTATAGCTCTATGACAGAGGATGGTTCTCGGAGAGAAAACACTTCTGTGCCAATCACGACCCTAATATAAAAGCAATACAAATCTGCCATTCTTCAAGCTATTCTGCACTATTTCCTAACACCCTCTTCCAAGCTCAGAGGATTTGAGCTGCACATCTTTGGTGATTTGATTTACTGCACGGAATTGGTTTGATCTGCTGCTAGAAGGTGCCCATGTTTAAGACGACCCTTAGCTACAGTCAGTAAATTAATCCAGCTTCTGATTTAGCTACATTCTCCTCTGAAGAATTCCTGATCCCCTGCCTGATGTATCTATTACTCTCAAAATGTTAACTAAGAATTTTGGAATGTTGTAATGTACCCCATTGTATACAGAGGACATCAGGCTGGGGAAGGACAAAATAATAAGCTGACTGCTCTTGGTTTATAGGTTATTTAACATTTCTACTTCAGATTATATTCTTCCATTTTGTCAGAATCGTCCTGCTTTCTGAGTTTTTGAGGGAGTCACTTATCCATTTTCATAGGGAAAGATGTCCTTAAGCAGATCATGACTTCATGGATGTGTACACATAACGTATTTATGAAGAAATTTTTCATTGGTTTCTGGGATGTGTTTTAATTTCCCAGACCAGGCTGTTTTCCTAGTACCTTGTACTAGCCACGGTGGCTCAGTGGTTAGAGTGCAGTACTGTAGGCTACTTCTGCTGACTGCCGACTGCCTGCAATTTGGCAGTTCAAATCTCACCAGGCTCAAGGTTGACTCAGCCTTCCATCCGAGGTGGGTAAAATGAGGACCCAGATTGTTGGAGACAATATGCTGACTCTGTAAACTGCTTAGAGAGGGCTGTAAAACACTATGAAGCAGTATATAAGTCTAAGTGCTATTACTATATACCCTCTAGTTCAGGGGTGTCAAACCCGTGGCCCACGGGCCAGATGCATCACGTGCTGGCTCTGCCCCAGCCCGGTTTAGTGAAGGGGGAAAAAGTTCCGATACATCACGTGACACCGCTGTGACGGCGCACATTTGACACCCCTGCCCTGTTCTACTTTATTCTTATGAAGATGGGAGGAATTAAACAAAACAGTGGAAAAAAGGAGACCTCTCATCCACATTTTTTCTCTGTTTTATTCTTTCTTAAAGCTTTCCCCCTCCCTATACCCTGCCTTGCCTAAGAAGTCAGACTAAAAAATATCCTCTCATCAGAATGCTGAATATTTTGCTAGCTGAGGACATCTGAAAGCAGGCTGGAGATCCCCTGAACTTTAAGGGCAGAGGATTTCCCATTCTTTTATTGTACCCATAATCTTATGTGTTCAGATCCTGGTTAGCAATAGCAATAGCACTTAGACTTATATACCACTTCATAGTGCTTTACAGCCCTCTCTAAATGGTTTACAGAGTTAGCATATTGCCCCCAACAATCTGGGTCCTCATTTTACCCACCTCAGAAGGATGGAAGGCTGAGTCAACCTTGAGCCGGTGAGATTTGAACCGCAGAACTGCAGCTAGCAGTCAGCTGAAGTAGCCTGCAGTGCTGCACTCTAACCACTGCGCTACCTCGACTCGACTTGGTTAGGCCAAGTCTCAGAAGTCAAGAGAGTTACAGAGTCCAACAAGATGGTATGTGATAATCTTAGCAACAGAAGTACAACTGCAGAGCTTCGTGGGGGTGGGGGGAATCTGAATGAAAGTCAACACTTCTAACAGAGACAGAATAAAGTGATCTAGACAAAAGAAGAAACAGACACAAGTGACAAATTGAGTGGTCTTTCAAGATAAACTTTGGAGTGAAAATGGTGGCGAAACAGCCATTTCCTTGAATAATTTGCACTGGGCCTTTCATTAAACTTTGTACTTTTTACTCCTTAACTCAACAGAGAAATACTTCTGCTGCAACTGATTAAAGTTCTTTTCTTGTCCTCTGAGACATGGGATATTAGAGAAATTGCCTGTTTAAAGCTGTATCAATCTTTGCTCTGAGGAGCAGATACCATTTGCACTTCCTCAAGTGAACCAAATTTGAAATCAGTTCTGATTAATGCCCTCCTTTTCTCCTCCTAGTTCAATTAGCAGACAATATTGAAGCCGTGAATAACCTGTCAGGCCACCCTTTCTGGGATGTTTACAGAAGCGAGTGGACTATATTGCAAATATACTGTATGTGGAAGTGGAGCATTTGTCAATAACTTAATGTCTATGGAGATTCTCAGTCATCCAGGTCATGGTTGTCCCAAAGTTGCTTCTTCAAGAAGCAACTGTTTTTTCTTTGAAGACATTTCACTTCTCATCCAAGAAGCTTCTTCAGCTCTGACTGGATAGTGGGGAATGGAAGGATTTATACTCCTTGCAGACAGCTGGTCATTTGCATCCTTTTAGCGAGTTGTTAAGGCCACCTGGAGGTTTATCTGTGTCATCAGGGTCAAATGGGTGTGGAGCACGGGTGTCAAACTCGTGGCATCACGTTGCCATCACGTGATGTTTCACGATGTTTTTTCCCTTTGTGGAGCTGGGGTGGGCATGGCCTGCATGTGATGCATATGGCCCGCAGGTCACCAGTTTGACACTCCTGGTGTGGATCCTTCTTAGAACTGTTGAAAGGACTGTGTTGTAGACTGGAGATAGATGATGTCGTATCCCTCAGCCTGACACCCCCTCTGTCGAGAAAGGGTTGTTCAATTTTGACATAGACGGCCTCATTGACCCCCTCTTTCAAACCAAGTGGTCCTCTCTGTCCAAAATGTGGACTTTGCTGTCTTCAAAAAAGTGGTCTTTGTCTTTTAAATGCAGATGGACTGCCGAATCTAGTCCTGATGGGTTTGTTCTCTTATGTTGTGCCATGCGTTTATGAAGTGATTGTTTTGTTTCCCCAATGTACAGATCTGCACATGGCTCACTGCATTGTACTGCATATACATGTTGCTCAGTTTGTGTCTGGGTGTTGTCAATTGTTAGATTGTGGGTAGAGATGACAGGAGACAGACTTCCAAGCAGTTCTTTATTTCAGCTCTTGTATCAGCAACCAGCAAAGAGCAGTCTGACAGCTTGCCCTTTTATAGGGAGCTGTCAGACAGACCAGCCAATAGCGTTTGAGCTTTTTCCCGCTCAAACGCTGGACCTGGTTGGAACCATGCAACATAGTTTAAACAGTTAGAACATAACACCCCTCCCCTCCTGGATGGAGCTGTCCAGCATACGTAATCACGCAGGTAGGCGGGGCGTTTTGGAGCCCTACTAGACCTGCACAATTCAGTTGGTGGTGAGGCAGCGGCCTGTGCGGACAGGTCTGCTGTCGCTCCGGGGCCCGAGCATGGAAGCTCCTGGCAGTTACTGGGTGTGGCCTCCACGGCCGAAGGGACCGGTTCGAGGGGAGGACATCGCTGGCTCTCGGCTTCCACAGGTAGGGCTTCCGAGACACCCGGGCTTGAGTTAGCTAGGGGAGGAAAGTAAGCTGTTACTGTTTGTGCGTTGATTGATTCCCCACGCAGTCTGGAGCGTAATTGGTC
>QLTV01000453.1:1135145-1176669 GCA_003457575.1 Thermophis baileyi
TGATTTATTATATACACACACACACACACACAGAGAGAGAGAGAGAGAGAGAGAGAGAGAGAGAGAATATCACAGCATACAGTAGATAATGGAGCTGTTTGCCGGTTGTATTATTATAACTTTTCAAGGTCACAGACTCATAAGAGATGATTATCATATCATTAGCCTTCTCCTATAAAACTAATTTCCTATTTCAACACTGATGCACTTATCCTTAGTTGATTGAAAGGGATGAAGGTAAAAAAAAAAAAAACCAACCTCCTGGCATAATTCCCTTTAATGGGTTGAGTCTTGGGAGTTTACATTTCATTTTAGAGGAGGAGGAAACAGAGATGGAGGGAATTCATACTCCGCTGAAACTAACCTACATTAATAGTGCAGAACTAAAATGTACAGATAATCCTCAAGTTATGATCACAATTGAGCCCCAAAATTCTGTTTCTAAGCAAGACGGTTATTCAGTGACTTTTGCCCCATTTTACGACCTTTCTTGCCACAGTTGTTAAGCGAATCACTGAAGTTGTTCAGTTAGTAACACGGTTGTTAAGTGAATCTGGTTTCCCCATTGACTTTGCTTGTGAAAAGGTCGCAAAAGGGGATCACATGACTTCAGGACACTGAAACCGTCATAAATAGGAACTAGCTGCCGATCATCTGAATTTTGATCACCTGACTATGGGGATAGCAATAGCAATGGCACTTAGCCTTATATACCGCTTCACAGTGCTTTACAGCCCTCTCTAAGCAGTTTACAGAGTCAGCCTATTGCCCCCAACAATCTGGGTCCTCATTTTACTGACCTTGCAAGGATGGAAGGCTGAGTCAACCTTGAGCCTGGTGAGGATCGAACTCCTGGCAGTGGGAATGCAGAGTTAGCCTGCAATACTGCATTCTAACCACTACACCCTAGGCCTCAGTGAGTCCATGTATGCAATCATACATGGACTCAAAAATGCCAAATACAGCCATGTATAAACCTCTATGGAGATTCTCAGTCATCCAGGTCATGGTTGTCCCAAAGGTGCTTTTTTCAAGAGGCAACTGGACTTTCTGGTTGTTCTTTGAAGATGTTTCGCTTCTCATCCAAGAAGCTTCTTCAGCTTCAGAGCTGAAGCTGAACCAGAAAGTCCAGTTGCCTCTGGAAAAAGCACCTTTGGGACAGCCATGTACCGTATTTTTCAAAGTATAAGACACACCTTTCCCCCCCTAAAAGTGGGTGAAAATTTAGGTGCATCTTATAGACCAGTGATGGCGAACCTTTTTCTTCTTGTGTGCCAAAAATGGGAGTGCGTGTGCACGCTAGCGCACACGCGTGCCAACACACAGCCCCCTACGCGCACCACACTGCATATTCATGGATCCCAGCGCATGCCCCCCCATTGGCCCGTTTTTCACCCCCAGGCTTCCCTGAAGCCTCCGGAGTGCGAAAAACGGCCCAACGGGCAAACCAGAAGTTTGGAAAAACGGACTTCCGGTTTGCCCATTGGGCCATTTTTCACTCTCCAGAAGCTTCAGGGAAGCCTCCTGAAGCCTGGGGAGGGCAAAAACGGCCTTCCCCAAGGCCGAAAATCATCTGGCCAGTGCACGCATGAGCACTGGTGCTGACATAGGGCAACGCCTCATGTGCCCTCAGATATGGCTCCACGTGCCACCTGTGGCACGCGTGCCATAGGTTCGCCATCACGGTTATAGACCGAATATGGGTGTTTTTGGGCTCCCAAGCCCTCCGCACGTTGTGTTTTTGCTCTCCCCGGGCCCCAGAAGCACTCTGCAGTGCTCCATTTTCACCAAAAACAATGCGACGCACAGAGCACTGCAGAGTGCTTCTGGGGCCTGGGGAGGGCAAAAACGCGATGTGCGGAGGCCAAAAACTATTTTTTTCTTGTTTTCCTCCTGTAAATTTAGATGCGTCTTATAGTCCGAAAAATATGGTATATTAACATCAGCTCTAGTTTTGCATACAGAGGTGCACACAAAGTCATATACTGTATATAAAGTGAAATCTATATGCATATGCACACCATGTATATTTAGATGTATAGAGTCCATGCCTGAGGTTCTCTGATGTGATCCATATGTCCATGTCCTGTTGGGGAAGAACTGGAGCCAGGCGGGACCACTGATATACTTCTACCCTTGTCCAGAACGACTGTGGCTACAGAGCTGGGTTTTATACAATTGTCACATGATTTAATGTTCTATGTTCTTGTCAGAGTGATGCCTATGTGATCTGGAACTGGTGGATCAAGTTGACCTCTTGGTGGTCTTTGACACCATCAACCACGATATCCTTCTGGAGCAGCTTTAGGGGTTGGGAGTGGGGGGGGGTCACTACATTGTCCTAACCATTCCCAGTCAGTGTTAATAGAGAGCAAGAGTCTGGCCCTCAGCCTCTGTTTTGCAGGATTCCACAATCTTTGGTACTTTCTCTGCTTCTGTTTAACATTTACATGAACCTGCTCGGTGACATCATCCATCACCATGGGGTGAGATATCATCAGAATGATACCCAGCTATAGTTCTCCATCCTGAGTGAAGTGAGTGATGCTGTGGTTGTTTTTTCCCGGTGCCCGGAGGCTGTGGAGGCCTGGATGGGGAACAACAGTCTTCTGGTACGACAGAATGACCATGAGTTTCATTATCCTCATACAACTGATAATGAAACTATATGTATTAACTGAGTTCCACTTGACCTCCTATTTATGCTTTTTACTGAGCGTAGTAAGAAGAGGGGAGAAAAAACTGAAAGAGGATTAGAATAGTCAACTTTTCCATCCTACATTTTGCTAAGAACTCCGTATCAGCTGAAGCACTAAATAACTTCTTCTCAAAAGGGATTAGAAAATGAATAGGCGACAAAGAGTGTAGCAGAGAAAACTGCTAGAAATGTTTCTGATTTTCCAATTCTGATGTGAAGCATAATATGGCAGATCATTGTCCTGAACAGTCTGTCAATATATACAGATAGATTAGTGTTGTATAAATTCAGCCAGTTGTGGTTAAGCAACAGGAATTCACTCAGGACATCTTTAATGTGAATTTATTCAATACTCATATCACTCAGTCCTATTTTTGAGCCAGTTGTATTCTATCCTTGGGGAGCCTATATACACATACATAAACAAACATCAGTGCAGAAACAGAAACACATGCTGTAATGAATAAACCAAGCCCTGAAAGCAATCAATAATATTGCAAGTTAAAATAGCACAATGAAAGCTCAAAGGATCCCAAATACACCACTTATTTTTGAGTAAAGGTATATTAACATGCTTACCTGAAACTCAATAATTGCAGTGTCAGACCAGCCATCTGAAAAATTTGGTTTGCAGTTGAAAATCATTGCTGAAAAGTCCCATATTTGGCAGTTAGAATTTATCTGGTTTTCATCCAGTAGTGATCTTAATCAATGGATGAATTCTTTAGCTATCCAGGTCAGTAAATATCCATATCAAAACCAGCAGGAGTTCTTCAGTAAGCATCTTTGCTATATTATTCAACAAACATACTATTTGGAACGTTTTTTAATATCTGCCATTTTATGATGCTGATTTTACTGGGATTTATGAAATAATAAGCCCAGAAGATTCTTTAGAAACCAAGAGGAGACATATAAATGTAATTACTCATTAACTAATTAACAAACTAATCAACACCATTGGGAATGATAATAAGCAGCGCACAGTAATATTATAGGATGCATTCCTATTCCAAGTCACAACCATTTAGCGTCTCCTCCCAGCCCAACTATTTTTTAAATCTCTGGAGCCCTGAAAATCAACCTAAAATTACAGACAAAGATTTTGCTTTTTTAAAAAAATAAATAAATAAATAAGGAGTATAACAAGTGTACTGATCCTTCAGTAAGCTTACTATTTTGCTAAAAACAGCAACAAACCCAAATTGAAAATGCCAAATTAAAAGAACCAAAAACCTTCTTCCACTCTAGTGATGTTGTCACATCACTGCCACATGATAAACAGTGATATCACACACACACACACCCAACCAGGAAAGACACACAGTTTCTTCTAAGCCAGGGGTGTCAAACTCGCGTCGTCACGGCAGCGTCATGTGACATATCGGGACTTTTTTCCCCTTCACTAAACTGGGCGGGGGCGGGGCCAGCACGTGACGCATCTGAGTTTGACAGCCCTGTTCTAAGCAGTTTCCTTTGTTGTTCCTCACCTTTAGACAGAACTCTTGCCAGACTAAAGCAACTACTTGCACCATTAAAGATGTACTCTGGGAATTATTTAGGGAGCAGCCATCTTAACCCTCTAACTCTCAACCAAACTATGTAAACTTTGCTGTTTCTTGGTCCTTTGAAATGCAGCCCCTCCCTCTTGGGAATCCAGACTACATTCCACCACAAGGCATCAGAAAACAAAATAATTGCATGATCCTAATTTAAATCAGAAGCTGGTGTTATGTATTGTATATACTAGTGTATAGTTGTCAGTTGGAGTTCTCATTCTGGTCCTCTGTTGGAGTGGGAAAATACTCTCTCCTGATTGGTTGTTTGGCTGAGCAGTTTCCTATAAAAGGAGCTCTGTCAGCCAGGGAGTTCAGTTGCCTCACAGGCAGTATTGAATAAAGAGCTGTTAGAAGTCACTCTGGCCTCACCTCCATTCTTCGCCCAGAACATAACACTGGCGATGAAGGTTTGGGCGCATAGTGAGTCCGTAGCTTGCTCTGCAGCACATCCCATTGCGCAGACTGAACAGCCAGTGGAGCGAGGAGAGCCCTGGCTGACTCAAAGATCTCTGGGCCACAGAAGTTTAGGAAAAGTGCCCTTTTCCTGTTGTCAGTGATCTCTGCAAAGTCATTGGCTTCGAGGAAGCAGTCGAAACATAACAGCTACATTCTGAGTTTATTTATAAGAACTTTCCACAATTTCAAGAAAAATATATAGTTCTACAATGAAAAAGTTTCCTGCAATTATTTTTGTGCAGTTAATTTGATGGGCAGGAATGTGTTTTTATTCGGGGGTTTTTTTTGTTTTTTGTTTTGTTCCAAAGGAGCATGGCTTTATTTAGCTACGAGAAAGATAAATTTGTGTGGCTGCCTTTTCTTCCACTGTACAATGATCTCTGCAGGCTTCTTGGATGCCTTTGCTTTCTTTGTGAAGGCTTTTTTTCAAATTGAGATTTACAATATGGACAGCCAGGAAAGTGATAGAAAGATGTGTAATGAAAAACAGTAAGGCTACCAATATCACCCTTTGTTAATTTCAACAGTAAAATTTAAAAACATCACCAAAAAGGACTTGAAAGAACATCTCAAAATCCTCAAGAATAAAGTAGAAAGAAAAAAAAATGAAGACTCCTTCCTAAACGAAGAGCACATTTGAGAAATTGCAAGAGAGATTCTGATATAGTATTAATTCAATTCAGTTTATTACAGTCATAGACCAGAAACCAGAACAAATAAAAATGCTCAGTAAATATACAATTAAAAATTCTAGTATAAAATAATAAATAACAACTAAAATCTCTGATAAAATCCAGTCTGTCAATTATACATGGCCTAACTATACTAAAATTGCAATCCATAAACTGTGTGGCCCATTGTCAGTTTAATACTAAAAGGGAAAGGAATAAGGAGTGCAAAGGGTTTGCCACATTTGTTTCATAGCAATAGCAATAGCACTTAGACTTATATACCGCTTTACAGTGCTTTACAGCATTCTCTAAGCGGTTCACAGAGTCAGCATATTGCCCCCAACAATCTGGGTCCTCATTTTACCCACCTTGGAAGGATGGAAGGCTGAGTCAACCTTGAGCCGGTGAGATTTGAACCGCTGAACTGCTGAACAGTCAGCTGAAGTAGCCTGCAGTACTGCACTCTAACCACTGCGCCACCTCGGCTCCTCCTCTATAACATAACTATGGTGGAGTAGACACGTGTTTCCGACGAATCCCCAGTGCTGCTGCACAGAATCTAGCCACCTGCGCTCAGGGGTGGGTTCTGGATCCTTTTGGTGCCAGTTCGCTCAGGGTCGCGCTGTGCGTGCGCGCTTCACAATCAAAAAAATAGCTTCTGTGCATGCGTAGAAGCAAAATCCAAGATGGCGGCGCCCACGGAGACACCAACGGAACCGGGTCCGTGACATCATCGCCGAGCTACTAACGGTTCTAAAGAACCGGTTAGAACTGGTAGGAACCCACCTCTGCCTGCGCTGTAGTTATGGACTGTTCATCCTTAAGCAGCCACTGGAGATAAGCTGTGTTGGAACGGCCAGGATACCTAGCAATTATTGGCAGAATATGTTTTTTTTCCGAATCTCTGTGTAAAAGGAACATCGAAGGAGTATGTGACCCACAGTCTCCACCTCTCCTGAGCCGCAGGAACAGAGTCTTTCAGTCGATGGTATCTTTTTATACTTGCCGTACAGATATAGTATTAATTCCTAGCGTTAAGTGATGCCTGACACTCAACTTAGGATCTTGCATGTGTAAGACAGGTACTATATCACTGGTTCAAATCTAAACTGCAAAAACCAGAAGCCCAGTCTCGTACACGAGAGTCCTGAGGATGTGACGCCACCATGTGGGAAGGTTGGCATATCAATGGAAATGATTTTACACATTCCTAGTCAAAATATACCTCTCAAGTTATGCTTGATTTTATATTCTGAGTTTAATTAAAACAAACTTGCTAATAGGGGAAGCCACGCATATTCAAAGTGTTCAGGAAGAAAGTGTTGGACCACCACACTCTTCATGCACATCAAATAGCAACTGTGCATCTTTTGAATGTTTCCCATTTCGAGTCGCTGGCGCTATTTAGCCTGAAAAATAAAACACTTCAGACAGTTTCTCAATCATTGTAATTAAAAAACAACAACAGAAAACGGCTAAGGTAAATAAAGTAATCAAGGGATCAATAAAACATTATTATTTTAATGAAGATCTTGCCGGAATAGTGCAAGGTTTTGAAGCATGTGAGAGTAACGTCAGAGAAGCACATGAGGTCTCCAGAAGCACACTAGAGTGGGAAGATCTGAAAGAATGGACCAGGGGATTTCCCCCAGGGGTGGGTTCTAACTTACCTCGCTGCCGGTTCGATTCCTCCCGCGTCGCGTGAGCGTGCCTCGTGGGCGTGCGCATGCGCAGTGCCAAAAAAATCTGAAAAAAAAATAAATAATAAAAAAAGCCGAAAACAAGATGGCGACCACATGCACACTGCCGGAAACTCGGCTTCTGCACATGCTCAGAAAGAAAAAAAAAAAAGAAAAAAAATTCAAAAAGAAAAAAAGAAAAAGAAAGCCGAAAACAAGATGGCGACCATATGCACAGTGCCAGAAACTCAGCTTCTGCACATGCTCAGAAGAAAAAAAAATCAAAAAAATTCAAAAAAATTTCAAAAAAAAGATGGCGGTGCCCACAGACCAGCACCGACCGAACCAGTTCCGTGACATCATCGTGACATCACCAGCGGGTTGCTACCAGTTCGGGCGAACTGGTCCAAACTGGGAGGAACCCACCCCTGATTCACCCACTTGAAAATAACTAGACAATGCATTTTATGCTCTTTCTAATGAAAATTAATGCAGCAAACAGTTTGCACATTGCTATTGTTGCTCCATGTACCACTACATTGACATTAGTTCTTTGATTAATACAAAGTACCTTTCCCTTATTTGACATGAAACATTTGTTCACAGAATTTAAAACAGTGCCTACAGTAAAACCTAAGTTGTCCATTATAATGAGCTACATGGATTGAAGTAGATTCTAATTTTGCTGATTTAATTCAGGAGTGGCATTATTGGGTCAGGGGAACAAAATTTTTATTTATTTATTTTATTTTATTTATTTAGTTTGTCAAACATGTACAGTACGAGATAACAGGTATAAGTATAAACACGGACATGAGCACATGAAATGAGTACAAATAAATGGGGACAGTAGGACAGGGACGGTAGGCATGCTGGTGCTCTTATGCACGCCCCCTTTACGGACCTTTTAGGAATGGGGTGAGGTCCACGGTAGACAGTTTAAGGTTGAAGCTATGGGGGTTTGAGGAAGTAACAACAGAGTCAGGTAGAGCATTCCAGGCATCGACCACTCTGTTGCTGAAGTCGTATTTTCTGCAATCGAGTTTGGAGCAGTTTACCTGGATGTCGACCGGCAAGACACTTCGAAGCACGTGTGAAAGTATCGGTGCTTATTTTAAAATCCTCTGAAGTTTGGGATTTAGATCTTGTTCCCATATCAGCTTTCTGATATTGTGGTTCGCCAGCGGCCTGTGCAGCTGGCAGCAGAGTCAGACATTGAGGAGGCTGGGAAGGAACCTGGGCCAGGTCTGGAGTCTGGAGAAGGCTCGGTGCCAGAGGCAGGGATTCAGCCAGGGCCTCCCGAACCCCCAGCGGCTGCCATGAGTGAAGAAGAAGAAGAGCCTGTTCTCAATGTGCGTGTGCGCAGAGCTGCCAAAAGGCAGGAATGGCTCCTGAGGAGAAGGACTACTCGGGAGTAAGGCTTGTGGATACTTGTCCACTCCCATAGCCTATTTAAGTGAGGAAAACGACTGACCAATTTGCAGGAAACAACTCCGTTCATTCCCAGATCTTGTCTTGCAAATTCAAGCCTCCGTTTTCTGTTCTGTTTGAACTTGGCAAAGCCTCCTGCAAACTGTTCCTTGGCAGCTTGCCTACAAAGAGCAAGCTGTGTGTGTTATCTGCTATTACATGAAAGACTTTTACCCAGACTTGTTTGATTTAGGCTCGGACTTATTTGGACTGCTAATTAGAGCCATTGAAAAGAAAAGACTTATTTTACTTTATTTGAACTCTGAAAAACTGCTAATGCAAACAATTAGCAGTTGTAAACAATAAAAAGAGGTTTGTGAGATGCTACTTGTGCTGTGTGCGTTTATCAGGAAGCCGGGTCAGAACAACAATTTAGAAAATGCTAAATTGTAGTTACTATTGGCATCCAGTATTCGGTTTCCACTGTTGGTACAGCACATAGCAGAACTTTTGCATTGGCTCATCTCAAGGGTCAATCCGTGGTCCTGCAGACCTCAAAGTGCCCCCAACTTATGAATGAGTCATCTGTTTGTTCTCCATGTGACATTTTGAAGACTGATTGTTTTAAAGAAATCCACCAAAACCTGTGTGTGTGTGTGTGTGTGTGTGTGTATTGTTACGCAAAGGAAAGTAACTGTCTCAAGCAATGGATACTGTGATTGCAACAGACCACTGGACTTCACCTAACCACTTTGTTGGCTTTAAAAAGAATAAAAGCTGGAAGGATATACCTATACACACAGACATATTGTCAGGCCTGAAACCGATCTGGCTATGGCCGTGTAGTTTCTGTGGGGTTTCTTTCTCAGGGTTTCAGGCTGACACAGCTTAGAGCTGCAGAGGTGACTATGAGGGGGCATGGTGTAACCCAAACAGCATAGCTTTTTGGTGAGTCAGAGGCATTCCAATGGCTGGCTGGGCAGAGGAGGAGGAGAGAGGTCACCAAGCAACCAGCCAGCTTCCAGAATGGGCAATGTGATTTATTGTTTTGAGAAACGGGGAAATGTTTCCTCTTAAGGTTGTGGAAAGCACGGGAAGATTCAGAACTGGCTTTCCACTGGTTTGTGCCAAGATGATATCTCCAGATAAAATTGTTCTTTGAGGAATTACCCTGCCTCGGAGTTCTGTTTTGAAATGGCTGTATTACTTGGAACCCTGACACGTATATTGCATAGATGCACGGCTATACACACACATATGGAAGGGATGGGTGAAGAAGAACATTAAATAAATTAACTGAAGAAAGATTGAACCTCTTTGTAATAAGAATTGGAATGAAGACAAGCTAAAAATAAATCTGTTGATCGTTTACAAGAAGAGTGTGCAATTGCCCATGAATCATTCAAAAGAAGAGTTGGGCACTAATGAACACATATTTGTCTTAGCAATAGCAATAGCACTTAGACTTCATAGTGCTTTACAGCACTCTCTAAGTGTTTTACAGAGTCCACATATTGACCCCAACAATCTGGGTCCTCATTTGACCAACCTTAGAAGGATGGAAGGCTGAATCAACCTTGAGCCGGTCAGGATCAAACTCCTGGCAATGGGCAGAGTCAGCCTGAAATACTGCATTCTAAGTACTGCACCTCCACAGCTCCTATCCTGTCTTGATAGATGACCTTCTCTTTACCTCTCTTGCCATCCTTCCCAAATTCTATGAGTAATTGACCACAACAGGCATACAGCCCCTTCCATCCGTTCTTAATTGTTCTGTTCTGTACCAGGTTTAAACTCCACCTGAATCAGAACGCAGTTCTAATATATACCATGCCTGGAACAAAGCAGTCAAAGTTTGAGGTAAACCAGAAACTAGATATTTTTGGCAACTCAGCATAAACTAGGGCCAGAGGAAGAACCAGGCAGCAAGAAACAAATAAAAAATGAAAAATATATCACAGCTGAAAAATATCTTGTTGCTCAAATAGTAGAACAGGAGGATTCTTCTGCAGATGTTAGGAGGATCTAAGGCGTACCTCGCTGGATGGAATGAGTTCAAGGCTTAAAGATACTTGTTTGACAAGTTACAACCGCAGTTCAATGCCTTACCTCTGTGATGGCAAACCTATGGTACACGTGCCTGAAGTGGCATGCGGAGCCATGTTGCCTGGCATGCGTGGTGTCGCCCATTCCTCTTCCAGGTTTCCGGCGGGCATGCGCGTGCAAGAGCCGAGGTGGCGCAGTGGTTAGAGTGCAGTACTGCAGGCTACTTCAGCTGACTGTTCAGCAGTTCAGCGGTTCAAATCTCACCGGCTCAAGGTTGACTCAGCCTTCCATCCTTCCGAGGTGGGTAAAATGAGGACCCAGATTGTTGGGGGCAATATGCTGACTCTGTGAACCGCTTAGAGAGTGCTGTAAAGCACTGTAAAGCGGTATATAAGTCTAAGTGCTATAAGTGCTATAAGTGCTATACAATGATCAGTTGGCCTTTGTGCGTGTGGCAGTGCCGGAAACTGGAAGAGCTGGTCTTCCGTTTTCCAGCGTGAGCATGCACGCTGCCCTGCTGATCGTCACGTGTGCATGCGCGCCAGTAACCGGAAGACTGGCTGGCCGGCACGCATGTGTGCACTGGAAACCAGAAGTTCTTTTTTTGGCACGTGCATGGCCCCTGGGCAGCTCCTCTTCCGGGTTTGCGGCCCCGACGAGCGCACGAAGTGCCGAAGTGCCGAGTGCCAAAAAGGTTCACCATCACTGCCTTACCTATTGGGATAAATGTTCTCATATCCTAGCAATTCTTGGCAACCATCATTTATTGGATTAAACTAAGTCAGATATGTCCCTTGATTCAAAGGGGCACCCTGTGTTGTATGCTGCAGGGTTTCTAAAACAGAGAAAAGAAAGTCAAAACATGCTATCTTGATGTGCATCAGAAGCATTAATTTATTCATATAACAATGGAAAGTCTAGCTAAAATCCTGCACTGACTGAAGAAATCCTTTCACTTTGCTTAGAAAAATGGCTTCTGCTAAAATTCCAGAAAAAGGAGAAAGTTTGTTCTCTCTATTGTAATCATAACAAAATAATCCAATTGATAGATGGTGCAGATAGTCAATGTTCTGACTGATGAACCCAACCAAAGTAAGCACGGTTGAGACGATCCAATCTGTGAATGCAAAATTTTATTGAGTTCATCATTTCGGCACTGATGAGGGCAAAACCAGATCTAGCTAATTTACATGCAAACCCACATAATTAAAATATAGGATTCACCCTCCCCCTAATAGTGCAAGTCAAGTTGTCCAATTGAGTATCATTGTATTGTTATGAGAAAAAGTCTTTGGGTTTGGCAAACACTTGCTGAAGTGTCCTTGGTTCTCATGGATCGTCTTCTTGATGTCTGGAGCCTACATTCCATCTCACTCTTCTCTCCCCCCTGGTTCTTTGGCAAGCTGAGATGCGATAATAGTTGCAACAGCATAAGCGCACTTCGAACTTGACATGTATATTTGTATTTTCCACAACATAGGATCTTCCACCAGCATAATCATTGTCCATACTCATGCCTCAAGGTTCTAATGCCTCCTGGTGAGCCTGGGATCATACAGTCTATTGCAAGCTATTTATGTTGTGAAAACAAAACACATCAGGTAAGACTCAGTGGATTTTTTTTATTTTAGATTTCTTTGATTACAATTCTCGACTTTTTACCACCTATTCCGCTATGTGGGAGAGAAGTCATCTTGTAAAACTCATTAATTTCGATTAGATTTATTTTCCCAAAGAGCAAGATCTTAAATAACCTTAGTCATGCAAATTAGGCCTAATTACTTCCAGTAAAGATGCAGGTTCAATTATATGGTATATTAGAGGGCAGCCTCTGCATGAAATCTGAAACATTTTAACCATTCACAATTTTCATGTTTGTCTGTTTGCTTGTATTGTAGTTAACCCTGTTCATTACAATCACAGATGTAGTCTACTTCTCCAAGTTGCTGGAAATTTCATCAGTCTTCCTTGACTTTAAAAGAACTGAGAGATGCTAGCATCTTACTCCAATTCATGTGCCTATCATTCTTTCAAGATGGGTAAACTTATAGCTATAATCTCTTGGAAAAATACATCAAATTTTCATTTTCATTTACAGACGATCAAGACATTTGCAAATCCAGAACATAAAAAGCTTTCTTACATTGAAAAAGCTTTATTTCCATATGTCCAATGCAGAACTGTCTGTTTTGATGGAGAAAAGGGGTTTGTTTCTTCCTTGTTTAATATTTCCAGGGTTCTTTTAAATGGAATTGGAACAAATCTGCAGAAGAAAGGAGCAAGAGGAACAATTTGTATCATATAAGTCATGTGACATGAATTATGTAATTGGCATCATTCACATCAATTATGTAATTTGCATAATTCATTATGGCATCTCGATACACATAATGTCTTCATAGCTATATCAGATACCCATAAAATGAGCAATGATTTCTTCTTAAATTCCTTTCAAACTAGATTTTGTACTGATGTTTACTTCAGCATCTACTGCAGGAAAAAAAAATATGAAAACATTGGAAAGTGTTGATAAAAGCTTTTATTTTCAAATTGAGCATGGAGAGGACTAACCGTCTATGGAGATTTTCATTCATCCAAGTCATGGTTGTCCTAAAGGTGTTTTTTTTTTCAAAAGGCAATTGGGCTTTGTTTTTCCTTGAAGACATTTTGCTTTTCATCCAAGAAGCTTCTTTAGTTCTGACTGAATGGTGGAGAATGGAATGATTTATATTTCTTGAAGTCATCTGGTTATTAGTACTCTCTCTGAGAGTCGTTGAGGCCACTTGGAGGTTTATCTGTGCCCTGAAGGTCACCTGAATAGTGCAAATGGGTGTGGAACCTTCTTGGAACTGCTGAAAGTTACAACACAGTCCTTTCAGCAATTCCAAGAAAGTTCCGCACCCATTTCCACTATTCAGGTGACCTTCAGGGCACAGATAAACCTCAACAATTCTCAGAAAAAGTGCTAATGACCAGATGGCTGCAAGGGATATAAATCCTTCCATTCTCCACCGTTCAGTCAGAACTGAAGAAGCTTCTTGGATGAGCAGTAAAACGTCTTCAAGGAAAAACAAAGAAAGTCCAGTTGCCTTTTGAAAAAGCACCTTTGGGAGAGAGGACTAAGCTTGTATTTTTTCTGGCCCAAACTTTTTACCGTTCTTAAATACTGTCCCTTTTTTCCCCATCCTGAAAATACTGTCCTAATATCATCTCAGAATGCTCTCCTGATAATTACTCCTTGACTTTCCTTCAGTAATCCAATTATGATACATCTAATCATGATGTGTCTTTTCTTGTCCTTGATTTGTTTTTATTCAAAGTCCTTGAAGCCAAACTTTTTGAAATATTCATCTTACTTTGCACACAAATTCATCTGCTATTTCTGTTTTTTACTTCTTTCTTTTATTCTTTATGGATATAGTAGACATTTGTCAGGGTAAATGCACATAATTAACTTCTAGCTGTGGAAAAAAAATAACATGTATCCTAATCTTTTGAATTTTCTTGTAAAAAATGACTACATAAATTGTACTTGGACCACTTCTACTTTAGAAAAGACATTGAGGTACTTTCTATATCTACTATTGAGGTTTTATTTTTGAAGTCTCTATTGGCCCAAGTATTTCTGGTTGGTTCCTGCTAATGCAACTAATTAGAACATAATTAAGTCAAATTATCTGAAATAATAATTTATTGCTTACAAAAAATGTTACAGCCACAGTGCATGATTTCATATGCTCTGAATAACCTTTCATAATAAGAAGGACTTAGGCAGCATAATCGCATTGTTATTTAAACTGGTTAATCGGCTCATTAAGCTTTCCCCTTTGTCTTTTTCATGTCTTCTTAACATGAAATCAGGTGCACTGAAACAATAACACAAAATTATGTTTGTATAAGATCTGGATCCTTTTCAGGACACAGTTGCTTTCTGCTAAATAGCAAGCACGATTAACTGCCAACTCTTTTCCCTATAAAATGCTGCAACTGAGAAATTCTGGGGAAGATGGATAAAGTGACAGATATTTCTTTAGTTCAGATTTTTTTTTACTTCTTTTTCTAAAATTGGGTGTTTTTCATCTACTACCGGTATGGATTGTCTACTATTCCTTCAAATCTCAACCCTTTCTGCTGAAAACAAAACAGAACAAAATCGTGTTTTCTCATCTTGATCAATAGACAACATGAGCCACGGTGGCGCAGTGGTTAGAGTGCAGTACTGCAGGCTACTTCTGCTGACTGCTGGCTGCCTGCAATTTGACAGTTCAAATCTCACCAGGCTCAAGGTTGACTCAGCCTTCCATCCTTCCTAGGTGGGTAAAACGAGGACCCAGATTGTTGGGGGCAATATGCTGACTCTGTAAACTGCTTAGAGAGGGCTGTAAAGCACTATGAAGCGGTATATAAGTCTAAGTGCTATTGCTATTGGTTAATAGACTGCTGTATAGTCAGATCCTCATTGCCCTAAACTCTAAAGTAGTTTATATTTCAAAGCACCTTTTCATCCTAGAAGCAAACTGAATTGTTTATGCAAATGTATATCAAACTGTGCACTTTTGGCATAATATAAACATTCTAACATTACATTCCTTAACTTCAGTCACAAAATCCAGTTGTTTTAGTCCAACATCGTTCCATGGATACTAAGTGAAGACTGTTGGAATATGGAACCACTCTTCTATAAAACTCACAGTAAAAGCCTCTCTTCCCCTCTGAAGTCTTTCAAAATATGTCATTCTTACTTATTTTTTTACATACGTACGGTATGTGTTTATTAGATTGCAATAGTCATGTGACTCTTGGTGGCTTGCAAAAACAATTATAAAACTGAATAATTTAAAGCAATATAAACATATGTATGGCATTCCCTCCAGAAATTAAATTGAGAAAGACACATGATGAACTCTGTTGTTTTAACTTGTTTCTGGAAAAATGGTGAAGTTGGGCTTATCTAACTTCTTGAGAAAAGCTAATACAGGGCAAAACCACTACTAAAAACTGCCTCTTCTTTAGATTCAGTATAAGATGCACAGACATTTCAACCCACTTTTTTTGGAGGGGGGAAGTGCGTCTTATACACCGAAAAATATGGTATATGTTGCCATAGTTGTTGTTTTACAACTTCCTGATCTGAGTTGCAGTTCACTCTATGTCCTAGTTTTCCTATTCATGTAAAAACTGTTTAGGTTTAGAAAACTAGATGTTTACATATTTAGCTATGCCAGTGGTTCTCAACCTTTTTTTTCACCACGGGCCCCCTTTAAATACTTTTTGTGGCCAAGGAACATGGCCACGGACCCCCAAGACTTAAACTCAAAATTTAAATCATAACATTTCTTCAAACCTTTGTGGACTCCCAGTGACATCTCAGCCCCCCCAAGGGGTTCCCAAGCCACAGGTTGAGAACCACTTAGCTAGGACATCTAGCAGAGTGTATGGCTCTGCAATACTTCCTTGTACTTTAACTATTTCTTTTTGGGTTGTGTGTGGTTTCATTTTGAAGAAAATGTAATACTAGTACAATTCATACCATAGCCAATTCTCACCGTAGTTCTTTTCTTAATACCGGTCCACAATAGAAAGTGTCCTCACTTATTGCATCACGGTATGGCATGCTGGCTTGACAGCCATGGATAGAAAAACATTACAGAGAGTGGAGAGCACAGCACAAAACATCATGGGCTGTCCCCTGATACCACTAGACGACATCGCTAGGGCTTACTGCCTTAGAAGAGTGAGGAAAATCCTCAGGGATGACTCACACCCTGGTCAGCACTACTTTATTCTCCTTCCATCGGGAAGGAGATATAGAAGCATAGGCAGCCGCACAAACAGGCTGAAGAACAGTTTTTATCCGTGGGCTGTCAGACTCCTAAATGTGAAATAACATCAAAACTACATAGTACGATGGACTTGCAGGGCCGGTGCAACGTGTAACATGTTCACACTGATGCAATAGGACTGGGTGTTTGTTAATATGATTTATTGGGTTAGGGATTTTCTGTTTTCACTGTGAGTTGTATTGTGTTGGGGGGGTGCACTGAGGGAGCTCCACCAATCTCATTGTACATATGTTGTGCAGTGACAATAAAAAATTATTATTATATATGCTCATTCTCATCGAAACATTTTGCTTCTAAGGAACAATTCCATCACTGATTCCTGCTACCAAATGACATAGAATAAAATGTGCAGATTTAGGCATTTGTTCCTGTATTACTGTTAAGAATACAAGCAGGAAAATCCCCCACAATTTTTACGAAAACACCAAGCAGAAAAACAAAGAAGTATCTTATAGTCACTTCTTTTAGAAATTACTTATTTATCATAGAGATATTAATTCGTTTTTCAAATATACCCATAAAATGGGATTAAATTGATACCGGCTGGGGAAAAGGAGTTTTATTGATGCTTAGCTAGAGTGCCAGACAATGAACAAAACACATTTAACTCTGGAAAATTAACATATTTGTAGAAATGTGTAAGTCTAAGAACAACCAGACATGAAAAAAATAGCAATGGAGTCATAAGCTTTGTATCTTGAGAAGACAGCGAAGCAAATTAATCTGGAAAAAAGCTGTCATAACAGCACTTGTGGATAGTACAGTTCTAATGAAAGATTTACCTTTTTTCCTCTAATGATGGGCTGAATCAGAACTTGTCATTTATAGCACTCATGATTGCCTATTGAAGAAACAGGTATGTGGGTGGGTGTTTCCTGCTTTGCAAGGAGTGGAGGAATTCTTCATAATATGAGGAAATGGGAAGCCAGATTCCTGGTAACAAAATCATCATCTAAATGTGCAGTATTGAAATATAGGGTTTGGGCTTGGAGAAAGGAAGAAGGACACTAAACTCCTGAACTCTTTTTCTGCATATAAAAAGCATTATATAAAGAACTACTTTCTCCTACAAAGGTAAAGGTAAAGGTTCCCCTCGCACATATGTGCTAGTCATTCCCGACTCTAGGGGGCGGTGCTCATCTCCGTTTCAAAGCCGAAGAGCCAGCGCTGTCCGAAGACGTCTCCATGGTCATGTGGCTGGCATGACTAAATGCCAAAGGTGCACGGAATGCTGTTACCTTCCCACCAAAGGTGGTCCCTATTTTTCTACTTGCATGTTTACATGCTTTCAAACTGCTAGGTTGGCAGAAGCTGGGACAAGTAACGGGAGCTCACTCCGTTATGTGGCACTAGGGATTCGAACCACCGAACTGCCAACCTTTCTGATCGACAAGCTCAGTATCTTAGCCACTGAGCCATCACGTCCCCTACTTTCTCCTATAGCCATCATCTATTTCTTGTTACAAAATGATCTGACTTTGTAATTAGAGAAGAGAATAGATAGAAAGATAGAAAGATAGAAAGATAGAAAGATAGATAGATAGATAGATAGATAGATAGATAGATAGATAGATGATATACATAGAGATATAGATATAGAT
This sequence comes from Thermophis baileyi, assembly GCA_003457575.1. Lineage (NCBI taxonomy): Eukaryota > Metazoa > Chordata > Lepidosauria > Squamata > Dipsadidae > Thermophis > Thermophis baileyi. The sequence continues at coordinate 1,153,109 of QLTV01000453.1, forward strand.
ATAGATATAGATATAGATATAGAGATAGAGATAGATATAGAGATAGATAGATAGATAGATAGATAGATAGATAGATAGATAGATAGATAGATAGATAGATAGATAGATAGATAGATAGATAGATAGATAGATAGATGATAGATAGATAGATAGATAGATAGATAGATAGATAGAGCAATGGCTCAGTCGTAAAAGAGGCTGAGCTCGTCAGCTGGTGAGCTGACAGCCTGGGTTCAAGACCTGAACTCGGCACAATGAGGTGAGCTCCTATTACTTGCCCCAGCTTTTGCTCCCCCAACAGTTGGAAAGCATGCAACTGCGAGTAGGTAAATAGGTACCACTCTGGTGGGAAGGTAACAGTGTTCAGTGGTATATAGCCATGCTGGCCACATGACCACAGAAATTGTCTTTGGATAATGCTAGCTCCCTCGGCCTAGAAATGAAGGTGAGCACTATGTCTGTCTGTCTGTCTGTCTGTCTGTCTGTCTGTCTGTCTGTCTGTCTGTCTGTCTGTCTGGCTGTCTCTCTCTCTCTCTGTCTCTCTGTCTCTCTCTCTCTGTGTCTCTCTCTGTCTCTCTCTCTCTCTTTGTGTGTGTCTCTCTGTCTCTCTCTCTCTCTCTGTCTCTGTCTCTCTCTCTCTCTATCTCGGTAGATTCTCTCTCTCTCTCTCTCTCTCTCTCTCTCTCTTTCTCTCTCTCTCTCTCTCGAGATCTTCAAAATGTCCAGACAGAATTCTTATAGACATTTGTGGACAAGGTTGATTAGGATCCAGCTCCAGCTTCAAATGAGTCCCCTCTAGTGAGTCCCTCATCTGAAAGGGTTTGCTGAAGGAGGAGAAACACTCAGTTTGAGGATGATTGACTTGGCAGCCATGCTAGAGTCACGGCCATTGCAGATGGCTGGGGGTGCTCTCATCTGAATACTCCAAATTACTTAAACCAATTCAAGGCACTGCAGAAAATTTTGAGTAGTCCCTCCCTCTCTGATTCTCAAGTTATGGTAGTTTTTAGAACCTGGCTTAACCATTTTGCATTAATACAAACATAGTAAGAGCTAATATGACTTGAACCAAAAGTAGCAAAGTGAACATCTGTAACTATATTTACATCTAGATCACCCTACAACGTAAACTTTTTTTTACAAGGATGTATTAGCAAGCAGCATCACCCTTAATGGTAGGATCATGTCAAACCAAATTATGATTTTGGTACAATTAGTCCTTGACTTATGACCATTCGTTTAGTGACTGTTTGAAGTTATGACAGGGCTGAGAAAAGAGATTTATGACTGGTCCTTACAGTTACACCCATTGCAGCATCCCTATAGTCATGTCATGAAAATTCGGGCACTTGTCAACTTTTAAATATTTACGATGGTTGCAGTGTTTGGGGTCATCTGGTTGTCATTTGCAACTTCCCTGCTGGCTTCCAACAAGCAAATTCAATGGGAGAAGCTGAATTTGCTTTAATGACTACATGATTTACATAATAACCATGAATCACCATGGAAAAAAATTCATAAAATCCAGCATGAGTCGTTTAATGACCACCTTGCTTAGCAATAGCAATAGCAATAGCACTTATGTATGGCTTTACAGTGCTTTACAGACCTCTCTAAGTGGTTTTACAGAGTCAGTATATTGCCCCCAACAATCTGGGTCCTCATTTTACTGACCTCAGAAGGATAGAAGGCTGATTCAACCTTGAGCCTGGTGAGATTCGAACTGCCAAATTGCAGGCAGACGGCAGTCAGCAGAAGTAGCCTGCAGTATTGCACTCTAACCACTGCGCCACCGCGGCTCCTAGCAATGGAAGTTCCAGTCACAATTGTGGTGAGTTAAGGTCTACCTGTACTGCCTTCTATTAGAGTGAGTGCCCAACTCACTCTGTTCTCTAGATCAGAGTTTTCCAATGTTTCCAGTTTTACGGACCGGCGGTGGGGGAAAGGGGGAGGGAATGGTTCCGTGAGAGCGGCCAGCAAGTATGCGCACATGCGCAGTTCCATTTGTGCAAGCGGCATGCATGTGTACCTGCCTCATTTAAATGGTGCACGCTTGCATGATACTCGTGCAAGTGAGGATATGCGTGCGTGCGTGCATGCTCACACGCTTGCCGGTTGTTTCTGCAGCCCCGTTGCAAACCCCTCACAGGCCACTAGTGGGCCACAGCCCACAGGTTGGGGACTCCTGCTCTAGATGGTCATATGGGCCAACTTATAAGCTGTGGAAGCCTGATCTTTAGCCCTGAGATCTAATCCTAGTTGCTTCATTAAAAACTTCCCAGGGCACATCTAATGGTTGAAATTCAATACCAAACTAAGCTGACCAACACAGAGGTGGCTTCCTCCCGGTTCGGACTGGTTCACCCGAACCGGTAGCGACCCGCTGGTGATGTCACGATGATGTCATGGAGCCGGTTCGGTCGGTGCCAGTCCGTGGATGCCGCCATCTTTTTTAAAAAAATTGTTTTGGATTTTTAAAAAAAAAATTGGGGGGGGGATTTTTTTCTGGGTTTTTTTTCCTTCTGCGCATGTGCAGAAGCCGAGTTTCCGGCACTGCGCATGCGTCGCCATCTTGTTTTCAGCTTTTTTGGGGGGGTTGATTTTTTGCACTGTGCATGCGTGCGTGTGCAAAGCGCGTGCGCATGCACAAAGCGTGCACGTGTGCAGAAAGCACGTGCGCATGCACGAAGCGTGGCCACGCAGCACGGGAGGAAGCGAACCGGCAGCGAGGTAAGTTAGAACCCACCCCTGGACCAACAGCACTGTTTCTTGGTGAGCTACAAGCATATGTTGTGCTAATGTTTCATTTCATCGCCTGACCTACTGATGAAATGATCATCAAGTTTGCAAAGCCCAACTTCATATTTTTAAATATCCCCTGCTCCCTCAAAGATTACCGAACAAAATGGCAAAGGCTTCCAAATGCTCTTATAATAAAAAGCCAGTGTTTTCCAACTTTTCTGGAGAAGTCTGTCCTGTTTCATTTGCTGGTCTGTTACTTTATTGCATGTATGACTGCTTCCGTCATGTTTCATTACACTACTGGCCATGCAAAACACAATATTACTAAGACAACTAGGAGCGTTACATCAAAATATGTTGTACGGCTTAAAAAATGAAACATAACCTCTTCTTTACCTGGGTAACAGAATTCATGAGGTAGCCAAAACTAGTACTATGAAATTTTTATTTTACAGTTTTTAACTCCTCCCTCTCCCCCCTCCTCCTTCTCAAATTTTTTTCTTTTCCTCAGCTGAATAAGGGATAAATGCAAATTTAATTCCTAAACAAATTTAACCTAGTTATATATGGAAGTACACAAGATAACTATGTAGTTCCCAGACTACTATGCAATCATGAGAACTAGGGACATGCATCTTGAGGTAATATTCAACAATACTTGTCTGTTGAGAATAGTGGGTATTAGAATATAACAGATACGACAATAGCAGTGTTGAAATGTACTTACCTTCCCTACTGGTTCGGAAGTGAACGCTTTGTGTGCGTGCGTGAGTGGAGTGTCGCGCACGCACCACCGTCGTGCACACTATTTCACCCTCTGCGCATGTGCAGAAGGCTTTGTGCATGCGCAGAGGGTTAAAAAAAGAAAATGGCGACATCCGGGTGGGTGGGCGTAGCCTCGTGCTGCTGCCGCTACCGGTTTTCTGAACCAGCAACAGCCGCCGCTACCGGTACGCTCATACCGGCCCGAACCGGTAGCATTTCACCCCTGGACAATAGATAAAACAAAATTATCTTAAAAGTGACTGGGGAAAAAAGTAAATATGGAAGTAAGTCTTCTAGCTACAAGACATTGTTTCAAAATATGTGTTTGATTTTGCTCCATTTTTTAATAGCTAAACTTACCTTTTAGCCACCCAAAGTGTCTGTGGTGAAGTGGGCAGGCATATTAATCAAAAGAATAAATAAAAACCCATTTTAAAAATCTCCATAACTTTTTTGAGACGGTTTCTTGATTTGTGCGAAGTAAACTTTACCTTAGGATATACAGACACATACATATTGTCTTCATGGGGTTCAGTGCTTTTATGTGTTTCTTTGGCAACATTTTTTTTCTTCCTGCGGTAGCCACATTTGGCCATCCTGCCAAGTTATCGAATGGTGGGTCAATTCTCCTCAGCCTAACTGAACAAATCAGTTTTTATGAGCTTTCTCAGGGAGCATTGCAGTACTAGTGAAAAAAAAGCATATTACTTTTCAAGAGTCTATTTTCCCAGCATGCAATGAAATATAGCATCTTCTCAGTGATGGTATTTCAGCACACACTTTTGTCATTGGATAGGAAAGAGAAAAATATTGAGGAAATATTGTTTCCACTGATGTTTCCTCCCTATACACTTTCTTCATATAAATAAAAAAAAATCCTAGTGTGGTTGCAATGATGTAGGCTTCTTATTTTTCATACCTGAGTTTTCAGCTATTAACAGTTATGCTTCCTAATTATTAATTAAAATAATAAAGGAACCAACCTTTTAAAAGGACTTCTATTAGATTCCAAGGCAGCTTATACATCTGCCAAAATGTAACAGAATAACAGAGTTGGAAGGGACCTTGGAGGTCTTCTAGTCCAACCCCCTGCTCAGGCAGGAAACCCTATGCCATTTCAGACAAATGGTTGTCCAATCTCTTCTTTAAAATCTCCAGTGTTGGAGCACCACAATATTAATTGTTCTAACTGTCAGGAAATTTCTCCTGAGTTCTAGGTTGCTTCTCTCCTTGATTAGTTTCCATCCATTGGTTCTTGTCCTGCCTTCAGGTGCTTTGGAGAATAGGTTGACCCTCTCTTCTTTGTGTAGATAATCCAGAATGCCCAGATGGTATGCATTAAACCATCATGATCTGTATAAATACATTTTAGGCATTTTTGTTGCCTAAACACATAATACTGTATGTCTGAGCTGGGAGTAATTTTATGATCTCAGATATGGTATGTCTGAGCTGGGAGTAATTTTATGATTTCAGGTATGAGGCGTATATAAATGATTGTAGTAAACTAAAGTTATACAAGAAATTGCACATTAGGTTAATGCTGGATTAGAATTCCACTTCATTCATATTTTTTTAAAAAAGAGCCAATGGACATTTGTACATTTCTTCATAAATGAGCTAAGTATGACCTTTAAAAAAAAAAAGAAGCACTTTGTAAATCAGGAGCGTGTAACCTTTGAATAGCTAGCAACCATATTTGATATATTTCTGAGAGGTTGATCAGCAGGAAGTGACAAGGAATGGGCAGAACATATTAGAGTTAAGGATTTCAATTCCCCCTCTCCAAATTTATAATCCTGAGATTAAGCTTTTTGAGATAACACAATCAAGCCTTGTGCAAAGGGCACTCTGCATTGTCTGGGAGACAAAATGCTGATGTTAGTGTTCCTGGCCACTTTGTGTGCCTAGAACATTAATTTTACAAGTGCCATTGTACAATAGTCACACTGAAAATTACAAAATGGTTGGTAATAATCATGCCACTGAAAGCAGGAATAGTTCCATGAAAAAGCTTTTTCTATAATGTTATTTTCCTTCAGCCACAGTGCCTAAAGGAAGAACTTTGGAGTTACTGATGAGCAGATAAATTCTACTGTATTTTCTACTATTGGTTCTTACTCAGTTTAATGAAAGAGAAATTCTTTCACATGAGAAAGAATTTCAGGGAAAGCTTGACTCAGCCTTCCATCCTTCTGAGGTGGGTAAAATGAGGACCCAGATTGTTGGGGGCAATATGCTGACTCTGTGAACCGCTTAGAGAGGGCTGTAAAGCACTGTAAAGCGGTATATAAGTCTAAGTGCTATTGCTATTCACAAGTGGAATTTAGTGCTTTTGTAATAATTTGAGTTTTCCATGGGTGTGTACGAATCTTTGGTTAAATTTCATTGGCCACCTTTGGTGGCAGTTATTAGCTATACAGGTATTCTTCAACTTACAACCAGTTATTTGGTGACTGTTTGGAGTTACCATGGATCTCCCCACAGGGTATTTACAATCTGGTCCTGAAATTCCAATGGCTGCCTTTGCCATGGTCACATGACTGCATGAGAGGCGCTCAAAAACCAGCCCACATTTACTGCACTTTGCAGTGTCCCATGGCTATGTGATCATATTTTACAACATTTTTGCCATAAATGCCATGAATCAGAAGTTACTTCTGATTTAAATTAAATTTGAATTTAACAATTAAATTTAATTCTTTAAAATAAATAACAAATATTTTAATTTTTGTCATTCACATTTCATTCTGTCCCTCCTTTCTTTAATGATTCTATTCCACCATTTAGTTTATATTAGTGTAACTCTTGTCCTGCAGTGAGCTGCCCCATGGTGAGTTGGCTGTGGCGAGTTGGTTGCGGCGAGTTGGCCATGACAAGTTGGCCTTGGTGAGTTGGCTGTGGTGAGTTGGCTGCAGCAAATTGTCATAGACCCTGTTCTTTGGTGACCTGGTTTCCTTTTACTGCCAACTCTTTCCAATGTAATTTCTTCCTCCAGTGAATTCCCCTGCATGACATGTTCAAAATAAGTGAGAAGCAGTTTTGTGATTTTGCCTTCCAGTGACATGTCTGGTGTTATGGGCTCCAGTACTTGCTTGCTCCAGGCCATTAGCCATTCAGAACACTATGAAGAATGGATCCTTTCTTAAGCATCTAGGCTAGGATGTTAAATTTTTGGAGCTCTGTCCTGTGTATGTACAGTAGGCTACATAGGGAAATGACTTGACACCTCACTTTACTTCACCTCACCTCAATTTACCTCACCTCATTTTACCTCACCTCACCTCACTTTACCTCACCTCACCTCATAGGGATGTTGTTAGACCAGGAAGGTGTATTAGGCATTTTTGCCACCTTGAGTTATTTGTACAAATAATAAAGATGGGATATAAATAAATAATAAACAAACAAACAAACCAAGTCCTGAGAGACAACTTGTTGGGCTATTTAAAGACTGGATATGGAGATCAAACAATTATTCAGAGTCAAAACTACCTCCCACATGTAATAAATGCTTCCACAAAATCTATCCATTTGTAAAAGCTCCAAGGAGTGTGGAATTTGTGCATATTAACACAGGAGGGAATACTAGAATTCCCTCTTTTAATTTACAGTCAGGGTTAATTAATTAGGGCTGCTTCTTGTGTAGCCTCCAGCTTCCTCTTCCTAATCTCCTGCTTCAAATATTCTGATTTTGCGGGAAACTGCTCAGCCTGTGCTTGAGTGAACTCAACAGGAGTTCTTGCTCATTTCTTCACCGATAAAGAACCTCAATATTAGCTTTATAATTCGCTTTGCTGAAATGTGATGATTATCTAGCAATATCCAGTAACACCCCATTGACCATTTCGTCAAAACTTTCTTCTCAATACTTCAAATGTTTCTCCAGGGAGGAACTTGAAATACTATTCTAATTCCACATCCTTTGTTTATTTACAGTTTAAAATCTTATCTCTTTTTCCATTCCAAAAGGAGTCTTTTTTCAATGCACGGAGGTGAAAGAACACTTACAATTCACACATTATTTATCTGAACAAATCATAGTGTTTTTCTTCATATGTAAAACATAATGATAAATCAAAGGTGGGCAACCCTCAGCATGTCATCTTCCCTTTTTTTCCATCCCCTGATCAATGTTTCAGCACATGGTTTCTCACATGAGAAAAATTGTAAGCTCTACAAGGCTCAGTATAATAGTCAAGTACATCTCCTAAATACCAGGCAAAAGCCCAAAATTCAGCTCAGCTCCTTCTTGCAGCTCTGAATTCTGAAAATGGCCCCTTACAGAGAAAATATGAGTCAACTCAAACTGTGAAAAGGGCAGCAGATAAATGTAATAAATAAACAAATAAATATTGTGTGTCTCTGTCATGACATAGCAGGTGGCTTACCTTAGCTGAACTTGGCTAAAACAAAGAAACAAACCAACCAATCCTAATCAAACATTAGGGTGGAAAACCATCAGAAAACAACAACAACAACAACCACCACCACCACCACCACCACCACCACCACCACCACCACCATCATCATCCAAAAACAGAATAAACCCAAAAAACTTTAACCTTAGACTGTCTACTGTCGACCTCACCCCATTCCTAAGAGGTCTGTAAGGGGCGTGCATAAGCGCACCAGCGTGCCTACCATCCCTGTCCTACTGTCCTATTGTCCTCATCTATCTGTATTCACTTTGATTATGTTTATGTTTATACCTATACCTGCTATCTTGTACATGTTTGACAAACAAATAAATAAAATAAATAAAATAAATTGAAAAGACAGCAACAGACAGTAAATACCAGCTATACAAAGAAGCTGAAGAAACAGTGGACCACCTGATAAACTGCTGCAAGAAGATAGCACAGACCTACTACAAGCAGCGGCATGACAAAGTAGCAACAATGGTGCATTGGAAAATCTGCAAGAAATATCATTTGCCTGCAAGCAAGAACCGGTGGGACCATAAAATACAGAAAGTCATAGAAAATGAAGAAGTTAAATTGCTCTGGGACTTTAGAATTCAGACAGACAGGCACCTGCCACATAACACCATGGAGTTAACAGTTGTCGGTAAGAAAAACAAAAAAGTCTGGATGTGGCAGTGCCTGGAGACAGCAGAATAGAAGAGAAAGAACTGGAGAAGATAACAAAATACAAAGGCCTACAAATAGAAATAAAACAACTGTGGCAAAGGCAAGCAAGGGTAGTACCAACAGTAATAGGCACCTTGGGTGCAATCCCAAAACAACTGGAGAACCACTTGAACACCATTGGCATTGACAAATTCACCATTAGTCAATTGCAGAAGGCGGCATTACTGGGAACTGCTTCCATCCTGCGACGATATCTGTAACACCATCAAACATCCAGATCTGCCTATCCCAGGTCCGTGGTAAGGACTCGATAGGTAGACAAAAATGCCAAACCCAGTCTGAACATCTGGCTGACTATGTGATGATCAACAACAACAACAATAACAACAACAATAATCCCAAAGAACACAATCTTTTATGGCAGTCAAGAAAGCTATCTGGAGGTACTATTTTGAATTCCAGGGAGTCTTTTCCCCCCCACCTCAGTCATAAAACTACCATGACTGGGTTTTGCCAACTTTGCAATGACAAAGTTGAAACTGTTTCACATTTAATATGTGAGTGCAGCAAAATTGTGCAAACTGATTACAAAGCTAGACACGACCGAGTTGCTAAATTAATCCACTGGTCATTATGTAAAAAATACAATTTACCTGTATCCGAAAAGTCATGGGAACATAAAGTGGAAAAAGTTGTCAAAAATGAGAAGGTGAAGATTTTGTGGGACTTTCGAATACAGATGGATCGTCATTTGGAACACAACACGTCAGATATCACAGTTGTCGAAAACCGAAGCATACAATTTATTGATATCGCTGTACCAGGAGACGCCATAGTTGAAGAAAAAGAACTGGAAAAAAATCATGAAATAACCCTAACCTAATCCTAACCCTAATCCTAACTTAGATAAATGCCTTTTTAATTGACCGAACTATAAGGAAGAATCATTACACATAATATATGAACCACCATAAATTTTGGAGTCTCAAATAATTGTTTTTAATCCATGTTTTTAACAAGATATAGTCTTACTTTAGATCAGTGGTTCCCAACGTGGGGCCCATGCCCCACAGGGGGGCAATTTGATTTTTAATGGTGGCAACTGGAACCTTGTTAATGGCCTTTTAGGTTTCCTCCGCGTGAGTAGGAGTTCACTTTTTGAATAGTAACAATTATATGTCACGGGGTGGGGGGCATCAGGATTTTAGAGAAGCTTAGGTGGGGCATGGCCAAATAAAGGTTGGGAACCACTGCTTTAGATTCAAGAAAACAGACAGTGTTCATTTGTATTAATGTCGATCCATCCTGTATTCCCATTCAAAACGTAGTGAAATTTATTTAAACACATTTCAAAACAGCAGTTTCATATACTAAATTGCAAGTATTTGCCTTCAAAACACCGAAAAGTCTAAAACCGCATAAGATTATACGAAAAGGAGATTACATGAAAAATTAGTTATTGTAGATTAGGAAAGGTGACACAATTATATCAAGAATATATTTGAGGGGCAGCCATTATTTTCTCCTAAGCAAGGTTGTCTTATATTCTGTTCAAATAATATAATAAATACAATCTTAATTACATCTTTTTATTCCATGCTATAAATTGAAAGGAGTAAGCATAAGTCAGACTGCCAAGCAGTGGTAATTGGGGTCAAAACAGGTGTCTTCTGTTCTTAATGATACAGTTACATGAATTAATAGTCCATTGGTTGACAAAACTATTGGAGCTTATAAATGAATTTTAATTTCTTGTGGCATGTTGAGGGTCATTTCACAGATCAGCCTTCTGAAGCTGTGGGAGTTATTCCCATGTCTAAATAGAAGTAATGCTTGAGTTAGCAGTACCTTGTTTTATGATGAAAGGACAATATAATTATATTTCAGAGTTCATACAAACCTTTTTGGATAACAGTAAACAGCCTATCCTAATTTTCTACCCTGGCTAAATAAACCCTTCCAGAAAGTCTATGTGGAGACCATCAACATATCCTTTCTTCTCTTCTACTATTTTTTTTTTCTTAGCAATTTAGACTTTCTGTTTCGGTCATTAGCAACCTTGTTGGAATGGATTCATGAGCTATTCTGATTTGTTTTCAAAGTCTTTCAGCCTGGGGTCATAAACTGTGATTTTGACTCTTTTCCTGTTTGAGAAAGCTTCAGAACTGAGGGCCAGTTCTTGGCCATTAAAGGGGAGAAATGGGGGAAACAGGACAATGGTGAATGTAAAGGAATATCCCACTGACCCAAAAGATGAACAGAAACATTCCACACTGAAATCTTTTGTCCATGTATGTTACTATCAAACACGAATACAGAAGAGTGTATAACTCATCTCTACAAATACATTGGGTCATGTAAGTGATCATCTTCTTACCATTGGTCATGATTCAAAATTGACGTTCGATGGTTCTGTGAAGATTCCTTATGATCAGTGAAATGTGTTTAAAAAAAGTTTTAATATTTTTTTTTATCATTGCTGTAAATTGCTTGTGTTCCAGTTATCAGAATTCTGGTTGTTGCTTGCTTCTGGCATCCTTACTACTTTTGTTATTATGGTGTTCTCTCCTCTTATAATCTTATCTTCTCACACTCTTTCTCCCTGGTGATGGCCCTATCTGCCTTTACTTCTGCAATGTCTGTAGGCTAGTTGGCTAGTTGGCTTCCTATACCGTAATGTATGCCAGCTTTCCAGAAATGCCTGCTTTATCATTGCTCTGGCAATATGGACAAATTATCAAACATCAATTTCATGAGATTCATCACCAGATCCAAGCCTTCCCCTTTGAAACATAGAAAGCTTCTCTGCATAAAAATCATACTGTGAGTAATATGCTCATTCTTGTAATCCCTGTTCTAGTTGAATTAAATCAGTTTTTAATTTTTATTTTAATTTTAATTAAATCAGTTTTTAAATCATTAAATCTTGCCTCTTTGCAGGAAGGATACAACAATTGGAATGACTGTGATCTGAATACGATTATGAGATATGAAATATGATTCTACTTTTTTTTTGTTTCCAGTAATTTTATTTATTTATTTATTTATTAGCATATGGCATCTAGAGAGGTCATGCAATCACTGATATATAAATACTAATAAAACACATTATATATGCAAACACAAATATAAGTTTAAATAAAACATCAACAAAGTACATGTATATGTGTATATGTATAAATAATATGTGGGCAATACAATTTACAAGATAAAATATTAATTTAAGATAAAACCATGATAAAATCACCATGTATGGTACCATAGAAAACCCAATGTTATAATTTGATATTTAAGGGAACTAACCATCTAATGGCTTCTGGTGTGGCTGCATTTTCAGTAGATTTCTATGTGCAATTCAAAATGTGGTTGCTACTTATAAAGGCGATATGGCTCAGGGTCAGGGATGTCCTTTCCTCAATAGATCCTGCCCATTTTATCTGGACAACTAGGGAAGACTTCTGACAGTTCCCATATAGAAAGGCATACAGTGAGAAGAGGCAATGAACTTTCTCTGTACGGTAGCAATTCCCACTGTATATATAGCTCGTCAGGGTTCCAAGTAATAGATCCATTTTATGGCCTTCCAGAGGCAGATGAAACCAACTTTTCTAGAAGTTGTTTGAGGATTTTTTTTTTACAGTGATATAACTTTTTGTTTTGCATTTTAGTCACTATTTTAATTATTTTTATTTTTATTCTGTCTTTTAAATAAATATTTTCGTAAATAAATATTTTCATGAACAATTAAATTTGAACACACATTTGCAGTGAGCACATGCTCACTGTTCAATCGATTCCCAGATGTAAAATATGAATTATGAAAATGACAACAGCAAAGCCAAAAGCAAATACACACAAAACTCGTCTATTGAAGGGTGGCAGCATAAGATAGGGATATACAGTATATCAACAACTTGGGCGTTTGGCAGGTGGAGGAATAAAGTGGGGAGCAGGATCTTCTGGATGGGATGCAGATTATACACCTGGAATGTAAAGTGATGAATGGATCCATTATTCATAGGATCCAACTGCTTCCTTAAATGGCATCTTCATAGTTCTTTGGCAGATATGTAGATGTTCCTTAACAAGACTAGGTGACTTGCAAATGCCTCTCTGAATGTCAATATGTTAGTGGAAATGAGCTATTTTAGAGAAAAAGATCGGTGCACTGGAATATTGCTAGGTTTTTATGGCCTTTCTTACGCAGAACTTAATTTATTAATGGGCATGTAGGTGTCTGTTTAATGGGAGCAGAAATGGGAGAGTTGAGAAAGTCTGAGACATCAGTTAAACACCATCCTTATGCAAATACATTAATTTGCCGGAGAGACTATTATGGTATATAACCAATCATTCACTGAATAAGAATGTGTTGGGGCAGGAGAGCAAAGTGATTCACAGATGTGCTTATTACGCAGTATCTAAATGGATAGATAAAAATATTAAACTGATGAGAAGCTAATTAAAATTAGTCCATTACCTCCCCCCAAAAAAGAGAGAGAGAGAGAGAGAGAGAGAGAGACACTCAGTAAGGGGAGATACACACAAATGCTTCCGCAGATGTTGGATCGGCATACACTGAGTAAATGGAATAGCCGCAGTCCAGATAAAATTAAATGAACTTAAAATGCCATTGAGATCAATGGGATTTAAGTACGTAACTGCATGGTGATCAACTCACTGGCATGTATCAGAATCATGGTAAAGAAAAGAGACAAGATACTAGTTTTAGGAAGTATTAGGATACTAAGCAATGAGAACTAATAAACACAAACCCTACTTTTATTTTATTAGTTTATCAGATAAATAGCAATAGCACTTAGACTTATATACCGCTTTATAGTGCTTTACAGCCCTCTCTAAGCGGTTCACAGAGTCAGCATATTGCCCCCAACAATCTGGGTCCTCATTTTACCCACCTCGGAAGGATGGAAGGCTGAGTCAACCTTGAGCCGGTGAGATTTGAACCGCTGAACTGCAGCTAGCAGTCAGCTGAAGTAGCCTGCAGTGCTGCACTCTAACCACTGCATCAATATTCCACTATCCCTCCAACAACTCAAGGTAATCTTCATAAAATTCCCATCTCCTATTTTTCACATAAGAACATCCCCATGGGGTCAGTTAAACAGATAGATGGTGATTGCCTCCAAATTACTTGAGGTTTTATGATTTAAAATAGATTTGAATCTGGCCTCCCCAGTCCCATTCTAAACTTTAACCACTTGGGCTCTAGAGCTATCATATTTGGAAATACAGTTTTCATTACTGTAGTTCAAAAGATATCACTGTCATACTTCATGCCAGACATGTCAATAACTCTTGACTCTTGACTCCGAGTACTTTATCCTGCATTCAGGAACCAGCTTATCACAGAAGCTCAGATACATGGCTAAATTACTTGCAGACACCTTTGAAGCAAAATATACAAAGAAAATCTATAGTCTTCAGAAATCCCACGTGTGTGCATCTTGTGCCTCCATGGTCATTTGTGCCATGAATGTGGAATAGACAAGTTATAGCAATAGCAATAGTGATAGCACTTAGAGTTATATACTACTTCACAGTGCCTTACAGCCCTCTCTAAGTGGTTTACAAAGTCAGCATATTGACCCCAACAATCTGGGTCCTCATTTTACTAACTGCGGAAGGATGGAAGGCTGAGTCAACCTTGAGCCTGGTGAGATTCAAACTGCCAGCAATTGGCAAAATTAGCTTGCAATACAGCATTCTAACTACTGTGCCACCACGGCTCTTGCCACCAAGTTATCTACTGGTGCTGCCTTTTTCTTTGAATTATTTGGGAGTCTTGACATGGGAATATTGTTTGTCTTCCAGGAAACAGGGACCCAAAAGTAAAAGTTTCACATGACTTTCATGGAGGCCAGGATCAAATCTACCTTAAGCCATGAAAATCCAATTGATTTCAAGCCAATCACTGTCTGTCTGTTCAACTGATCCCATGGGGATGTTCTTATAGGAAAAATAGGAGGTGGGAATTTTATGAATATTACCTTGAGCTGTTGGAGGGCAAGTGGGATATCTATCTGATAAACTCATAAAATAAAAGTAGGATTTGTGCTTATTGGCAATACTTCTATCCTGAACAAGAGCTGACTTCATTGGACCACATCTGGAAACGGCGTCATGTGTTTTTTTTCTTCTTCCTAAAGTTCTATCCATATTGATGGAATACACTAAAATAAAACCTATATGATTTTTATCTCCAGATTAGAATTAATAGACTGCACCTTGGAATGCTGAGTGTCCAGTTTAAGGATCACAAAAATTAAGATCTTTGCAAAGGGGCTTCCAGAGAGACTCTAAGAAGCTCTTTCAACAAAACATAAGGCCAGCAGAAACAGTACTGTGAGAGTAGTGCAGCAAATAGATATTGACCGTGAGCTGGCCGAACAGCTAGTCTGGGCTCAGCAGAAGAGATGAAATGCATTTAAGCATTACATTACAATTACTAAATGATTCCTTCTCACATCATACTATCCCACAGTTACAGTGGCAACGAGTGCACCATTGGGAGCCTTGAAAGAACAGACCATGGATAGATCTTCATGGAGAAGATCTATCTATGTGGTTGCCCGGAGTCAAAAGCAATGTGATGGCAGATAATCAATCAAAAGTTGTGTTTATTACTATTTATTACATGCTTCAACTGGAGAAGTGAAATCATTGTAGCGAGCTCTGATAGTTATTGCAGATGGATTCTCCCTTTCCCCTGGCATCTTCCTCCATATGGAGAAAAGTTGTAAATTGTAACTGACTCTTCACCCGCCCCCGGAGATAAGGTTTTTTTCCCTGTTGAATTACTTCATTGGCTTATGCATTGGTTCTATAGCACAGGTGTCAAACTCGCGGCGTCACATTGCTGTCACGTGACGTTTTTCCCCTTCACGGAGATGGGGTGGGTGTGGCCTGCATGTGACTGCATCTGGCCTGTGGGCTGCCAGTTTGACACCTCTGTTCTATAGAATCTGGCTAGGACCTCTGACTTAGGTTTGCTTGTTGTTTATTGATCTCAGCTGTCAGGGTTCCAAATAGCATCCAATTTTAAATCAGAATCCAAGGCAGAATATTCCTCAAAGTTCCAATTTATTAACAGAGCCATGTTGGCACATCTGGGAGAAACCCGAATCTGAAGCTGCAGGGGGTTTCTCCACCCAGTTGAAAGTTCAAGCCCTTGTCCCCACACCCTCAAGTTCATTACATTAACCAATCTTCTTCTGCCAGCGTGGCAGCTACTCCCATCTTCTTCCGTGCAGGTGCAGGACAAAGGATGATCTTGACAATCTAGAAGGAATTTGTTATGGCTACATGCATACATGCCTCATGCAATGACCCCTCCCAAATTCCCATAGCAAAGAATACATTTTTAAAAAGAATAAAGTGTGGCAGGCCAAAGACTCCGACTATAATGGCTTCGGCCTGACATCAGCCATCCTATGGAAGATACTATTCTTGTTGAGGGGATGCAAAATCTTTCTGCTCAATGTCTCTGATGCAGTCCACCTGTCTTTATATGTACTGATAGTTATATGCACTGATAACTTGCCCTACATTCAAAGATCAATGCATATGTGCCCTAATCCTTATATCCGAAAACAAACAAAAACAAATGTATCATAGAACAAATCAATCAAGAATCCTCACCCAAGACATAAATGCTAGACTGAAAGTATCATATTTGGACAAATTAGATAATGAACAAGTATCCTTGAGAAATCCGTAATGCAAGGATAATGAAAAAGAGAATGACCAGAATCAAAGCGGTTGGACTTGATTGCAGTGGCAATGGGTCCACCATTGAAAGGTCAGAAGACCCAGTTGGGGCAGATCAACTTGGAGAAGAGGGATCTATGTGACTGTGAAGAGTTGGCGTCAACTTGATGGCACATCATCCATCCATACATCCACATTGGACTTTGGTCAGAGCCAAAAAGCATGCCCAGGCTGACTTGCTACTCTGTGACTAAAGTGAAATAGCATCTTGAATCAGCACAGAAGCTCCTAGATAGATACTTCTCCAAATGCCACCTCAGAAAAAACCTTCACCATTCTTCACCTTCCCATAGATCTTGTTCTGGCTTTTCTTTCCAACCCCTTTCTGAAAATGCCAGGGATGTCAAATGCTTCTAAACTGCTAGCCTTACTTTTAGGAAAATAGATGGATGAGTGAAGTACAGAGAAAAAAGATAATATAAGGGACAAATACATTTTTAAGCAGGACATCTCTAGAGAAATGGCATAGCGTTTTTGGAAAGAGAAAGAATGGCATATCAGATTCCTCAGATTGGGTGGTATGGTTGGCAGTTGAATTTAGCCTACACATTCCCACACTTGCAATAAACTATCCATGCCATTGAAACCAGTTACGGTACATAATTGTCATCAGAAATGATTAAAAAAAATAATCAGCTAAGGATTGAAAAACAGTTACAAAATGTTTAATACAGTCTACAGATGATGTCAAGGTTATTTTCCATTCTGTTTAATGGAGATACACATCTGTACTACCTTTCCATCTGAAAGATTTACAAGGTATCTTAGGACTTTAAATTTAAAATAACACCACATTTTAAAAAGAGGTTTCAAATCCCTTAGTAGATAATAGGTACTGGCATCACCACCGAAGACAAACTCTGAAAAGATGTAGTTCAGCCACTGAATGACACTAAGCAATCTGGGATATTCTAAATACTGCTTTGGGGTGTCATTTGTATAAGGAATTAATTAACTACTGCGGTTCATTAACTGCTGCTCCAGAAGAAATTAAATTCCTTTGCCCTGGATATTGTTTCCCATTAGCAGGAATTCCTGGGATTTCCCTTCCTCTCAAAAATGAAGCCACCATAATGCCTTCCCACCATTTCCCAGTTGCTTACTGATGTGTCCAGTGCAGTTTTGCCATCCTTCCCCCATACTCATTGGCTTTGGTTGATTACTTCTTCTTTGGCACTGAAAACAAAGATGCAAGGGAAGAACAAGAATGGGGCAAGTCTTTACTAGATGCCATTTTTAGCATCTGCACAACTGAAGAGACAAAGAGGCATGGTGGCTCAGTGGTTTAATGATGCCGGAGATGGCTTTTGCTCCAGCGGTTTGAGTCCTAACACTGCATGTCAGGGTGAGCTCCCATCACTTGCCTCAGCTTCTGCCTATTTTATCTGGTAAACAGGCAACCAAACTGCTACTCTGCATTGTAGCCTCCTGGCTAAAGTAACACCACCATATGCTAATAATAATGGATATAGAGACCATTAGTGGGCTGAAAGTTGAGGAAAATCTGCAGCTCTGACTGCTTTAATCAAAATGACAAAAGCAGAATCATGGTATTGTACTGCAAACTCCACCCATTTTAGATACGCATGTAATATCATGACCCATTGCATTGCTGTGCTTTTGTCAGGCTACCTTATTTCAGAGAGAGAGAGAGAGAGAGAGAGAGAGAGAGAGAGAGAGAGAGAGAGAGAGAGTGGAATGCTATCTGGAATTATCAAAATGCTGCTAATGAATTGGAGGCAAAGCTGACCACTGTGTCAAAATGGCCTAGTTTTTCTTCAGATAATTTACTTTAAAAATAGATGGGTCATCTTAATCTCTTATGGATTTTTTGAGCAAAACATAAGAACAAATGAATTTATGATTTTGGATGATTAGACTGGATAGTTTAGGGAAAGAGGAGAGTCGTGTTGTAACCTAGAGTAAGAGATAAATTTATAACTGTACTTATAACTGCTGCAAAAAGATCAGAAGTCACTTCTTTGTATCCTTTTTCTTTCTTTTCTGTTATTCTATTATTTTTTCTCTTTCTTGTACTTTTAGCTTTCTCTTTGATTTCTTTTGTCTTTTCTTTTTTTATTTTCTATTAATTTTTACTAGTTTTTATATTTCTTTTTAAAAAATTGGATAGCTAGATAAATGATAGATGATGATAGATAGAGAGAGAGAAAGAGAGAGAGAGAGAGAGAGAAAGAGAGAGAGATGATAGATAGATAGATAGATAGATAGATAGATAGATAGATAGATAGATAGATAGATAGATAGATAGATAGATAGATAGACAGACAGACAGACAGACAGACAGACAGACATGATAGATAGATGATAGATAGATAGATAGATAGATAGATAGATAGATAATAGATAGATAGATTTATAGATAGATAGATAGATAGATAGATATGATAGATAGATAGATAGATAGATAGATAGATAGATAGATAGATAGATAGATAGATAGATAGATAGATAGATAGATAGATAGATAGATAGATAGATAGATAGATAGATAGATAGATAGATAGATAGATAGATAGATAGATAGATAGATAGATAGATGGTAGATACGATTTTGCATAGTGTGTTAGAGAAGTGAGAAGACCTATAGTTTCCATCCATAATCCTAACACAATCCTCATTCATGAGAGTTCTCTCCAGTTTATGTATTTTATTGATTACTTATTAAGAAAATTTATATCTCAGCATAACATAACATAACTTACAAAAATAAAACTCTCAGCCCAACCTTCTCATAGGTTTAAGCTCCTGTAGGGGAAAAAAAGTTGGATTTCTATCTAAGAAAACCAAAATGCAGTAAGCTAAATGTTCTTTCCTTCTGTGTAAACTACATTGGACAGGAGAAAAAAAAAGCCTACATTGATTAATCTACATTGAGAGAGCTAGTTTAGCATAATGGTTAAGGCATCAGGCTAGAAAGCAGATAACCGGGAGTTCTAGTCCCACTTTGGACACAAACCTAACTGGGTGACCTTGGGCCTTTCACTTTCTCTCAGTCCTAGGAAGGAGACAATGTCAAACCATTTCTGAAAAACTTTGCCAAGAAAACTACAGGGTCTTGTCCAGATGGTCTCCAAGAATAAGAAGATGATTGAATGGAAGAAAAGCAACAAAAAGCAACAAAGATGATTAGAGGACTGGAGGCTAAAATATACGAAGAATGGTTGCAGGAATTGGGTATGTCTAGTTAGTGAAAAGGAGGACTAGGGGTGACATGATAGCAGTCTTCTAATATCTAAGGGCCTGCCACAAAGAAGAGGCACCTCTCCAAAGCACCTGAAGGAGAGACAAGAAGCAATGGGCAGAAACTAATCAAGGAAAGATCCAACCTAGAACTAAGGAGAAATTTCCTGACAGTGAGAACAATTAGTGGAACGACTTGCCTCCAGAAATTGTGAGTGCTCCATCACTGGAGGTTTTTAGGAAGAGATTGGACAATCATTTGTTTGAAATGGCATAGAGCAGTGATGGCGAACCTTTTCGGCACTGAGTGCCGTAAAGGTCACGCGGAAATGTCGCACGCGCATATGTGCGCTCGTCGGGGCCGCACTGTGGGAAAAGCTGAACTTCCGGGTTCTAGCGTGCATGTGCACCCAACAATCAGCTGGCCGGCATGCACGTGCACACCAGTTTTCGGCACTGCCACACGCGTGAAGGGATCGTGCTCCAGAAAAGCTGAACTTCCGGGTTCTGGTGCACATGCGCACCCGACAATTAGCTGGCCGGCACGCATGTGCACACCAGTTTTGGGCACTGCCACATGCGTGAAGGGATCGCACTCAGGAAAAGCCAAACTTCTGGGTTCTAACGCGCATGTGCACCTGACAATCAGCTGGCCAGCGCACATGCGCTCGCCGGTTTTTGGCACTCCCACGCATGCGAAGCAGTAGTGGGTTCTAAAACCTGTTGCTATAGGTTTGCGCATGCGCAGAAGCCTCCCGCCGCCACCGCTACCGGTTCGCAGAACCAGACCGAACCGGGATCAACCCACCGCTGGCATGAAGGACAGCTGATCGTGCATGCATGCACACCAGAAACCCGGAAGACAAACAGGCAAGGCCATGTGTGCCAGGCAACATGGCTTCACGTGCCACTTTGGGCACGCGTGCCATAGGTTCGCCATCACGGGCATAGAGTCTTCTGTTTGAGCAATAGTTTGGACTAGAAGACCTCCAATATCCCTTCCAACTCTGTTATTATGTTAAAACAAATCATCACCTTAAATCACTTATGAGAGAATGTTGGAGCACCACAGTATGTGCTATGGTGCTCCAACAAAGAAATTGTTGATAGCCATTAGTTAACCAGCCTTTGAGATAGGCCAGACCAATAAACAGGCATGGCAGAGATTACAGGAAAGTTCTGTATATAGTAAGGTACTGTAAAAAAAATTGAAAGCTTGTTTCTCCCTGTCTCATCATGTACTAAACCAGCGGTTCTCAACCTGTGGGTCGCGACCCCTTTGGGGGTCAAATGACCCTTTCACAGGGGTCGCCTAAGCGCGCGCTAGCCCGCCATCGTGGTGACTGGCAACACGCAGGCGCTGGGAGGGGGCGGGGAGCACTGTTCCCTCTAAGGTGCGTGGCCGCGCACGTAACGAGAGAACGCCGCCCGGTAGTTTCCAACTTCCACACGGCGTTTTCTAATGGCAGAGGCTGCGCGCCTGCGTGCCCGTTTCTAACTGCTGCGCGGCGTTTTCTACTGTTACAGGGAACATTGGCGGAGAGGGGGTCGCAGCATTAGGAAGGTTGAGAACCACTGTACTAAACTAAATCAAGGCATGTTAATTTTGAGTTTCTTTGTCACATTTCTCTATTTCCTCCAAGATCAGCTTTACATGTTTCTTATAGGTCAAAATAAAAGTTCACTCAAACATAACCATTTCTCTCTCTCTCTCTCTCTCTCTCTCTCTCTCTCTCTCTCTCTCTCTGGAGTTTTGCCTGAGTGTGTAGTTATTTCTTTTAATTAACAGTCCTGTGGTCTGAAAAAAAAAAAAAAGAACTGACAGCCCCAAGTTAATCTATGTGGCCACTATGAGGCTGACACAAACTGTACATCAGATTTTCTGGTCTAGATTCTGTCATGGTTATCTTGATCTTTTAAAAAAAACCCAAAACACAAATCATTGACAAACTAATCATGGTCTATAAAAAGGAAAAAGCTAAAGCCAGGAAATATCTTTATGAAAATCAAATGTGGTCAAAATTATGGGCCGTTTCCTGATTTGCTCATTAGGGAATTTACTACAGTAATTTTGGTGCTACAAGACAGGGAAAGGCTGATTTGATGCCAAAATCATGTCTCTACTTGGTCAGGGTTCCAGAACTACACAGAGAAGGGAAGCACACCCCTAACAAGGCTCTACACAGTCCTAATGTCTGAGAATAATGAGACGTTGTTGACTGACAATCAAGCAAATGAAAGTGTACAGTGTAGGCTTCCAAGACATAGTTAAAGAAGGTAGTATTCAAGAGTGGAGGGAAGAGCCAATATACTGTAGCTTTCTAAAACGTGTATGTAATTTTTATTACTAAATTTGCATAGTGCCAACAACATAAACCTATTAAACCCCTACAAATCCTTGGAATCGGAACATTATTATTCCAGTCACAACAATTAAACATTTTAAATGAACGCCAAAATTGCTATGATTTCTTTGAGAGCGAAGTGACCCTTGCCCTATCAACGCTCCCTTCTAAGTCTTAATATTTCTTTCTGCTATTTATACGTTGCTATACTAGTCTCATGTAGTCAAATGTTAGTCTGTGCAAGTAAACATGACTGGTGTAAGTCACAACAGTAAACTTATTTGGAAAAGGGGGGGGTGCACTGGATATGCCATGAGATTAATGCTTCATGTATACATACCTTCTACTGTTATTGTTTCAATTTCAGTGGCAGTTACTTCATGTATTGATATAAGACCAATACCATGTTCTCAAATATCCATTTTCTTTTTATCGATATTTCGAACTAGTAGAGTGTTGTCTGGACAAACAAAGAGGATTTTCTGTAGCTAAAAGCTTTATCGCTGATTTAGAGTTGCTGCGACTGCCAGTAGCTGTTGCCACAGACCTACATTGAGGAGGAGTTGATGAGTAAGCGTAAGTCGCAGATGGCCACAGATGAACTGACACAAATACCTCCCAAATCCCAATTGTGCGTTGTGCAGAGGTGCGTATCCTGCACGCTGACTGGTTGATTCAACTTCCTGTTCTGTGCTTTGCTGCTAGCCAGAACGTTAAAATTTGCAGACATATGAATGCAACAGGCATGCAACCGTCTACAAATGACAAGACGCTTATGTTGCTTCACGTGTAACGCTAGAGAAATCTGCTCAGCTCCTTATTCTTCAGCATTGGAAAGAATTATACATGGCCCCAGTTACTCAAGAGTCTGCAGAGCCGATGTTGCTACCAATTGATGAAATGAATTAGCTATTGATATAGATTACCTATGGGTAACTAAAATAGAATATGTCTACTGTTTATTCAAATATAATGTGTGTGTATGTGTGTCTATTCATAAATATATGCCTTCTATGTTTTTGCTTCTATTTTCTTTTAAATTGGTTCAGGATTTTTTTTCTTCCTTTTTTTCTTGTTTATTTTTTCTCTTTTTTTGGTACTCAGTCAATATAATAAGTAATCAATAAAATTCTGCAGTCCCGTTGATTTTAATTGCATTTTTGCTCCATTTTATCTGTCTATTGTAGTCATAGAATATAGAATAGAATAGAATAGAATTCTTTATTGGCCAAGTGTGATTGGACACACAAGGAATTTGTCTTTGGTGCATATGCTCTCAGTGTACATAAAAAGACAAGATACATTCGTCAAGAATCATAAGGTACAACAATGATGGTCATAGGGTACAAATAAGCAATCAGGAAACAATCAGTATCAATATAAATCATAAGGATACAAACAACAAGTTACAGTCCTGCAGTCATAAGTGGGAGGAGATGGGTGATAGGAACAATGAGAAGACTGATAGTAATAGTAATGCAGCCTTAGTGAATAGTTTGACAGTGGTGAGGGGATTATTGGTTTAGCAGAGTGATGGCGTTCAGGAAAAAACTGTTCTTGTGTCTAGTTGTGTTGGTGTGCAGTGCTCTATAGCATCGTTTGGAGGGTAGGAGTTGAAGCAATT
>QLTV01000453.1:1184505-1196251 GCA_003457575.1 Thermophis baileyi
AGAAGTTAGGTAAGTAGCTGGTTTTGAAAGATATTTCATAGATTATGCTAAGAGGTTCTGCTATGGTGGTTGAGAGCTTTTTTAAGAAGTAGGCACATAATCAATCAGGGCCAATAGATAGAGATGGTTTTAGGTTGCGTAATGCCTTTTCAACGGCATCTTCTGTGAAATCGACATGTAGTAGATTGTTGTGATTAGTTGTGGTATGATTGGGAAATGAGGGGCATGATCCATTGCTGTTTACAAAGACAGAACCGAAGAATGTGTTGAAGAGGTTGGCCTTAACGTTTTCATCATTACAGTCTTTCCCGTTTGGCCCTTTTAGAGGTGGGATGGATCTTGAGTCTTTAAGTTTGTTGTTTACAAAATTATAAAAGGCCTGGGTGGATTTTGTGTGTAGTAGGTTTTCCTCTTGTTTGCTGTGATAACTGATGCATTCTGCCTTTATCTGTCGGTATAAGGATTTGTAGCGACTTTTGAAGTTAGCTACGTAGCCAGTTTTGTTTTTGCACCAAAGAGTTGTGTTTTTTTGGACTGAAGCTTCCTTATTGTTATGGGTAATTTGTTTTTCTTGGTTTTGGGGATTATTAGTGGTACATGTAGTTTGATGATTCTTTTGACTTTGTGTAAAAAGATGTTATAATGGTCATCAGCAGTGATGCAGCCAGTGAACAGAGTTTGCCAATCAAGAGATGAGAGACCATCAGTTATGAGATCATAATTGGCTTTTCTAAAGTTATACTTTGGGATCCTGTCATTATGATCATCTTTGTAAAGACATAAATTGAGACAAAAGTCAATCATGCTGTGGTCGCTGTTTGAAAAGGGTTCATTTATTTGTAGACCATAGATTGAGTTAAAATTATTGCAGAAGATGAGATCTAGGCAAACAACAAGCAAATAATAATCTATATTGTTAAACAATTTCTCATTTTGTTGTGAAGAAGCAACTGGGCAAGAGTCTCCAATGATCTTCATGGAATAAAAGAATAACATAGTTGGAAGGGACCTTGGAGGTCTTCTAGTCTAACCCCCTGCTCAAGCAGGAAGCCCTATACCATTTCAGACAAATGACTGTACAATCTCTTCTTAAAAACCTCCAGTGTTTGGAGCACCCACAACTTCCGGAGGCAAGTCGTTCCACTGATTGATTGTTCTCATTGTCAGGAAATTTCTCCTTAGTTGCTTCTCTCCTTGACTAGTTTCCATCCATTGCTTCTTGTCCTGCCTTCAGGAAAAAGAGAAAAAGAGACTTGAATTTCCCCATTTCATGTTTTCTATCAACCGTAAAGTCTCCATTTGGAGATGTTTGGTGAATTGAAGATCATTAAATAATCCCGAGAGATTCTTGAATGTGTTTTCTGTAGCATCTTAAGCACCACCCTGTGAGAGCTTTCAATGCTAAGTGAGACAAGCAAACCTGAAAGGTTATTTCTAGAGCAGATTTAATAAGAGGTCCCCAACATATGCTGGGCAAAGGCAAACAGATGCTGTGCGTCCAAGCAAAAGTCCTACCACCATTAGGATAAAAATATGAACAGAGCAGCATCATGTTGAAGATATCCATACTGAATGTAAAATCCCTTAAAGGGAAGACTGGCTGACTCAGAACAGATGGACCTCTTTAAAAACATGCACAGATTATACACATATTGATTCCATAGTTGCTTTATTAACACTGGATTGAAACATAATGTTTCATCAGCATGAACACCGAAGGTCCTCTGCCCCTGCTAATTATTCTTGACTGTGGCACAAATGCTGAAGATGAGGTTCGTTATTACTATTTATTTAGTAGATTTAAATTCCTCCCCCGCCCCCCCCGAAGCACAAAGCAACTTACATAAGTGTCTCCTATTTATCTTGTTAACAAAAATCCTGTAAGACAAGCTGGGCTGAAAGAGAGTGACTAGGCAAGAGTAGCAATAGCAATAGCACTTAGACTTATATACCACTTCACCGTGCTTTACAGCCCTCTCTAAGCAGTTTACAGAGTCAGCATATTGCCCCCAACAATTTGGGTCCTCATTTTACCAACATTGGAAGGATGGAAGGCTGAGTCAACCTTGAGCCAGTGAGAATCGAACTGCCGAACTGGCAGTCAGCAGAAGTAGCCTGCAGTGCTGCATTCTAACCACTGCGCCACCAAGGCTCATAAGTGTAGTCATCCTTTGAGCTTCTTTGGTTGAGGGTAGATTTGAACCTGGGCCTTTCTGTATTTAGCCTCATCACTACACTACACTGGCTGTGTGTGGCACCCTATTTAAAAAAGTACTTAGTCTAGTTTTGCTGTCTTTATTTCAAAAGACAAATTAAAGAAGTAAGGAAAGTTGAACACACCAAAACCAATCAAGAAATTATGACTTCCTCCTTATGTTGAAAGACTCCTGAGGTGATTCTATATATTTAAAGAAATTTTAGCTAATTGTAGAGCTTTATTTAGCCACCTGGGAGAGGTGATAAGCCGCCTGGGAAAGCCAAGGGAAATCATCAAAACCATAAAAAAGTGAAAGTTAGAATATTTTGGACATGTGATGCGACACATGTCCAAAATACGGCCTACTTCACTTAATCCTCAAATGAAAGATTGAAGGAAAACAAGGTCCAGGCCGAAGAAGAACATCATGGCTTCAAAATCTAAGGGACTGGTTTGGACAAAATTCAGCCGCACTTTTAGGTGTGGCTGTTGATAAAAATAGGATCGCCAACATGATCACCAACGTCTGATCATGGATATGGCAGAAGAAGAAGAAGAAGGAGAAGGAGAAGGAGAAGGAGAAGGAGAAGGAGAAGGAGAAGGAGAAGAAGAAGAAGAAGAAGAAGAAGAAGAAGAAGAAGAAGAAGAAGAAGAAGAAGAAGAAGAAGAAGAAGAAGAAGAAGAAGAAGAAGAAGAAGAAGAAGAAGAAGAAGAAGAAGAAGAAGAAGAAGAAGAAGAAGAAGAAGAAGAAGAAGAGAGCTTTATTTAGTGTTCAGATCTGTGAATTATGAAGTTCTATACTCATTTCACAGAGAACCAGTTGATCTAGTGGTTAAAGGCATTGGGCTAGATCAGGGGTTGGCAACCTGCGGCTCTGTAGCCGCATGCAGCTCTTTGGGCCCTCTGCTGCGGCTCCCTGTCACCCTGTCGCAGCAGTGGCATGGTCAGACCCTTAGTGCAGGAGCAAAGCACCCCTGCATTTGCCTTTGCGCGGCAACAGCAATCCGCTTGGTACATTTGCTGTTGCCACCAGAAAAGACTGCTGGGAGAGAATGGCGGGGTGGATCTTGCGGGGTGGGGGCCATCCCCCAAGCCTGGCCTTCCTCCTCCCTTGTCAGCGGGGCCAAGAGAAAGAAGGAGGCGCCATGGGGAAGCGCTCCCCTGCCCTGCCGAGCACAACAGCCCAGCAGTGATGGGGGAGATGGCCCACAGAAGCACCCCCATTGGCGAGTTGGACGGCGGAAAAGTGTGGTCCGGCTCTCGCAGCAGAACTCACCACTTTCTGTTTCCTGTGCCTTCCCCGATCTCAGCTCTTTCAGCAAGAGATATTTCTATTTGCTTTCATTTCCCTGGGCAGCGATGGCTGGGGCCATTGGGGGGGGAGAGCAGAGCCGTCAGGGCTGCTCCCCCCCTCAGTGAGACAGGCCTGGAGGAGCGCGGAGAGTTGCGGGTGAGCACCGGAGGGTCAGAAGACGCCCTCCTTCTCCTCTCGTGCACACCCTCCCGGCCCCGCCACAGCCAGTCAAGGGGGTGCGAGAGGAGGACAGGGAGGAGGAGGGAAGCCTCCGCCGCAGGTTGTGCTCATTGCTCCGCCAGCCCGGCTTTCCAAAAGGAAGAAAAAAAACAGCTGGCGAAAAGCCCCAAAGAGAGCACACAGGGCTGCAGGGATTTCCAAGAGTGAGAAGAGGCAGGGAGCAAGAGAGAGTGACACACACACACACACACACACACACACACACACACACACAGACAGACATAGAGAGAGAGAGAGACAGAGAGTGAGAGGGGGAGAGAAAGAAAGAGAGAGAAAGAGACAGACAGAGAGAGAAATACGAGAGGGATGAGAGGGTGATAGAGAGGGAGATAGAGAGAAAAAGAAAGACAGATGAGAGAAAGAGAAAGATAAGAGGGAGGGAGAGGGTGATAGAGAAAAAGAAAGATGAGAGAGAGAAAGATACAGAGAAAGAGGGAGATAGAGAGGGAGGAAGAGATGAGAGGGAGGGAGGGAGGGAGAGAGAGAGGGAGTTACCTATTTCCCATAGAAAACACAGAGCCACAAAACCTGGGTAGGCATGGCTGGGGTGGTCATGTGACTGGGTGGGAGTGAATGACATCGAGTTGGCCATGACCACTTAGGTTTTGTGGCTCCCAGTGTTTTGTTTTCTGTGGGAAATGGGCCCAAGTGGCTCTTTGAGTGTTTAAAGTTGCCGACCCCTGGGCTAGATGCTAGAAGACTATGAGTCCCAGTCCTGCCTAAGGCTGAAACGATGATGAATGACTTTATGACAGCCATTCTCCGCTCTAGGAAGGAAGCAATGGCAAACCACATCTGAAAAAAGTTGCCATGGAAACTTCAGGGTCTTTTCTACTTAGATGTTAGGAGTCAAGACTGACTTAAAAGCACTCATTTAAAACTTGATAGAAATCTTAGCTTGTAGTGACTTTGTATACATAGCCAACATTGAATGAGTTTGAAAGGTTAACCAGGGTCAGACCTGGTTAGTATTTGTGCTGGAACACCATTAGAAAGTCTGACCTGTGGTTAGATTAGGAAGAAGAAAATGTGTGATAATCATGCAATTATTATGTTTATATTTCCCAGTGATGCTAATAGTACTTATATACCACTTTCCAGTGGTGTTAATATTATTACTACAGCAGTCTCCCTGACTTCCCTGGAGATCAGGAGGAAATGTCTGATTTTTGAACTACTGTTGCTGCTTTAAGGGGAAGGGGGAAGGGGGTTCACCCCTGAGGAATTGGGATAGAGTTTTCTGCCTTCTGGAAAGAAAAATTCTCTTAGGAATGTCAGGACTTCACCAAGACAGGTTCTAAAAATCCCTGCTTTATAGCACCCCAACTGATGATCTGATATATTCCTCAAGAAGAGAATGAATGGGAGAAACCAGAAGCGTTGCGTCGAGACAGGCTGGAAAATAGTGGAGCTCCGACGAGCTTTGCGAAATCCAGCCTGACAAACCGCTGTCGGGGAGTCTTCGGACCGGAACCATCCTGAAGGGATGATGAAGAAGGAGAGGCATCTCAATAACCTAGAGGAGCAGACAAGTTCCTCGAACTGTCAGAGACAGCTCTTCGGACCGGTAGCAGGGGCAGCGGCCATTTTCGAATGACCGCTACAAAGCTGGGGCAACCAGACCAAGTTTATGTGCAGGAGCGGTGTTTGGACAAAGTGCTGAAATCGGGTGAGCAAGTTACCAACTCACAGGTAAAAGGCAAGTGTTAATCTGGAATTTAAAAGGATTTCCCAAGCTGAAATAGTGGCTAATTGGCACTGGGGAACAGTACAGAGAAAGGGAAAAAAATGGAGGCTAAATTTTAAATGGAGAAATATAAAAGAATAAAAGGAAGAAATTTGTGAGAAAATCCTTTTTTTTTGTTTGGTGGATTTAAAGTTATTTTTTGACAGCTTTGACAACCAGCTGGTGTGAGCATATTGTGGAGTGGAGAGTGCCATCTACTGGAGAAAAGAAAATATTGCAACAATTTGTGGATTGTAAGAGAGAAAGTGCAGCTGTCTGACCTTGGCTGTAAGAAGATAAGATGGAAAGGCTGAAAATTTTTAAGGAGTGTTTGTTTTGCCTATACTGTCTAGCTTTGTGTTTCTATGGCTGTGGAGGATAATAAACGTTGGAATTGGATTGGATTGGACTACTATTTGAACTGGACACAATAGAAATTGGGTGGGGAGAAGAGACTATATGGACCTTAAGTTTTAATTTTGATATAAGATAAAAAGCTTAAATTGGCAATATGGAGATTTGGATGTATGAGGAATTATTTGTTATGCTAAAAAATGTGTGTGAAACTGTAAAAGGTGATAAAAAATCAGAAACTTTGTTGGAAGACATAGATGAAATAGGAGAAGAGTCAGAAATTTTGCGGGGATATACAGAGCAAGAAATAGGAGAGGAGGTGGTAAAAGAGATAAATGAGGAACAAGAAAACAACACAGAAGAAGAAAGTAAAAAACAATTTGATGATTTCACTGGGATTCACAGTGGTAAGAAAAGAGTTGAGAGAGGGGAATATCCCTTAAAAAAATCAATCAAAGTGTAAAATGGGAAACACTGGAAAGAGATCAGAGAACATTGGGGGAGAACCACACGGATAATAAATTCAAAAGAGAGGAAAAGGACTCAGGGGAGGAGTTGATATACAGTGGGATAGAAAATATGAGAAATGTATGTAGTAAATAGGGTAGTTAATTGATGTTATTGTAAGGGACTAGGAATATAGGGTGATTAGTAATATTATGTATGTATTAAAAAGAAAATAAATTAAGATAAAGAAATATGTAAGGAAAATATTATGGCTTGGAAATAAAACGAAGAGATGTTAATGAAATGGATAATGTGTTTGGAAAACTATGTAAGATTGATCTGGACAACACTTTGTTCATAAAATATGTAATGTTTGTTGGAAAAAATAAAAAAACTTTTTGGAAAAAAAAAGAAGAGAATGAATGGACATGCTTAAATTTCCTTAAATTTTAATGTAAGAGGAGCTATTTCTCCGAGCTATGTTTATTTCTTTTAATAAGTTTTTTTCCCTTTCTACCACATTAGAACAGGGGTGGGTTCTACTTTACCTTGCTGCTGTTTTGCTCAGTGTTGCGCCGCACGCACGCGCTTCGCGCATGTGCAGTACTTAAAAAAAGCTTCTGCGCATGTGCAGAAGCAAAAAACAAAATGGCGGCGCCTATGGCACCACCAAAAGAACTGGTTCGGGGGCGTGGCAGGTGTGGGTCACTACCAGTTCTAGCGACCCATGCCGCCACGTTACTAACGGTCTATAGAACCGGTCCGAACCGGTAGGAACCCACCTCTGCATTAGAAGTATTCTAATGTGATTTGTTGAAAGATGAATCTGAGGGCCCCTCAGCAGGCAAACTCAAGGTGAAGCCAGCATGCAGCAGCCCTCCCCATAACTGACAGGTTTGTACCAATTGCCTATAGCTTTCTGACCCTGTTTCCACAGAAACCATAGGTTTGTGCTTGCTATAAACAGCACTGCTCTGAATAATGCAGCGTGTGCTCTACTTAAATACATTTTACTTTGGTAAAGAAGCTGCTAGCACGTTTAATTATATCTCCTGAATGTTCTGCCCTCGGTCTTCTTTTAGACGGCAACATTTTTCTATGGCATGTTAAAGCTAATTAGACAGAGCCAGATACAGATAACAGTACTGGAACTTCTAAAGTGTTGAGTTAAATTTCAAACGCTGAATATTAGTCATTTCTAAAATATTGCAGGCTAAGATAATTGGTAATTGTCAAACTGGCCAAAGGCGCTCCCTTGGAAGAATGAAAGATGGCAAGATGGCAGCCACAACTGCACGCCTCCTTTTTATGTCTACCTGTGATCCACCTATAAAAAAACCCAGGGCTTCAACTACATGGATGTGGCCTCCCTTTTGACATTTTTCACCCTACAACCTGTGGACACGCCTAAATCTAGCCATTTGTCATGCCCTAAGAATGACATACAGAATTACCGGTACTTCTGAGTAGTTCCTTTATTGTTCTCCACCTATAGATTGAATCTTGCCAGACTAAAGCAACATAGTACATAGAAACACAGGGCTGGAAGAGACCTCAGAGATCTAGTCCAATCCCCTGCTCAAGGCAGGAGATCTTATACCACCCTGACCAAATAATTGTCCATTCTTTTTTTTTTTTAAGCCTCCAGTGATGGAAACCTAACAATTCCAGGAGGCAAGCTATTCCGCTGATTAATTGTTCTCATTGTCAGAAAATTTCTCCTTCCTGGAAGGATCTGCCTTTCCACGAAGGATAAATTTTCTGACAATTGCTAGAGAGGAGCTGTCTTAACCTTCTTCCTGTTGACCAAACTTTGCAGACTCTGCAATCTCTTTGCCCTTTGGAATGCAGCCCATCCATCCTGGGAATCCAGCCTACAGTCTACCATAGAATGGTCTATTTCTATTGTTTATACCTATTACTATTTCTCACAGGCTCATGCAGCAAGTAGGGCCCTGTGCATTTTCCAGAACGATTTGGAAGAAATGCTTCAGCTCAGTTTGAGCACGGCACGTCTTCTTCATTACAGCAGCTCCTCTTTGTTCAGGCTTCGGTGCAAGTCTGAGAAAAAGGTTAAGACTGCCATAAAGAGTGTATTCATTAAACTTTAGAACAACTCATAAAGCAGCTAAAACTTTTCTCCAGGCTCAAAAAGGAGGAGGGGAAAGGAGGAGTTACTTTAAGCAATAGCAGACAAGTGAGTGAATTGCCACAAAGTGGTTGTCACAAGTAGGAGTTTCCTATTCTGTATTTTCAGTTAGAAGGCAAAATTGTGCAGTGGGAACATCAGAGCTTCCTTAGGTATCATTAATACAAGAGCAGAAACACAACCAACGGATAGGATTGCATGCATGAACATAAGTGAAAGTCTGCATCTGGTGTGCATAAAATCCCGACCTAAAACCAACAGATAAAGTTTGGTTTTTATGCATTGCTCAGTGCCTCTTAGCATATCCCCCCCCCCCGATATGAGCTTTTTCAAAAACCTAACTATTTCTCTTTGTGCTGAATTTCTAACGGTGCTTTCTTTACAGATATATGCTTCTGTTTTTTCATTGTTTTTTCCAGTGGGAACACAATGCTGATCCTGCTCCAGACAAAATCCTTGGTTGCATTCTTTTACATCCCTAACTCTACCTAAACAAAAAAAAATGTTTATCTTTATTGTTTATTCAGCCAAAACAACAATTGTTCAACAATGGAAATTTTTTAGATAACATAACCTAGTACCGTGATGGCGAACCTATGGCAAACGTGCCCAAAGTGGCACACGGAGCCATGTCGCCTGGCACGTGCGGCATCACCCATTCCTCTTCCAGGTTTCTGGCGCGCATGCACGGGCGATGATCAGCTGGCTTTCTTGCGTGTGGCAGTGTCGGAAACTGGAAGAGCTGTTCTTCCGTTTTCCTGCATGAGCATGCACGCCGGCCAGCTGATCGCCGTGCACACATGCGTGCCAGTAACCGGAAGACTAGCATGTGCATGCCGGAAACCGGAAGTTCATTTTTGGCCGCGTGCATGCACCCTGGGCAGCTACTCTTCCGGGTTGCGGCCCAGACGAGCACACGCATGCGCTCCCTTTTCGGGACTCGGTGCCGAAAAGGTTCGCCATCACTGACCTAGTATAACAACTGAGTTGTGGATTAGAAAAGCTTTTGCCAAAATAGAAAAAAGAAATCACAGTTAAAGTAATGAGATTCAGAAGAAGGGATCAAACTTGGCTGGAGTTTATGATTTACCTCAATAGCAATAAATTACAATCTGGTGTACTCCTTATATATGATAAATTTTCACGTGTACCTGTCTTTTTATTTACGTAGTAGTAGGTTTTTTGCATGGCTGTGAAAGTTGGACTATAAGGAAGGCTGAGCGCCAAAAAATTGAGGCCTTTGAACTATGGTGCTGGAGAAGACTCCTGCGAGTCCCTTGGACTGCAAGGCAATCAAACCGGTCAGTCCTAGAGGAGATCAACCCTGACTGCTCTTTAGAAGGCCAGATCCTGAAGATGAAACTCAAATACTTTGGCCACCTAATGAGAAGGAAGGACTCACTGGAGAAGAGCCTAATGCTGGGAACGATTGAGGGCAAAAGAAGAAGGGGACGACAGAGAACGAGGTGGCTGGATGGAGTCACAGAAGCAGTCGGCGTGAGCTTAAATGGTCTCTGGTGGATGGTAGAGGACAGAAAGGCCTGGAGGAACGTTGTCGGTGGGGTCGCGATGGGTCGGACACGACTTCGCGACTAATAACAACAGGTTTTTTGCCTTTTCTATATTTTTTCTGTATGGAACTTAAAGATGTGTTAATGTAGTTACCTGATATTTTAATAGGAAAAAATAAATAAAACACTCCTTTTAAAAAATGCACATAAGTTGCTGTTGGGAAAGAGAAGGTGCTAGAGAAAAAGAAAATACCCTCCAGTTAGATAATGTAACTTTCTTGGCACTAAAATTTGAAGGCATATTGATTCAGTAAGATTTGGCATTGTGTGCAAAGGTTGAAATAAATAAAGTAAAGCTGATTTTCTTGTTCACTTAAAGAGAGCTAAATTTAGTACAGGTAGTCCTCGGCTTATGGCCACAATTGAGCCCAAAATTTCCATTGCTAAGCAAGACAATTGTTAAGTGAATTTTTCCCCATTTTAACAACTTTCTTACCATAGTTGTTAAGTTAGTAACACAGTTGTTAAGTGAATCTGGCTTCCCCATTGACTTTGCTTGTCAGAAGTTCACAAAAGGGGATCACATGACCCTGGGATACTGCAACTGTCAATAAATATGAGTCAGTTTTGCCAAGCGTCTGAATTTTGATCACATTACCATGGGGATGTTGCAACCATCGTAAGTGTGAGAATCGACCGTATGTCACTTTTTCAGTGCTGTCGTAACTTTGAATAGTCACTAAACAAATCGCTGTAAGTCAAGGAGGTGCCTGTGTTGGTTGTAGACTTTTCTTGGTGTGACAGAAAGGAAGGAATTGTTCAGGCTAACAATCCTATAATTCCCTGAATCTCCTCCCTTGTTTCCAAACAAGAGATCAATAAGTATGTTCTACAGAGGAAAAGGCTGCCAAAAAATAGCCAGTGGGGTTTAATTATATTTTGTAGAGTCATTCCATATTGCTGCACACAAATCCTGCCAGCACCTTTAGCAAGTGAATGGGAAATAGTTGTGTTTTGTACTACTGCCAAAGCAAGTCAGCTCTGGTTAATTAGTCTGTGATGCCTCAAACTCCATAAGGAAGGGATGTTTTCTGCCCAGAAACCCTCTTTTCTATAAAGGAGTTTACAAACTGAGCTGTAACTTCTCCAGTTAAAACTTTACCTCTGCCATGAAATCACTTAATTCTCTTAAACCCACCTCTTCATTTCATCACTATTCTCTGCCTGTGGCATGGGAATAGTGAGCCTATCCTACCATGTAGGCTTGGTAAAATAAAATGTGCAGAGATATGTTTTATATCAATATTTTATATTCTCTAAAGCATTCTAAAAGTGCCAGGTACAAAGATGTTTGATGGTTGCTTAGCTGTAGCCAGTGGAAACATAAAGAAGAATTCGTCTTGCACAAGAATTGTCAACTTGGGACAAAGGTACGCAAATCCTAGCTAGCCCTTTAATATATGATTGAACATAGATGAAAGTTGGAAGATGTCCTTTTTGGAGATCTTTAGAATTTGGCTAGTCCTAACTCTGATGGGTAAAAAGGTATGTTATGCAGAAAAAAACGACCATGGGGAATATTCATTCCATTCTATTCTATGTTGGTCAGATTCCAAGTCAAGTACTGTGTTTGGATCTGGGAATCACATTTAAAAAGGATGTAGAGAAATTGGAACTCATTCAAAGAAGGGCAATGAGCATGATCAAAGAATTAAAAATTTGGTGCCATGGGGGGGAAGAGAGAGAAGGAATTGGGAAACGCTTATGGAAAAACTCAACAGCACATCAGTAGTAAGAAGTACATACCGTTTTTACTAGATGGTTTAGC
>QLTV01000456.1:0-15330 GCA_003457575.1 Thermophis baileyi
GGGGCTAAACCCTCTAGTAAAAATGGTATGTACTTCTTACTACTGATGGGAAAATGTTAAATATTGATTTTCTTGTATTTGTTGCAAGGAAGGTCCTTGCACTTCCTAATTTTTTCTTTAATCTTTAATCTTTTTTCTGTTCCTTTCTTTTTCTTCTTTTCTCTTTGGCACTTCGTATTTTGTTTCTGTTCTTTATTTCTAATTTTTGCATAAAATTCTTCAATAAAAAGGATTTTTAAAAATAGTGAAAGCAATTAGGAGAAAAAGACAAATTAAAATAGTAATGAAACGTAATGCAAAAGAGTAACAAAAGCTTCAAATGGGCTTGTAAAATAATAATTTCATAATGTTTAATAATTATTTAGCACTGGACTAACTATCCTCTTCTGCACCAGCTTTCCATAAGAGGGTTCATTCTTGGAGCAATTTCCTTTTATTTGGCAAATACTGTACTCCCTTTCTTCAGCGACAGTTCTTCTGAACGACACCAATTCAAGCTAGCATTAACCCACCTGAGAGCATCTGATTGGGGATTGGGGAAGGGGGGTAAGAAACATCCAGGTAGCAGACATGATTTTGCAATGGAAGCTCTGCTGCTTTTTGAGTCACTTGTTAAAAAAGAAGGCAGGAGTTGGATTGTGTGGTTGCAAGTACCATCTTGACTTTTCTCACACTCCCCCAGGTGTTGCCCATGGAGGGCAAACATAACTTCACTGCAGTTCTGTTTTTGCTATTTCCAGTATCTCTTGCCTATTGGCGATAACATATCCAAAGTTTACATGAAAGGAAACAAAATTCCCAGTATGGTAAATGTAAATAAAACATAGAAGACGGGCATCGTTTTCTTCTTGGAAGCTTAGCAGAGGTTTGCAAATAATTTGTAATCCATTTCATGCTGTTTAGCTGCCCCACAGGCACTGCCAAAAGCCTGGCTGCAAGTTCAGATGGGTGAAAAAATTCAATTGGTTCAGGTTTCAGGCTGCACATACCAATTCACACTTAGCAAATGTATGAGCTAACCAGAACACTGTCATATGCTGAAATCTGCATTTTGGAGGGGGATGTTATGATACAGTTCATGGCTCAGATAAGGATGCATAAAAATGTGTGTGTGCAAAATGCATTATACGATGGTGTTGGATGTGTGTGTTTGCAAAAGAAGATCCATGCAATTAGGAACGGTGCAGGTAATCTTGGAGAAAATGGGTTCAAAAATAATAAAAACAGTGCTACCCGTATTTCATACTGTTAGGATTTACTCTAAAATATTACGGCTAGTCTTGTAAACTGCAAAAAAATTGTTTACCTTATTAACAATTGTGAGCCTTGTTAATTGCAAATGTATGTAATCTTCCCTTGTTTATTGGATTTGATAAGAAAGAGTATACCTTAGATGTAGCCTTGGTAACTCTTAGCTGGGTGAATTTGGTTGGGTGAATTTTTGCCCATAATGTGTAAGATAATGAAAAGTTCAGCCTTCTGCCCTGGAAACTGAAGTCTGAATCTGCTCAGGAGGACTGGAGATAAGTATAATGCTATAATTATTCATGATGCTTCCAGCAGAATTCTTAACTATAGTTATTCTTATCCGCATTATCAGCATTGGTGTGTTTGCTTGCGCAATCTTGCTTTTTCTTATCTCAACTTTAACTGAAGGATTACAAATAAAAATAGTGATTTGTAACATTTATGATCTGATCCAGTGTTCTTCAAGCTGCAAAAGGCAGTGTATTATCAAGCAAGGATACAGGAGGGGAAAAAACATGATTGTTGGCCTGCTGAACTCACTATTTGGGTTCTATTTTTCCACCATATTAGAGGACTAAGAGAAAGAGAACCAGCCAAAGTTGAAAGAAAATAAAAAGAGTAAAATTTCCTGGGCCACCCATTCATAAAATACAAGTGTTATGGCAGCAGAGCAATATCGTGCATTAGGCCTGGTGTGACAAAACTTCAAGCAAAGCACCTCTCTGAGGAGAGTCTCAAAACATATCCCAAATGAAGCCCAGACTGAAATTAATTCCAAGAATAGCTTCAATGAAATGCATCTGGAACTGCTTTCCTCTACTAACTTATTTAAGAACAGCATACCTGAGTCAGACCTATGACTGCAAATATCTTCCCAAGTTCTTGGAGGGATGTTTCAATTTAAATTTTATAATTGCCTCTTTAAGTAGGCAGGGATATATCCAGCACACAACCAGGCTCTTAACAGCAGTTAAGGCTGATTTTCATGATAGCAAGAGAAGGGATTTAATCAGGCAGGATGCAACAGTCAGGCAGGTGGAGTCCTCATCTCTCCACATATACCATCAACATAGTCAACATCTGTAGGATGAAAAATATCTATCGGCCAGGATTATCTCCCTATAATATACAGCAACAGTCAAGATGAGACCAACTGATATTATCTACAAAGAATGATAGTAAGCCTCTTATTGTTCTGGCTCCCTTTTCCCAATATCATGCTGAAGGAAGTACAGAAAAGTATGGCCAACCACACTATATCAAACAGCCGTGGTGGCACAATGGTTAGAATGTGGTTAGATTGCAGTATTGCAGGCTAACTCTGCCGACTGGCAGCAGTTCGATCCAGCTCAAGGTTGACTCAGTCTTCCATCCTTCCAAGGTCGGTAAAATGAGGACCCAATATGCTGACTCTGTAAACTGCTGACAGAGAGCTATAAAGCACTATGAAGCAGTATATAAGTAAAGTACGATTGCTATTGCTATATAGAAGCAGCAAAGATGGACAAGTATGCCTCTTTTAAGAGGTCCCATTCCAGGTTTAATCTGATCTACCTGGAAAGTTCTGTTTGTACGCTACAGAAAATACTTTCTTTCTGCATTGATGCCTTGCATTCAGACTTGCCAGCATTTCTAAAAAATTCTTAACACTGACGTCTTTTCAGTAACTGAACCTGGCTGTATTTCCCATCCTACCCCAGCGTTACATATCAGCAAGATCCATCCAATCCATCAGGCAGTTTCCATATCACTTAATAATAGAATAATAATA
Source organism: Thermophis baileyi (assembly GCA_003457575.1). Lineage (NCBI taxonomy): Eukaryota > Metazoa > Chordata > Lepidosauria > Squamata > Dipsadidae > Thermophis > Thermophis baileyi. The sequence continues at coordinate 3,020 of QLTV01000456.1, forward strand.
GAATAATAACTTTATTGTCACTTTGAATGTACATTAATTGGTATACATTAAAATGAAATTTCGTTACATACAACTCTCAAAGGGTCACCACCTCCAATATACACTACATAAACATGATAAATAAATAAATAAATACAAAATTATGTATATACTCACATATAATAGCAATAGCACTTAGACTTATATACCACTTGACAGTGCTTTACAGCCCTCTCTAAGCGGTTCACAGAGTCAGCATATTGCCCCCAACAATCTGGGTCCTCATTTTACCCACCTCGAAAGGATGGAAGGCTGAGTCAACCTTGAGCCGGTGAGATTTGAACTGCCGAACTGCAGCTAGCAGTACAGCTGAAGTAGCCTGCAGTGCTGCACTCTAACCACTGCGCCACCTCGGCCCTGGAAACTATATGATACAGAGAAATATATATGATACAGAGAAACAAGACTATCTAGTTCGGTACATGGTGAGAAAAACTTCATCCTACAGCCTCTTCCTTGGCCCTGGCATGCCAGCAAGTCTATTTTGGGGGCTAGATTTAGCATTATTTCAAAAATAGCCCTGCAGAAGAGTTCATAATCAGGGACGAGAAATTTCGCAGAGTGAAACAGGAAGGCACAGTCAATAACTGTTGGCAAGGAGTAGCTGGCTGTAGCCCTTAGAGTAGGTTGGAACTCAAAATTTTTAAAAAAGTACTATCTTGGCAAAACTCTTATTGAAAGACCTGTGACATATTTATTGGTGGCATTATCCCATTTAGAGTCAACAGAGAAATATCTTATATCAACCACTCAGTACCCCAGAGAACAAAGTATTAAAGTTGTTCCTCTGCTTTTCCAGACCAGGACTTCAGAATTGTCAGATGTTGATTTATTTACAAATACCATTGATTTCGTTACATTGTACAATCTTTCTCCTTTTTTTCATTTTATATAAGTGCTAAAAATATCTCAATACCATTGGCACATGAAAAAGAGAGAACATTGATTTAGGTTAAGATTTTTTCAAATGATAAACTTATAGTTCCACCCTGGTGGGTTACAAGAGAAGGTTTTAGATGCCTGCTGGTGATACCAAAAATTCTTTGATCAAGGAAGGAAACTCTCCATCAGCTTTGCCCAGAATAAGATAGTGGTTACTGGTTTATCTTAGTAATTTTGCCTACATCCTATATGGATCAAAGAAGGAAAAATATTGTCTATAATTAGAAAGATTAATATGTCTTTAAAGCTAATGCTTAATAAGATTTCCTCCAAGAGCTGACACCTTCTTGGAAATGAATTAGCCCTGGAGCTGCACCATCTCCCTAAGCTTTGATTGTACTGCTCTCACTCTCACTCTCACTCCTCCACTCCCAAAGCTAGTTTTTTCTATGACTGAAAGGGTAATTAATACAGGAGAGGGTCATCATAACTGGTTTTCATTAACTGAATTAAATGTAAAGTTAAACCAATGTTGGTTGTGTTTTGTCTCTGCCCCTTATGACCAAGTTCACTTTGAGGATGGTGACCACATTAGGCCCATCATTAGGGGCTTAATTAGAATGTCTCCATTCAGTGGGCTATGCAATGACTTGAAACCAGAAACCCTGCCTTCTGACCAATGTCTCTACTGATTAGTTGTGCCTTTATGCCATAGATGGTAATTCAAACAGATGCAGCTTTTTTCGAGGTTTAGCTTCAGTTACTATGGGAAGTTGTGCCGTCTAAAGAATTTCTATCTCATGTGTATTGATTAAAGGTAAAGGTAAAGGTAAAGGTTCCCCTCACACATATGTGCTAGTCGTTCCCGACTCTAGGGGGCAGTGCTCATCTCCGTTTCAAAGCCGAAGAGCCAGCGCTGTCCGAAGACGTCTCCGTGGTCATGTGGCCGGCATAACTAAATGCCGAAGGTGCACGGAACGCTGTTACCTTTCCACCAAAGGTGGTCCCTATTTTTCTACTTGCATTTTTACATGCTTTCGAACTGCTAGGTTGGCAGAAGCTGGGACAAGTAACGGGAGCTCACTTCATTACGTGGCGCTAGGGATTCAAACCGCTGAACTGCCGACCTTTCTGATCGACAAGCTCAGCGTCTTAGCCACTGAGCCACCACATCCCTTGTGTATTGATTAGAAGCTCTATATTCATACAACCCAGTGTTGCATGGTGGATAAGATGTTAGACCAGGAGCAGGGAAATGCAGAGTCATGTCCATGCTGATTAACTTTGCCCCAGTCATACTCTGTCAGTCCCAGCTATACGTAGTGGTTTTGAAACAAAAAATAGAAATTATCCTGCCGTGAGCTCCTGGGTATAGCTCTAAAATATAAATAATTAACACCAAATGCCAGTTATTAGCAATCAGCAGTATTTTGAAATGAGTGTGCTCTGCATCTGGTGTTTGGAGCAGTACTGACTAGTTAGCCCTATTAGAAACAAGCTTGAGAGACTTTTTGGATACTTCCAACAGAGGTCCTCTTATATTCTAAAATTTATAAAATTCTGTTTGTAGTTGATGAACCAACAGTTATAATTGCTTCTGGACTTTCCCTACACTGCACTATGCCCAGGCTGGGCTTTCTCCACACTCATTCAGCTTAATTGTACTTATTCCTACATCAGTTTCCTGACTTCTTATTCCTGCCTGAAAAATAGCTATGTGCAAAGCTCCAAGCAGGTAATTAGTTTTCTGTTTCAGTTTAGTGCGGTGAGTACCAGCTCATACACTGTACAAGACATCATTAACCCAACTTTCCCCCATTTCAAACAGATGTGATATAAAGTCACAACCTCAGGCATCTGCAGAGCTCTGGAACACTTAACACAGAGTGGGGAATTTATTGCAGGTGCAGTACTTTGGAGCACAACAACATCTCATAAATTAGGACAAGAAGCCACAGTCAGAGAATGAACAGATTTATTTCAAGCAAAACTGTCTCATTGCTTGAGATTTAGATATTCATTGAAGGAAGGACATCGACCCCATCAAACATTCTTCTCAAAAGCTCATAAGCAGGAAGTTATTATACGGTAGTCCTCATTTTTATTACTTTTAACCAGAGGTGGGTTCCTCCCGGTTCGGACTGGTTCTCCCAAACCGGTAGCAACCCACTGGTGATGTCATGATGATGTCACGGATCCAGTTCGGTCGGTGCTGGTCCATGGGCGCCGCCATATTTTTTTTAATTTTTTTAAAAAAATTTCTTCTGTGCATGTGCAGAAGCCGAGTTTCCGGCACTGCGCATGCGTCGCCATCTTGTTTTCGGCTTTTTATTTTATTTTATTTTTTATTTTTTTGCACGCGCGCAAAGGAAGTGAACTAGCAGCGAGGTAAGTTAGAACCCATCCCTGCTTTTAACCTATGAGAAGAATTCATGCAGCCGGAATTGTAGGGAAGGTCAAAACAGTCAAGAAGGTGGTTGTGGGACCACAATCAAAGCCCCACCCATTTTGATTATGTGTCAACATGAAACACATGTAAAAATGGGGAGCTTTAACTGTAGGGTCAAAACCACTATCATGGCTGTTTTCATTCCCTCCCTGCAACCATGGATGCTGCTGGGTTAGTACATGTGTTGCTAATAATTCCCCTAACTTGCCTTCTTTTCTTTACTTTAGTACAGAATAACAGAGTTGGAAGGGACCTTGCAGGTCTTCTAGTCCAATCCCCTGCTCAAGCAGGAGGCCTTATACCAGGGCTGTTAAACTCCCAGCCCGCGGACTAGATGCGTCATGCGCTGGCCATGCCCACCCCTGTTTTAGCAAAGGGGAAAAAAGTCCCAATACATCATGTGACACCACCGTGACAACGTGAGTTTGACACCCCTGCCTTATACCATTTCAGACAAAAGGCTGTCCAGTCTCTTCTTAAAAAAAAACTCCAGTGATGGTGGACGCATAACTTCTGAAGGCAAGCCGTTGCATTGGTTAATTGTTCTCATTGTCAGAAAAATTCTCCTTAGTTCTAGGTTGCTTCTCTCCTTGATTATTTTCCATCCATTGCTTCTTGTCTTGCCTTCTGGTGCTTTGGAAAATAGGTTGAACCCCTCTTTTTTGTGGCAGCCCCTCAAATACTGGAACATGCTAACATGTCACCTCTAGTCCTTCTTCTCAGTAGACTAGACATAGACTAGACTAGACTAGACTAGACTAGACTAGATTAGACTAGACTAGACTAGACTAGACTAGACTAGACTAGACTAGACTAGACTAGACTAGACTAGACATCCCCACCTCCTGCAACCATTCTTCATATGTTTTAGCCTCCAGCCCTAATCATCTTTGTTCCTCTTCTTTGCATTCTTTCCAGAGTCTCAACATCTTTTTTACATTGAGATGACCAAAACTTGATGCAGTATTCCAAAGTGTGGTCTTACCAAGGCAATATAAAGCAGTACTAACACTTTACGTGATCTTGATTCTGTCCCTCTATTAATTCAGCCTAGAATTGCATTGTTTTTTTTTAGTGACTGCAGCATGCTGCTGGTTCATATTTAACTGATTGTCTACTACGATTCCAAGCTCCCTCTTGCAGTTACTGCTATTGAGCCAGATTTCATCTATTCTGTACCTTTACATTTGGTTTTTCTTGCCTACGTATAAGACTTTACTTTTCTCTCCACTGAATTTCATTTTGTTAGATAGGGCCCAGTGTTCAAGTCAGTTGAGATCCATATGGATCTTGAGCCTGAATTCTGGGTGTTGGCTCTTCTTGCCAGCTTGGTGTCATCTGCAAATTTGATGAGTTCTCCTTCTGTTCCCTTATCTAAATCATTTATGAAGATATTGAAGAGTACTGGGCCTAAGACCAAACTTTTGGGTACCCAACTGCTTATTTCTCTCCATGTAGATTGCCCTTTTCACCTGATCACAAGATGTTTTATCTGCTGTTATCAAATTACATCCAGGTAGATACTCAAGTTAGAAGCACATAACAAGTTTTGACATTTGTGTTACACATACTAGAAAAAACTAGTTACTATACATTCTGGAAATCAGGCTATATATGTAGTAATGTAGGATTTCCATCCAGGAGATTGATATATATATATATATATATATATATGTATATATATATAGAGAGAGAGAGAGAGAGAGAGAGAGAGAGAGAGAGAGAGAGAGAGAGAGAGAGAGAGAGAGAGAGAGAGAGAGAGAGAGAGAGAGAGAGAGAGAGAGAGAGAGAGATAATGTATATATATATATATTCTCTGGCACTGTTAGTGTAATAACAGGACATTTGCTTCTGACCTGCTAACTCTTGAGTTGAGCTCACACTTCTACAGTCTACTGACACTCAGTTCTTCCATTTGTTCAACTCTCCTAACAACTTACAATATTCTGAATGAAAAGCAGAGAATGGGACTATTAGTTGAAAGTGCACTCTATTTTAAAAGGCCCAATAAGAGCAGACTGGCTTATTTTGTGGGGAATACATTAAAATGAAGGCAAAAAAAGGGAACAATCTGAAGATCCATTAATAATAATGGGAGCCAAGGATTATAATTGGCATGATGATGCCCCAATGAAAGCTATGAAATAAATTATGGATAAAGCAAGTAATAAATCCAGAAAGGATTTACCTGGGTCACAGAAACAGAAATGGTTTTATTATTCTTGTTTTTTAAAGCAGCATTAAAGTAAGGGTCATCAGTGGATTTTTGAGAGAACTTCTATACTATTAACCTGTATCCAAACATTCTCTTGTATTGAAATGAGAAAAGTTTCACCAGCATGCCTCTTATATAGCTGATAAAATACAGGAAGCTTCAGGCAAACTTATCTATTGAAGTGCATTTGCATCTGTCAATCTTCTTTCAAGACTATTCTTTTTTTTTTTAAAGGATTCTGTCACACTAGAAGCAATGGGAGAGATAATTCTGAAATGGTTGGTCTAAATTCCACTCTCATTTGAGAACATGATGAAGCTCAAGGTGGTTTGACTCTATCAGGTATTGAACACCTGTCGCCCTGACCGTGATTCTGGCTTAGTCCTGATCATGTTCCTTTGGGGATCTCCTTATGTCAGGATTTCCCACCTTCAGAAAATGTCAGCTGCAAAATTCAGCAGAGAAATGGATGGAGAGATGGTTGTTCCATCTCCAAGACTGAAGAAAATTAGCATATATATAGCTTCTAGATCAGTGGTTCTCAACCTTCCTAATGCCGTGACCCCTGCCCCGCTGCCGCGACCCCCTCCCCCCCCCCTCCCCCCCCGGCGGGGCTATTGTAGCCAGAATCCTGAGCCAAAAGCTAGTGTTTGTATCCCAAATCCCCTAGCACAGTGGTTCTCAACCTTCCTACTGCCGCGACCCCCTCCCCGCCCCCTCCCCGCACGTGCGCATTGCCAGTCACCAAGATGGCGGGCTAGCGCGTGCTTAGGCAACCCCTGTGAAAGGGTCATTTGACCCCCAAAGGGGTCACAACCCACAGGTTGAGAACCGCTGCTCTAAATGCTATCAGGGGGGCATAGAATTGTTCCCTTTGAGTATAGTACTAACGTATGAAATTTTCTTAACAGAGAGAATAATATAAGAGCTTCCTTTCTAGATCCAAAAAGAAGTATTGGTGGAGTTTTCATTGCCATCACACAAGTTCTCTTATCTGGGATCTTTATGTAAGGATAGTAGAGTTTGCCCTCCCTCCCTCCTGTATAGAGTGGATCTCCTGCTTGAAAATTGTATTGGCAAAAATCCTGACTTTTTCCAATAAGAACTTTTCAACATAGTATGGGGTACCTCAGGGCTCAGTGCTTACACTTTTAACATCCACATGAAACTGCTGAATGAACCAGTTCAGGGTTCGGTATCAAATATAAGCTGATACACAGCTGCATATTTAGCTCCAGGTTGGCCAGGTAAAGCAGGTAATGTATTGACACAGTATCTGGAGGCTGTTCAATCTGAATAGACAGGAACAGACTTCTACTCAATCCTGATAAAATTGAGTGGCTGTGGGTATTTTCTCCTACTGACCCCTGGACTGGGCGCACTTTTTTTAAATTATTTTTTATTAAAGACATTTTTACAAGATAAAAATGAAAATAAGGGAAAGTAAAAGAAAAGGGATAAGTAAATAGAAAACAAATTAAAAAGACTAAGGAAAAGAAAAATATTTAAAAAGATATAAAGAAGTGACTTCCAATCTTCTTTACACCAATTATAAATGCATTTATATTTTATCATCTCTCTCTAAGGTTACATCATGGTGCCTTTCTTTCCATATTCTACCTTTTCTAATCATGACATCATAAGTTACAAGCTCATTTTTTTTCCATTTACAGCAAAAAGTCCATAAAAGGATTCTGATCACTAACAAATGCGGATATTGTCTTTTCCCCACCATCTCTGAAAATTCTACCACCTTCACTAATCATTCTTCTACTTATAGGTATTTCAGAGTCTAGTACTGTGGATATTTTTATCATTGGTCTTGGATGGGTCTTGGATTTTCCCATTTGACACTGGTGCACAACTTGTGCGTCCTTGTTCTGACCTAGGCTTCCTGATAAAGCATAAAGCACAAATGTAGTCCCAAAAAACCTCTTTTTATTTCAACAGCTGTGAATTATGTTCATTCACAGCTGTAATAAGTCCCAAACAATTTTAATTAGTCCGACAGAAGTCTGCCACAGACTTTCTGGAGAAGGCTGATAAGCACCCACCATTATCTCTCTTGACACGCTGCCAAAGACCTAATTGGCAAGTAGCTTTGCAAGGCCAAACAGAGCACAGAGTCAGAACGGAGCTGCTGAGTTACACCGACCAGAATTGAACCAAGTTGCTTCCTGCAAAGCTCACATCCGTTTGCTCCACTTTTATGTCCTATGGGAGGAGCCAATCATCTCCAAGCCTTACTCCTGAGTAGTCCTTTTCTTCCTTAACTGTTCTTGCCTTCTGGCAACTCTGCGCATGCACGCATTGGGAACAGGCTCCCCCTGTTCCTCTGCCTTGCTGATGTCAGCCTCTGGAGGCTCCGGAGTCAGCACAGACCTCCCAGATGGCCCAGGCCCCATCTCTGCCTCCGACACAGAGCCTTCCCCAGATGCCAGGACTGGCCCATGTTCCTCCACAGCCTCCTCGCTGTCCGACTCTGCTGCCAGCTCCGCAGGCCACTGGCGGACCACAACAGTCATCCTGGATTTTAGCTTCTACTCAAAAAACAGGTGGCAGTTGTGGCCAGGAGGATCTTTGCATAGATTCATCTTGTATATCTGTTACAACTATTTCTTCAACCCAGAGGTCCTTCAAATGGTTACTTACACCCTGACAATTGGACTATTGCAATGGCTGGGGCTGCCCTTCCATCAAGAGGCTACAGTCAGTTAAAATGCAGTGGTGCAGGCAGTAATGGGCACTTCTCATCATGCCCATGTGTCATAGCAATAGCAGTTAGACTTATATACCGCTTCATAGTGCTTTACAGCCCTCTCTAAGCGGTTTACAGAGTTAGCATATTGCCCCTAACAATCTGGGTCCTCATTTTACCCACCTCAGAAGGATGGAAGGCTGAGTCAACCTTGAGCCGGTGAGATTTGAACCGCTGAACTGCAGCTAGCAGTCAGCTGAAGTAGCCTGCAGTGCTGCACTCTAACCACTGCGCCACCTCGGCTCTTATAAATGGTTGGGGCATGGTTGGGGCATGAACTGCACTGGCTGCCAGTTGACTTCCAGGTATAATTGAAAGTGTCAGTTGTAAATAAAGTTCTTCATGACATAGATCTGAGCAGAATTACTTGAGGGATTGCCTATCCACAATTTTTTCTACCCACCCAGTACATTCTGGCAGAGAAGGTACATTCCAGGTCCCCTCTATTAGATGTTGTCATCTTATGAAACCAAGCTAGCATGCCTTCACTGTCTTTTGAAAATCATCAGGTTTCCTACCAATGAAATAATCATTTTTTTAAATTCAAATCTTTTAGATGCTGAATTATGTCATGAGAAATTCCGATTTCCTCAAGATCTCTTATTTCTGCAGCGGCAATGAAACAGCTCTTTGGTCTGTGAAGAACAAAGAGATGCACAATTGGTGTGGGGTTTTTTTTCTTTCCTTAAAAAGTTTTACAAATTGCCTCCAGAGACATGTAAAACAAGGTTATTCTGTGTATTTAATTACTTGATTCAAGGCAGTTACAGAAACCCTGTTAATTGGGTGTGGAGAATTCCTTTTTCAATAAACTTGGAAACAACCTGTTTTGAAACCTCTTAATCAAAGGAGAGAAACTAAACAGAAGGAATGAGGTAAGGGTAATAATCTGCAACTTTCCGTTCTGTGATTTTGTAAACAAAAAAGGGTAGTTTTAACTTCTGGTCAGCAGGTTGTCTCTTTTTCAAAGCTAGAAAACGGTGAGAATAACTGAACATTGTAGAATCATGAAGTTGTAAAAATCTATTATATTTAGAATATCAAGTACAACTTGGTTGTAGGAATCCAAATTAATATATCTCAGACAAATGGGTGGTCTGTATAAATATATCCAATGGAGGGAAATCAGTTTTACTGATAAGAAGTTTTTTCTAACATTCAATTTGAATCTAGCTTCCTATAACTTATTCCCATTATTCCAATTCCTATTTTCCTGAACAAAAGAGTGGAACTATTGATCTTCTGTGTGATTCCCTTCTGTGTGATGGGCTTAATTTCAAGATTCTCTGATCTAGATTCCCTGTCATTGCCCTTTTCTGAACTCATTCCAGTTCATGAAAGCCTTCCTAAAGAATAATTGATGTCCAGAAGAAGACACTCAAAGCGGAGTAGAATAGAATGGCCACTTCTTGGGATTTGTAAATTACACTTTTGTTGATCCAACAATTCTGCACTGCATCCTAAGCTGCTTCTCTCCTGTTATGTTCCCAGTTCTTACTTGAACCAGCTTCCAAAATCCCAGTCCAGATTTGCCCACTTTTTTGGCCTTTTAGATTCACAACACTAAACAAGTTACTAACAAAAATAAAGCAAGATTTTTTTATAAAATGCATTCATTGGTTCATTTATTTGTCTATTTAGACTCCACAGATTTTCATACCTGTACTGTACATCCATTGCCCTTCTTTACATTTTATGACTTCATACTAATGAGTGATCAATTCTCAAATTACAACAGAGAAGATTTTCTTCTGTAACAGAACAATTATGCTGCATAAAAGGTGACAAGCTCAGATGCCCAAATTCCAGGTTTCTTTCCTGTTTCAGAGGCTAACAAGAACATTTAATCAGGAGCTGTGGTGGTGCAGTGGTTAGAATGCAGTATTGCAGGCTGATTCTGCCCACTGCCAGGAGTTCGATCCTGACAGGGCTCAAGGTTGACTCAGCCTTCTATCCTTCTAAGTTCAGTAAAATTAGGACCCAGATTGTTGGGGGCCATATGTTGACTCTGTAAACAGCTTAGAGAGTGCTGTAAAGCACTATGAAACAGTATATGAGTCTAAGTGCTATTGCTATTGCTCTTGATTTTTTTTTCTTGACACTTACAGTGTGTGTTCTTATATTTAAACATTTTAGCCTAAAATATTTTCATTCACTGGGTAATGCAAAGCCTATTGTTTTTTAGACAAAACTGCACATATGTCCATTCTGTATTTCTAAGGTCATGGGGGAAATTATATTAATAAATAGAAAACAATAAAATGAATAGAAAGCATCTGATTTTCATGAACTGTCTATCTCTCTGATCTTTCATGAAAAAAGTTGCTGGTCAGGTTTTTCTCTTTCTATCAGTCCAGTGTAATATTTTCTTACATACTCTAAATTATGTAGTGCCTTTAGACAATGCACGCACAAGAGTGGAATATAAATAAAAGTGAAATGGCTGCAAGAAGGTCACAGATCACACTGAGGCTGGATCTAATAGGTATTATCATTTACCCAGATTAATCACAAATGAAATTGGGCTGCAGTGATGTTTTTTGGTCTTGTTCTCTTTTTCTTTGCAAACCTTTGGGCTATGTTCTCTCTCTCTCTCTCTCTCTCTCTCTCTCTCTCTCTCTCTCTCTCTCTCTCTCTCTCTCTCTCTCTCTCTCTCTCTCTCTCTCTCTCTTTCTTTCTTTCTTTCTTTCTTCTCTTTTGAAAGTATACATCAATTCTTTGCAACTGGCCCCATTTCCCTATAGTGATATCAGCTAGCCAGGTCTCAAGAGCTATTTATCATAGAGACAACATCCTGCTCCATAGAGGATCCCTGATCAAGTGGTACTATTGAGAAACTAATCTCGAAAGGATGAAAATGTCATCAAAACATCTGAAACCAGAGGGATTTATGTTATCCAACAGGATTAAAAAAAAAGAGGAGGAGGAGAGAGAGGAGGAATATACACACTATATATTTAGGACAAAACTCCATTCTGTAAAAGTCTGAAATATTTGGCAAGATGGGCAAGATGGATCAATGAGATGCTTTACATCACAGAGACAGCAAGACTTTCTCTGTGTTGCTTCAAGGCCTTATAAGGCAATTCCAGGTCTAGGTCCAAAAATTCTGTTTTGAGGTGGCCAACCAGATCCTATTCGGGCTGTACTGAATCTATTTTAAAGATGGCAAAACTTCACAAGGACAAAAGGCATTTCCAAGTTCCTTCACAAAGCAACATTCCCTCTTTTAAAAATAAAGCGGAGCTGCGATGTTGACTCACTTTTCATCCCTTCAGCCTTTCCAATAGCTAACTGGAAAGAGGAGGGTGTTACACATGTTTATATCATCGAGCCAGTACCCTGCTCAGTGTGTGATTTGTGCCAGGGTAGGAACTGCCCATTGAGGCCTCAGACCAATACGAAGTGAAGTAACACATTCTTTTTCCACTTGGAGAAAAAGGTGTGCATTGCTTTCTGAGGCAGCTTTGAATGCCCATGGTACAAACCTTCACCCAAACGAAGCATGCCTTCACAGTTTTTGCACACATCTAGGATGTGTGCAGAGCAAACCCAATGGGATCTACTCTAGTTTAAAACAGAGAATTCATTCAGGTACCCAAGTTGCATCCATGTAATTGCCCTTCATTTTGCAATTTGGAGTGCACTGGATGCTTAATGTGAGCCCTTATCCTTTGCTATTCCGGCTGTATATTTGGCAAGATGGGCAAGATGGATCAATGAGATGCTTTACATCACAGAGACAGCAAGACTTTCTCTGTGTTGCTTTATTTATTTATTTATTTATTTATTTATTTATTTATTTATTTATTTATTTATTTATTTGTCAAACATGTACAAGATAGCAGGTATAGGTATAAACATAAACATAATCAAAGTGAATACAGATAGATGAGGACAATAGGACAGTAGGACAGGGACGGTAGGCACGCTGGTGCGCTTATGCACGCCCCTTACAGACCTCTTAG
>QLTV01000456.1:15437-40735 GCA_003457575.1 Thermophis baileyi
TTGGAGCGGTTTACATTAAGTTTGTATCTATTGTGTGCTCGTGTATTGTTGTGGTTGAAGCTGAAGTAGTCATTGACAGGTAGGACATTGTGGCAGATAATTTTATGAACTACATTTAGATCGGTTCTAAGGCGACGTAGTTCTAAGTTGTCTAAGCCCAAAATTTCAAGTCTTGTGGAATAAGGTATTCTGTTGCGAGTGGAGGAGTGGAGGAGTGGAGGACTCTTCTCGTGAAATATTTTTGGACTCTCTCAATTGTATTAATATCCGATATGCAGTGCGGGTTCCAGACAGGTGAGCTGTATTCGAGAATTGGTCTAGCGAACGTTTTGTATGCTCTAGTTAGCAGTGTAATGGTGCCAGAGAAGAAGCTACGCAGGATTAAGTTGACTACTCTTAGTGCCTTTTTGGCAATGTTGTTACAGTGGGCTTTGGCCTTCAAGGCCTTATAAGGCAATTCTTCCCTTACATCTTCCCCTACTTAAAAGGAAGGCACAAGCAAGAAAATTAGGAAGAGACATGCACTAAAGTTTATAGTTTGGCAAACTGCTGCCTATCAAAATGGTTAACAATTCACTAAAAAGAGATCTGTGAAAGTCTCTTTTCAGTAGCACAAACAAAGCAATGTTTGTGCTAATGAAACAAAGGCTTGATCTACTATATTGATTATGTGGCTATTTAGAAAGTCAGTTTGCTTTCTTAGGTTGCTTAAAAACAGAGGGTAAAGTTAATGGCATTTTTTATGAGACACAAAGTTAGTTTTGCTCTTACTCTGAATAATGTTTTTCTTTTCTTTCCCAACTGTAGATTATTGATATTTGGGGGGGACCCCATATTTTAACACTGAAACAATGGTGGATTCAATGAACTACTTAAAATTAAATATGCTGATATCTTGAATGAACAGCTTTTCACAATTTGAGATTGATTACATAATTTCAAGAGAGCAGAATATTAAATTCTTGGCCATCCTATCTATTTTGACTTGAACCCTATAACAAACAGGAAAGGAAGTTTTGTGGTGAAACTTACTGTGTCATATGTCAAGTAAAATTGAAAGTTTTTCCTGGGACTCAGAAGTATTTGGTTAGGTGGAAACATGGAAAACTTTTAATAAGTCTTTAGCACACCTAAACTCTATATGTCCCTGAGTGAAACTGACTTATCACCTTTAAATTGCTTTTAAGAAGCTTTAAAGTACAATTCACCAAATCCTTGATCTTCAGTGGAGTAGTCAAGAGCAGGACAAGTAGTCATATGAGTTATCAAATGACCTTATCAGGTGAGCTAAGAAACCCCCATCAAGGGTGGGACCATGGTAAGAAGATGAGGTTCGGTGATGGAACACATTCATTTCTCTATCAGTAGTAGCAGACAATCTCAAGATTTTTTTAAAAAAATCTTCTTTAGAGATATTTCTAAATCATTACCTGTGACTGGGAGTAATCCCACATGGTGCAAGAGAATAATAAGATGACACATTTTTTCCCCTTTCTTCATTATTTCTTTTGGCAGTTCCTTCCTTCCCCTTTTCTTGTTTAGGGATTCTTAAATGCAACTTGTGTTTTAGGCATATTAGGCTTAGAGCAATAGCAACAGCACTTACACTTATATACTGCTTCATAGTGCTTTGCAGCCAGTGGTGGTATTCAAATTTTTTCCCTACCAGTTCTGTGGGCGTGGCTTGGTGGGCCACCCCTCATGTGACTGAGGGGTGGCACCTTGCTGTGAGTGACATCTAGTTGGCCATGCCCACTCAGTCACATGACCACCACCACCAAGCCATGCCCACAGAACCTGGTAGGAAAAAAAATTGAATTAATACTATATTTTACCTTAACATCATCCATTCCCTGAGGTCCCGGAGCCTCTGCCCGCTCATCGCCCGCTCTCCATTAAGCGTGATGCGTCTTCCCATTTCCCCTCCTTCAGAGGCCCCGGCCCTTAATCTCCCCGCTTCCTCCCCCATGACTGCCTCTTTCTTCATCCCGCGGCTGTGACCTTACCTTCCTCCTGCAGCTGGCTGCCAGGGAAGGCAAGCCAGGGCTGAGCCATCATTGCTGGGCTCCCCACCAGCCTGCATCCCTCCCCCCTTGTTGCAAGATGCCTGCAGCCACCCCATCTTTTTTCCAGTGCGTCTGGAGTCCAGCCGCACTGAAAAAAAGACGTGGTGGTTGCAGGCTTCTTGCAGCAAAAATTACCGATCTCCGGCTCCGCTCTGCTTCTCGAACACGCCGTCGCTGCCCTGTTCTATGTGCCAGCCACACACGTGTACCCCATTGTCTGCTGCGCCGCTTCACTTGGACTTGCCTGGGCAAGTCCCTCCGGTGCAGTGGCAGCAGGCAATGGGGTGGGCATGCATGGCCGGCACATAGAACAGGGCGGCGGCGCATTCGAGAAGCGGAGCAGATCCGGAGGTCGGTAATGTTCACTGCAAGAACCCTGCAGCTGCTGCATCTTTTTTTCGGTGCTGCTGGACTCCAGCTGTACCCCAAAAAAAGACGCGGTGGCTGCAGGCATCTTGCGACAAGGGGGGAGGGATACAGGCTGGCAGGGAGCCTAGAGGCGATGGCTCAGCCCTGGCTTGCCTTCCCTGGCAGCCAGCCATGGGAGGAAGGTAAGGTCGTGGGGGAGGAAGTGGGGAGAATAAGGGCTGTGGCCTCTGAAGGAGGGGAAAAGGGGCGACGTGTCGTGCTTAAGGGAGAGTGGGCAGCGAGCGGGCAGCAGCTCCGGGGCAAGGCCGGAGCTGGGGAATGGCGCATTCCCCGACCCAGCCGAGGTGAATGGCGAGTGGGTGGCAGCTCCGGGGCAAGGCCAGAGCCGGGGAATGGCATATTCCCTGACCCGGTTGAGGTGGGCAGCGAGTGGGCAATGGCTCCAGGGCAAGGCTGGAGCCGGGGAATGGCACGTTCCCTGACCCGGCCGAGGTGGACGGTGGCTCCGGAGCCTTGGGGAATGGCATGTCCCTGGGGTCTCGGCCCCCGACCCAAGGCGAAGGGCGAATGGGCGGCATGCATTGCTTACCTTTTGTGAGCTGAGCTCAGCTGAGCTGAGCTCAGCTGAGCGGGTGTCGGCGAGGCAACTGGAGAGGCGATTAGCTGGGCCATGTGGCAAAGGCAACATATATAGGGCAGGGGTGGGTGGGGTGAGTGCCCAGCAGCTGGAAGGGGCAAGTGTCGAGTGGGCAGGTGTTGAGAGGGTAGGCGGGGCAAGTGGTGACCGGGTGACTGGGCAGGCAGGGGCAGGGCCAGCCAGAGGTCATTACCGGTTCGGCGAACCAGGTCAAATTTCCCCTACCGGTTCACCTGAACCGGTGTGAACCGGGTGAACACCACCTCTGTTTACAGCCCTCTCTTAGTGGTTTACAGAATCAACATATTACCCCCAACAATCTGGGTCCTCATTTTACTGACCTCGGAAGGATGGAAGGCTGAGTCAACCTTGAGCCAGTTAGGAATGAACTCCTGGCAGAGGGCAGAGTTAGACTGCAATACTGCATTCTAACCACTGCACCACTACGGCTCTTATGCTATGGCTTTCACAATACCTGGGTAAGTAGCATATATGTATCAGCTAGATCCAACCAAGAAGACAAGAAGACAGGAAGGACTACAGCTATTTTTTATCGACCAGATCAAAGATAGCATACTTTTTCTTTTGATTGACCATAAAAAAAGAATCTAGCAAGTCTGATTGTGTTGCACCTCCTTCCCCTTCTTATACATCAGTGAATTTGAGAAGTGTCTCTCTGAGACATTTCTAGACATTATCTGGACATTCTGCAATTAATACATTTTATCCCTTGTTTCCTTGGCAATAGAACTTGCATATTTCTGTCAAGTACTTTTACTCTCCACAATATGACAGAGGAGTTGGGGGGGGGAAATAACATTTTAAAACTGAATTTACAAAATAAAAACCTGGTCAATAAAAACACAGACTCTCTCAAGTCAGCTATATCCAGGGATTTGAATGAAAGAGAGAATGGAAAAGCTCCAGGATATCTGATACTTTTCAGCAGAAGCAGTGATCCATGGAATTAATTATTTCTGAAACTTTATTGATATAGGGAGATTCATGTTACATTTTTCTTTGGATGTTTATTTTCTCATTCTTTATCTGTTGTTGCTTTGTCCTTATTTGTAGATGTGATTGCTTCTTTTCCATTGATCCTCATCTGACATAAGAGTTCATTAATGTCAGGCAATGAAGTGGAGATTCCAACTTTTAAGGGGAGAATTAAGACAACATTGTATGGGCAGGATACAATATCATCCCATCTGTTTTATTTCATTCCCCAGCTCCTTGGTTTCTCATTTCAGTTAAGGAGAAGTAAGCTAGTTGCAAGATCAGAGATGTTGTTTGTGAAACAGTGCAATATACAAAAAGAGACATTTCACATTACATATGTATTAAATGAAGAACCCTTTTTGGTACACCTATACAGCATATATAACTCCAAAAGAGTTTCTCCTGCAAACTACATAACATTGTCTCACACAGAAAATTTCAATTCACAGGTCATATTTTCCATATGGAGAACAATTGAATCCCCAAGATGGCAGTGTGATGGACAACTCTTGATGCCAAATGATCAAGAGGATACCCTCAAAATACATGGCAAAGAACATTAATGGAAGACTTAACGATTGTAAACATTACATGAGTACTGATGTTATACTGAAGTACTCATCCAAAACCAAAAATGCTGGTGATCCCTTGCTGCCCAATATACATAGCATGGGAGGATCTAATGCTAATGCCAACGCAGCATACAGCTAAGGCAAACTGAATGGAAAAGCCCTGATCCCAGGCACACGTTGGGCTAAATAGGATGGATCAGTTCTAAGGGGTATCCTAAACAGGTCCAGTATCTAGAAGAGTATGCATGACCTTTCTCAGGCCAAGGGTCACACTTGACTTTTGCCTACCATGGGGAAATATACTTGAAAGAGTGGGGGATGTCAGGACAAAAGCACCATCTCGTTTCGTTTCATTTCATTTACATTTAAATTAAATTAAAACCAAATTAAATTCATTAAACATACTTACTTTGATTACTCCAGTCATGCTTTTAATCACTATCCCCATCTGTCACATTGCAAATTAAAGTTGGTTGCTAACTTTTGAAGGTGCTCTGGGGGCCACAATCAAGGCTTCCAAAAGCGGCACTCCGCCCTGGAGCAACAGACTGCACTAAAACACTGGCTTAAAATTAGCATCCTTTGGTGCTTGCCAAGACCCATTGAATCTTTCTTGTGTACTTTGTTGACCCATCCCTGCCCCTACTTTGTACTGATGATGCTTGACAACAATCACAAGATGCAAGCAGTGGTACCAGACTGAAGATGGGATCCCCAATTCCACTTCATTTGCTCCCTACCACAGAGGGCAAACAAGTCAAAAGTGGACATCAGATGGATCTACCCAGAATACATATCTTAAAAAAAAACCCTGATGTCAGCACTCATATAGAACAGTTTTGAGTTAATAATTTCCTCCCAAAATACTGTAGAATAATCACAGGCTAAATTTGGGTCAGTGAGATAGGGTGGGGGACCACTAAAATTGATCCCATTATTTCGTTTTTGTTCTGAGCCTTTGTTCCTGTGGTGCCTGCTATCATTTTCCTCAGGAGCATTTCCTTCTTCTTTGCTGTCACTGTGCTCTGTCCTATTTGCACGCACTCTCCTCTAACAAAACATGCTATGTTATAGATATGTCCCTTTACATTGTCGGTCTGTCTCAGCTTTCAGCCTTGCCTGATCTCATGTTCCATGGCTGAATCAGAGTAATTCATCATAGTCTCTATAGACCATTTCTCGCCAAATGTAAAAATGAAAGAAAGCCATATAAATCAAAAATTGTACATGCTACATCCACTCCAGCTTCTGCCGGGGGAAAGAATATGGATATAACTATTAGCTGTGTTTATTCACATTTTTTTCTGATTTTGCAGATTGATATGCTTAAATTTTCCATTGGCGTGAATAAAATACTTCATATCAACTCTCATTTATACCTCCACCATAAGTGTGAATCATTAAAATAGATGTTCTCAAATATGGTTTCTTTCTAAATCAAGTACAATGGGTGTGAGCATCAAATTGCAATGTATGGGTCTAGTGGCTATAGTTTCCCTGATATTTTGCAGTAATACTGACAAATTTGAAGTTGGTCTCAATATTTCGTAAATATTGAGTTCATAGCACTTCAATTGAGTTTTTAACTGATACGCTTTACTTATTCAGTGTTCCATAAATAATTTTGATAACCATTACACTACTTCAAAAAAATGAAATAGTACACCATTCCAATAAAAAAGCCAATTTGCAGTATACTCTTTATTAGATTAATTTTGATTAGATTATACAAAATGAAATATCAAAGGCACCACCATTGCAAGGACTTCAATAAATAAGTATTAAAGCACTTTATTTGAAAAAAAATGTGGGAGAACAGAATCAGCTGAGAGAATAAAAGTTTTGGTATGGGCAAACAGATTTTGTTCTTGGGAAAGCATTCAGAATTAGGGGTCATCGTTCTAAATCTCAGAATCAAAATACCCTTGAAAAGGAATCTTGAGGGATCAACTTAAGATATGATTAAATATCTATGGTGGGTGGATAGATCCATATAAGTAGTATTTATGAAGTAAAACTTCAAATTATATTTAATCCATATTTCTAAATAGCATATAAAGCATTTATTAGATTTATTGGTAAAAGGGAATAAAGAAAATAATGGAAATGCTTTGGAGAACCTTTGGGGAATTGAAAGTTTGAAGCTGAATTATTTTTATAAAGATAAATATATACATTTGACTACCCACATAGCAATCTCATAGATCTTACTAGCAGACAGCAACTTTGGTGTATTAATTAAGGTGCTGGGGTAAGAACTGGGAGACCATGAATTCTAGTCTTCCTTTAGGCATGCACATTGTTTGGGTGACTATGAATCAATCACTTTTTCAGCCCAACACCTCCGAAGATTGTTGCTGTTGGAAAAACACAAGGCAAGAATATTGTGTATGCCAACTTGAGTTGTATAAAATAAAGGCAAAATATAAACATAATATGAAGCTGGAATATAAATCTGAGGGGCAGTTTGTTATAGTGGTTAAGTGCCTGGTAAGAAACCAGGAGAATGTGAGTTCTAGTCCTGCCTTAGGCACAAAGGAAGCTGGGTGACCTTGGGCCAGTCCATCTCTTTTAATTCTAGGAAGGAGGGAAGGGCAAACCACTTCCAAAGATCTTGCCAAGAAAAGTGTAGGGACTTGTCTAAGCAGTCACTGGGAGTCCGCACTGTCATAAGAGGTAGAGGTAGAGATGCACATTCATTCATTCATTCATTCATTCAAATGAATTTCCAATAACATACTTCGAAGTTCTAATATTCAGACAGGTGAAATTGAAGGTGAAGTCAAAGGAACTGCAAACAATGGACAAAGATTCAGGGCTGATAAGGATGTGGTACCTGCTATTATTTATTATTGGTACAGATTCACAAGAAAGTTGGCAGGAATGACTTCACTGAAGAATGGTAAAATCAAATACTCTACTTAATGGCAATTATAACGTCTACCTCATTGCAATTCTATGGCTCCATATTATGGTGATTTTATTATGGTTTTATTTTAATTTAATATATTATCTATATTATCTCCTATATTGTATTGTCCGTCTGTCTGTCTGTCTATGTGTGTATATACATGATTTATTTAAACTAATTTTGTATATCAATGATTGCATGACATCTGTAGATGCCATATACCAGTGATGGCGAACCTTTTAGACACCGAGTGCCCAAACTGCGTGTGCGCGCATGCCCAAACTGAAAGGTGACGGCGTGCGTGCCAGCAGAGAGGGCTCTGCGTGCCACCTTTGGCACACGTGCCATAGGTTCGCCATCACGGCCATATACTAAATAAATAAATAAATAAATAAATAAATGGCAAGCTATTTGAAATTATTTTGTTACTCCATTAAATTTTCCTCTTATCAGAATCAGCCTTAAATATCATATGTACTAAAATTAAACATGTACAATGTCAATTGATCAATGTATGCAAAACAATAGATGTGGGACTGAGCTATGAGATAATCAAGTTGCTAAATTTAATACAGCAACTGCTAATATATGACATCAGCAAAACAATCTCACCAGAAAAAAAGGGTCTCCCTTCCAGAAAATGTTCTTTAAAAATAAATAAACACAATGCCTTTCCTTTTCCTTTGAAAACACTTACAGCAGTCTCCAGAGATAAGCAAAGGCAGGTTTCCAAAAGTTTTTTGGCAGTCAGCACAAAGAATTCAGGCCATCAGTGACAATTGAAAAATGGCCACTTTCAAGAAAATGAAAATTATCCCAAAAAGAATGGAAGAAGAAGAGAAAAGAAAGAAAGAAAGAAAGAAAGAAAGAAAGAAAGAAAGAAAGAAAGAAAGAAAGAAAGAAAGAAAGAAAGAAAGAAAGAAAGAAAGAAAGAAAGAAAGAAAGAAAGAAAGAAGAAAGAAAGAAAGAAAGAAAGAAAGAAAGAAAGAAAGTTAATTGTTAAAAAGTCATGCAATCACCCTCTTCTTTTGCCAGGAAGAGTACTAAGTAGCAGGAATGAAGTAAGTTTCTTTGCCAATGTTAACTGATAAAATGGAGCACCTGAGAAATAACTACTACCCTTACTATTCAACCTTAACAGCCAGTTTGGTCTAGTGGTTAAAGTACCAGGCTAGAAAGCAGGAGATTGTGAATTCTAGTCCCGCTCTTAGGCATGAAAAACTGACTGAGTGACTTTGGGCCAATCACACACTCTCAGCCCAATCCACTTCACAGGATTGTTGTTGTGGGAAAACTATGAGGAAGGAAGGAGCATTAGATATGTTTGCTGTGTTATTTGTAGAAATAATAAAGCAAGATAAACAATCCAAAAATGCATTTGTATATGACAACTGAGAGTCCTTCATGAGAATCTGTAAGGTGTAGAATAGTTATCCCAATATTTTCAAGTCAACATTTTCCCAAGAGGATGTTGCTATATTTAGGAGGGCAGAACACATAGCTAATTTTAATGAAAAATTCTGCATCTTGGGTTAGGCAGGAGTGTCAAACTGGCGGCCCACAGGCCAGATGCATCATGCATAGGCCATGCCCACCCCAGCTCTGCGAATGGGAAAAAAGTCACAAAATGTCACGTGACGGCAACGTGATGGTGCGAGTTTTACACCCGTGGGTTAGGGTTAGGATTAGAGAACATCAGTTGCTTCCTGACAGACAAGAAGAATGTTCAGGTAACAATGTTCAGAAGGGCATTTTCTAAATTGTGTGAGAATTTAGGATCTGGCCTTATAAAATGACTTGTCTCTGCCATCTTGAAATATTGCTTGTTAAATATGATGGTATTTCATATAAGGTGGGAGAAATGTTGACTAATAGAAACTTACCTTAACCCTAGCAATTCATCATTGAGCTAATTCAAAATTCTCTTTGGGAGAAAAAAAATCTATTTATGCTCTTATCTTCTGCAAAGTTAAATGTATATCAGAACGCAAAGGTTCACAGATTATTCTAATAATTGTCATATCAAAGAAAAAGACTACTTAACATGTTTTGTTTCCCTAGTTCAGCTGTTGTTCTTTCCCACTTATCCAGATGGTTATTCTTGGTTGCCTGATGCAAAAAGTCATCCGAATCTAATGAAACAATAGACAGCATTTGAATATAGCAGTACATTTTCCTCGGAGAACAAGTACAGGAGCCATGTGGCATTGAAAAGATTTGAGCAGCCTGGTATTTGCTTCCCTGAGGGTGTTTTTTTAAAGAGAAACAGGAACAAATTTCAGATAATATGCATCTACTGGGATAATTTTGTTTCAGTGATGAGGTAGCTTAGAACGTAGAATATAGAATAGTAGAGTTGGAAGGGACCTTGGAAGTCTTCTGGTCCAACCCCCTGCTCAAGCAGGAGACCCTTTGCCATTTCAGACAAATGGTTGTCCAGACATCCAATTTTGAATGACTTTATGAAGTTGGAAACAGGAATTTAACATTTTTTTCTCTCTTAAAGTATTCAGGGTTTTTTTAAAAAAAAAAAAAAAGCTCAAAAACATTTTTTTTTCAATCTGTTTTAAAGTTTTTAGCTAAAAAAAATTAAGAAGATCCGTACAGTGTAAAGACTGATAGATAATGATAACACTACTGCTGAAAATGCTGCTCAGTACCATTAATGCTGAACTTCACAAAGATCAAATTTTTCAAGCATCTCTATGGGACATGTTTCCCAATTTGAGCTGCCAGATTTCCTCCCCACTCTGTGTAAAAACTTTGATTACAGGAATGGCTGACTATTCCCCTAGCCTATTCTTGTTGATCCCTATAATTGTTCACTGAATCTGTGATACTGGCTTCATCAAAAGGAGTAAAGAGACTTGAAAGGGCTGCAGACAGTAGCATTGCCAGTATTAAGGAAGGCTATTCAGAATATCCTTCCAAGTGCTCCATCTCTATCTCTCTCTCTACCAATTTCTTTACTTCTTAGACAAACTTCCCTTTCTTCTTTCCCCTATCAGACACAGCACTGAGACCTGACCAAAGTTGATCCATCCAATACAAGCTTGCCAGAAAAAGCTATAAATTGTTCTCAGTTTTGATAATATAAGAAAAGACAGACCGGGAGGCATTATTTTTCTATTGCAGGCAAGGTTTGTGCAATAGTCTATCTAAGAACTTTGATTACCTGCTTCTTTAATGGAGTTGTGGAAAATGTTAAAAATGGGATATTTTGAGGCTTAACTGTCACCATCATCTTTAATATAGATTTTTATTTCTTAATATTATTATTATTATTATTGCACGGACCATGTTGGTCTCTCAGAATTGGAATAGTTGTAATTGCAGTATATTTTTATTTTTATCATGGCTGTTTTATTTTTTATTTCATTGTATATATCTTGATGTTGAGGAAGAGAGAGAAGGAAGGGGAAAAAAGTATCATAAGGTTCTTCTATAACTATTCTGACTAACTAGCATGAGTATGTGAGATGGGAAAGTCTTCATATTTCTATGTATGAGAGGTTGTCTAAGTCCTAGAATTCTACACAGTTGGAAATCGTTCCATAAAAGTATAACTCTGAAATTGTCTTTTTCCTAGTCATGCAAATCTATGGACAACAAAAAGAAGTGAACAGCCCAAATGTAAAGACAGTGCTAATGGAATTACCTAATAAACACAAAACAGCTTCTCCCTTACATGAGTATACTTCAAAGTGAAATTTTAAAACCTTTCCTGCATCCCTTGTCATTCAATCATCTGACATAAACTTTATACAGTATCTATAGATCATTTAATATTGGTAGCATACATGAAAGACGGCAACACCAGAAATACAGACAATGCTCCAAGAGTTGGGCAAATAAGGACATGGGTAGATCAATAACAATGAGAATCACAAGAGCAAAGTATGTGGTCATCCTTTGAAAGCCTATTTAGACCAAGCCTGACACCAATCTGAGGCTAAATAGGGCTGTTCTTAGCTGTCAGTACCTCCTGCCATACTTCAAATGTACTATAGCTCAGAGAGATTTCATTCCCATTTATTTGGAGAAATCCTTTTGTATAACTGACATGTCTCTACTATGATGGTTGTAACAGACCTGTTTTTTTTTATCAAGGGCAAGATGTCAGAATGCGTCCACACTATCAATGAATTTCTCCATCCCAAAACTTAAGCTGAGATGGATATGGGGAAAATGGGAAATGGTTCTGGAAGAAAAACAGGAACCTGCTTGCAATCTATAAAGGGAAGGAAGTATAAAAACAAATACAGACAGATGATAGATAGATAGAAGATAGAAGATAGAAGATAGAAGAGAGAGAGAGAGAGAGAGAGAGAGAGAGAGAGAGAGAGAGAGAGAGATGGATCTTAAGACTGAATCCTAATGCTGGTCTTTAAATTGAATCCCCAGTTTCTGAAAACATCAAGCACTATATTTTAAAAATATTCATCACCACCACCACCATCATTATCATTGTTTATTTATTTAGAAAATTTATATAGCTGCCTCTGGGCACCTTACAGAAATAAAACCCCAATACAAAAGCTAATAAATCCCGACACCCCCCCTCCCGAAGTCAACAATCAAAGCAGCCACTTGATGGGCTCCATATTACTCTGGATCCCAAGGCCCATTGGAAAAACACATGTCTTCAGGGCCTTTCAGAAGAGTGTTCAAATTGTCTTCATCCAACTAAACCATTAAAATGATTCAAAAAATCTCTCATTCCAAAAGAAGGTACAGACCTCAAACAAATAAAAAATTATAGGCCAATCTCATTGCTGAACACAGATTATAAAATTTTTACTACTATAATTGAAAGATTGAAATTAATATTAAATCAAATAATACACTCGGATCAAAATGGTTTTTTACCTACAAGACAAATTAGGAATAACATGAGGACGGTGTTAAATGTCCTAGAATACTATGAAGCACATCCTGAAAAACCGGTGGCATTAATATTTTTGGATGCTCAGAAAGCATTCGATAATCTTAATTGGCGGTTCTTGTCCAACAAATTAAAGATATGAGATTTGGAGGGAAGTTTGAGAAAACGATAAAGGTGATATATACGACGCAAAAGGCAAGAGTGATAATTAATGGGGATAATACAGAGAAATTTGAAATAAATAAAGGAGTAAGACAGGGATGTCCAATGTCACCTCTGCTTTTTATTTTGACTTTAGAAGTGCTATTAACCCAAATTAGACATAATAGAGAGATAAAGGGATTAAAGGTAAAGAAAGAAGAATATAAGACACAGGCATTTGCGGATGACCTAGTGTTCTTCATAGAAAAGCCGCTGGAGACAGAAAACACTTCAATGAAAGAAATAGAAGAATGTGGTATAGTGGCAGGACTGAAAATCAATAGAGAAAAGACTAAAATGTTAGTAAAGAACCTAACTGAAAAACAAAAGAAAGAATTAGAAAAAGAATTGGCACTGCAAATTGAAAAAAAGATCAAATATTTAGGAATTTGGCTTACTGTAAGATGTTCCTCAATAAAAGACAATAATTATAAAAAACTGATACAACAAATGAAAACAGATTTAGAGATTTGGGGAAAATTACAGCTATCATTATTAGGTAGAATAGCAGTGATCAAAATGAATATACTGCCAAAAATTATTATATTTATTTCAAACAGTCCCTATAAAATGAGACAGGAAATTTTTTGAGGAATTAAATAAAATAACCGAAAAATTTATTTGGCTGGGTAAGAAAGCACGGATAAATATGAAGACATTACAAGATAACAGAACCAGAGGTGGCTTTGGACTTCCAAAATGGGAACTTTATTATCAAGCGGCGGGGTTACTATGGATCAGGGAGTGGATAAAATTAGATAATGAAAGGGTGCTAACGATTGAAGGACATGATTTACAGGCAGGCTGGCATGCCTTTTTATGGGACAAGCATAAAAAGACACATTTATACTTCTATCGACACCAAATAAGAGAAGCGCTAATATGGACATGGGGAAAGGTTAAAAAGAAATATTATACAAAATTGCCAAACTGGGTTTCGCCAATGGAGGCAACGATATATCCGAATACATTAGATTAAAAAAAGATGATAAGATATAAAGAATTACTAGATAGTCAGGGGAAACTTAAATCAAATCAAGAACTAAAAGAACAGGGTATAATCATAGACTGGTGGCCATATTTACAGACACAATCAAAATATAGAAAAGATATGGAAGGATATGGAATTCAAAGGATACCACAACAATTAGATAGAATACTGATGGGGAACGAAGAAAAATTTATAACAAAAGCATACAGATACTTATTGGAAGTAGAAATGGAAGAAGAAATAGTAAAAGGTTCAATGATAGCATGGGCACAGAACATAGGACGTAATATAAATTTAGAGGAATGGGAAAAAGTATGGAACAAGAACTGTAAATTAACATTATTGACCGCATTTAAAGAAAATCAATATAAAATGCTTTATAGGTGGCATTTAATACCGGTGAGATTGGCCAAAATGTATACAAATATGAAACCGGACTGCTGGAAATGTAAAAGTAAGGATGGAACTTTTTATCATATGTGGTGGCAATGCCCCAAAGTGAAGAAGTATTGGGAACAAATAAGGAGATGACTACAGGAGATAATAGGAGAACAAATAGAATTTAAACCTGAACTATTCTTATTAGGAATAATTAATCAAAAGATAAAGAAACAACTCCAATATATCATTTTACACATAGTAACAGCAGCAAGAATTGTTTACACTCAATGTTGGAAACTTGAAAATACACCAACTAATGAGATGATTATATATAAGATATTGGAATGTGCCGAGATGTATAAGCTCACATTAGAAATGAAAGGCAAGGAGCAAACAGAATTTTATGAGGTGTGGAATAAATGGTATAATTGGTTAGAACAGAGAAATAAAAATGTATAGAAATAAATGTAAATAACTGTAAGAGACATATGACACAGTACCATTAAAAAAATGTTTATTGATATGTAAATTGGAAAAATGGAAAATAAAAACTTTAAAAAAATGATTAAAAAAAAAACCAGCAAAAAATTAATCTGCTTCACAAATTATGTATTGGTACTTATAATACATAAATACACAAATTATGTATTTATGTGTTATATTATCTGCCATTATTCCAGTTGGAGTAAAAACATATGAGGTGCACCAGTGCTGTGATTTGTGGATAATATATAAAACAGGAGAGCCTTTATTTAGTGAAAGTGAAGTATCTTACAGACAAGCGTAGCTAAAAAATTACATGGATAAAATAAAGAGCACTTGAATGTGATCAGCAGATAGCCCCATACAAAAGAACTTTTGTCCTTTTCAAAGGAGTGGCGTTGAAAATTGCCTGCCTTTTGTATTGTCAAACAACCAAAGACATGAAAGTATGCTGTGAGTGACAGTATAGGAGCACGTCCTTAACAATGCTGTCCAACACATTTGGGAATGCAATGCAGAGGTCACATAGTATTGGGATAGAATAGTTCTGTTAATAAGTAGATGCAGCTTTAAATGCACCAGCTAGGTCAAATTGTTCAAGTGACCAGTATTTAAATGTTAGAAGGATAGATTTATATTTTGCATGCTTTGTTGGGTGTTTCAGGGGTGGGTTCCTCCCAGTTCGGACAGGATCGCCCGAACCGGTAGCGACCCGCTGGTGATGTCACAGTGAAGTCACGGATCCGGTTCAGTCGGTGCCAGTCTGTGGGCGCCCCCATATTTTTTATTTTTTTGAATTTTTTTATTTTTTTCCAGGTTTTTTCTTCTGCGCATGCACAGAAGCCGAGTTTCCGGCACTGCGCATGCACCGCCAGCTTGTTGTTGTTTTTTTGTTGTTGTTGTTTTGCTTTTTTGCTTGTTTTTGCTTCTGCGCATGTGCAGAAGCCGAGTTTTCGACAGGGAGGGGGGAAATGCTTGCCCGACTGCTCCCTCCCTAAGCAACCTCGGAAGTTTTCAAGCTCGTCTGGAGAGGCGTTTTTTTTTAAAGAAAACCCAGAAAAAGCTGCAAGATCCGGAGCTGACGGTCTCCGGTAAGATGCGCATCTCATGGCCCACCCCCCCCCCTCCCCCGCCCCCCCTGCCACCCCAAAATTGCCCCCCACCGCGGGGGGGGGGGGGGGGGCAACGCTGCCCGACTGCTCCCTCCTGAAGCAAGGTGTCAAGCTCGGCTGGAGAGATGGGTTTTTTTTTAAGAACCCCCCCCAAAAAAGCTGCAAGATCCAGAGCTGCCGGTCTCCGGTAAGATGCACGTCTTGCGGCCCTCCCGCCCCATGCCTTGCGGCCCTCCCATCCCATGCCTTGCAGCCCCTGCCCCACCTGCCACCCCCAAATTGCACCCCACTGCAAGTGTCTCTCAGCCGTTGCGTGCAGGGAAAAACCTTAAACAATAAAGAAAAACTTCTCGTGAGTGTGAGGCAATTAACAACTTCTTGCACACGCGAAAAGTTTTTCTTTATTTGTGCAAGGGCTGGGAGTTGCTCCGAGGCTCTGAGGAGCAAAACCTCTGCCCCCCCCCGAATCCCAGCCCCGCAGCGAGGGATGAGGTGATCACATCAACAGCTCGGTCTCCCGCCGTGTTCAAGCAGAGCTCCGGCGGGGCTTGAATCTGCATTGCAGGAAGACTCCGCTCTTGGGGTGCGCGCACTCCAGGCTTCCTCTGGAGACCCCCCCAACCTTCCTACAATTGCTGGGGACATCTTTCTTGGTCTGCCGGTGCCCCTTCACCTCTTCCCATGTCCTGGTGGGGGGAAAACAACTCAGGGCGTCCTGATCCATCTTCCCCCAACTGGGAGGTTTCTCCCCAAGCGGCAGCGTTCTCGGAGGATGATGTTTTGCCCAGCCTAGAAGTTGTTTCCGAAGCATGGAGAAGCTTCGCTTTTTCTCCTCCCCAGTGAGCGAAAAGCTGGCGGGTTGGCAGGGTCCAGCCCACAAGCCCTCCCTGGCCCCGGTGCAGGAGCAGCCCAAGCCAAACAGAGCCGAGCTGACCGTAGCTGGACTGCCCAACCCGAGGAACAGGTGAATAGAATGGCGGGCAAGACCGCAGGAGTCATAGCCAGAGCCATGGGCAACCGGAACCACGGGCAGCAGATCAGCTCGCTGCGGGCCTGGGATTTGAGGGACGGAGGTTTTGCTCTCCCGATTGTGAGGCAATTAACAACATCTTGCACTCACGAGAATTTTTTCTTTACTCTGCAAGGGTTGCTCAGAGGAGGAAAACTTCCCCCCCCCAAATCCCAGGCCCACAGCCCCCCAACCCTGCCAGCCTGCCAGCTTTTCGCTCACTGGGGAGAAGAAAAAAAGCCTCTCCAACTTCTAGGCTGGGCAAAACATCNNTCGTTCACTGGGGAGGAGAAAAAGCGAAGCTTCTCCGTGCTTCGGAAGCAACTTCCAGGCTGGGCAAAACATCGTCCTCCGAGAACGCTGCTGCTTGGGGAGCAGCGGAGCCTCCTGGTTGAGGAAGATGGATCAGGGTGCCCTGAGGTGTTTTTCCCCCACCCAGGCACGGGAAGAGGCACCGGCAGACCAAGAAAGATGTCCCCGGCAATTGTCGGAAGGTTGTGGGGGGTGTCTCCAGAGGAAGCCTGGAGTGCGTGCACCCCAAGAGCGGAGTCTTCCTGCAATGCAGATTCAACCCCCGCCGGAGCTCTGCTTGAACACGGCAGGAGACCGAGCTGTTGACGTGACCACCTCCTCCCAGCCTCTTTCCCTCTGCCAGTCGGGAAGCTGGGTTCAGTCTGAGCCGGTCACTGCCCGACCCGATGCCAGCCCCCCCTTGCCCGCCATTTAATTTGCCTGTTCCTGGGGTCGGCAGCCCAGCTATGGTCGGCTCGGCTCTTGGTGGGTGAAGAATCTACGGGCGAAGCGAGCCCCTCTGGGGAGGGCAGTGGGGAGCAGCTGCCCGGGATGACCTGGCCGCCCTCCCTCACTCTCCGGCTATCGTGTGGCCGGAGGATTAGGCACCCCGAAACGCACCTGTGTCACTGGGTCGACCTCAGACCCCACAAGGCAGCGGAAGCCGGAACGCCGCCACAATCTGAGCTCCCTTTGGAGTGGGTTGCAAACAAGCTTCTTTGCAACAGCTGAGGACTGAAGAGGTGCCTCTTCCGTCCTCAGCTGTTGGAATAAGTGGTGGCTTTGGCTGCCGCCATGCCCGCTTTGTTCTCTGGTCCCTCTCCTTCCCTCGCTCAGCTGCTACTGCCGGGGTGCTGCCAGGGCAAGCGCGGGGTGTGTGTGTGTAGGGGGGCATGGACTGTTCGGCACTGAGGTAGAAGCAGCCACGGCGGCAGGGAAAGCGAGGCTTCTTTGCCAGCCTCCCAGCTGGCAAAACATAAATTTTCGCTAGGTGGGGGGTGGAGGGGCATGGGCCTGAGGCGGGGAGCGGCTTGCCTGGGAGATTTCTGCAACAGCTGAGGGAGGAGCAACCCTTCTCACCTCTGAGAGGCCTTCCCCGCTGTTGCATTAAAGAATGAATCCGCTCCTGCTGAGGTAGAAGCAGCCATGGCGGCGGGGAAAGCGAGGCTTCTTTGCCAGCCTCCCAGCTGTCAAAACATAAATTTTCGCGGGTTCTGTGGGCGTGGCTAGGTGGGGGGCATGTGACTGAGGGCATGGGCATGAGTGACATCAAGTTGGCCATGCCTACTCAGCCACATGACCATCAAACCATGCCCACAAAATAAGCCACGCCCACAGAGTGATAGTAAAAAAAATTGGAACCCACCCCTGGTGTGTTTGTATAATATACGTTTTATTCAGACATAAACAAGAGAAAAAAAGAAGGTCCTTAAGCTTCTCAGTGACATCAGTGCTTAGGGCAAGATAGTGTAGCCATTTAGGTATTCAAGTAAGGCTAGGGAGTTTCAAGATCAAATCTACCTTTAGCCCTAAAAACATAAGCATCAGTTCCTAACCACAGTGAGACCAAAATGATGAAATTTGCATCGTGATGTCATGACACAAGCCCATCCTTTTGCACTTGCATCAAAATGTCAGACACAAATGTATAAAAGGACAGAATTTATGACATCACAATACACAATCTGCTATTTGCCTTTGGTCACCCTGTATGGAAGTCCACGGGGGTTCAGTGACCTCAGCATGATCACAGGATAATTGCTGCAAGGAAAATTGGAGAAAGGAACATTTTCAGCAGTGTTGAGCTCCTGAAAAAGGGAAAGATAGAAGCCTAATGGATAAATAAACAAATAAAGCTTAAAAGGTTGTCCTCTAAACGGATAGTTGCACTACCAAGCATTTCTGTGTTTTTCTTTGGAATGCAAATATCTCAATATTTTCCCTTTACTTTTGCATTCATCTTACTAAAACTACAGCTCCATATATTTGCCATGGGAACTTACTGTCCCTGGGCACAAATGGCATTTCGCCTTTTATAAACTTTTTCCCCCCCAGCCAGGAGTCATAATATATATATATATAAAAACAAAAGCTAACACAGGGAGAAAAACACGAAGTGAGGCATGTACCTCTGCCTCATCTTTATTTTAAAATGGTTAGCTTTGTCAGCATTGTCCCCCAGTGAACGCAGGCACTAAAAGTTG
The DNA here is from genome assembly GCA_003457575.1 of Thermophis baileyi. Classification (NCBI taxonomy): domain Eukaryota; kingdom Metazoa; phylum Chordata; class Lepidosauria; order Squamata; family Dipsadidae; genus Thermophis; species Thermophis baileyi. The sequence goes on from QLTV01000456.1 coordinate 34,549, forward strand.
GTGGTTTTATTGCTCTGCTTGTTTCTTCTGTGACTCTGTTGAGGAACTTTATCAAAATTGCTTAGAAGTAATTGGAACTCCGTGGAAGGAAAGACACATATTTCATTATTTGTGCAGATAATTTTTTTAAAAAAAAAAATCCCTCAAGATAATTTTCATATTTTCTGGCAGCAATTTTTTGATGGTAAACTTAGACTGTCAGTTCAGTAGTCTGAACTTCCAGAGTAATGGAAAGCTGGGCCTTTGGGGAAATATCTGTCTTATTCTTTTCAGTGAAAAAAAAAAATGTTTTCGTTTCTTCTCTCTCCCTCCCTTTCTCTCTCTTTCTCTCTCTTTCTCTTTCTCTTTCTCTCTCTCGCTCTCTTTTGTTTTTTACAAGAAGCAAGAATGTATTTTGGCCTATGAACTAATTCACATTTCCCTGATACCAATATTCTCACAATTCACCTGATCATCCAATAAATGTTTAGAAGCAAATTAATCCATGCTTTGTCCTTTTATCAAAGTGCATTTCTGAGGTATTTAATTAATCAAAAAACACTGATGACCTAAAAACAAAGGCTATGAATCTATTCTTTAGGTTATTTGTAAAAACACTTTGTCTTCTCTTCGCAGTGTATAACTAATAAATAAGTTTTGTACCCTTTATGATTTTAAGATTTTTAATATAAATATTTATGTTTTTGTACTTATTCAAGTTTATTATAAATAGGATGGAATAAGTAAATGTCATGGAAAACTAGTGGAAAATATTTCCAGCATCTCTTGATTAATACCGATCTAAGTATTCTTTTATTTAAAGTGTAACACGTCTATAAATCAGATAAGATTCTAAACTAAATACCTAGCATTGGGATTCAAATTATATAAAACCCTAGTGGAGATAAAGTTACCTAAGCACTCTCTCACTTTTCTTCCATACTTTTGCTCAACTTTCTCTAAAACCTGAAAACTTTCTAAAAAGTCTTCAGATGTGGCATGTGGGACTGCAATGGATTCAGCAACACCAGCAACAAAAAAATCAGATGGTTGAGCAGATTGAAAACTACCTAACATGAGCAAACACCTTGATATTGCAAGGATAAATCCTTGCATTAAATGCAAGGGTAAATCCTTGAACTACATCCTCTGTGTGTTTGAAACCATATTAGAACTGTGTTATAAATGTGTAAGAAAGTTAAGCTCAATGACACTAAGGCATATACAGGCCATACCATCTAAGCCAGGGGTGTCAAACTGGAGGCCCGTAGGACAGATGTGTCGCGCACAGGCTGTGTCCACCTCAGCTCTGCAAAGACAAAAAAGTCAACATACGTCACGATACTTCTCATGACGCGATCGAGTTTGACACCAGTGATATAGATGTTTTACTCATATATGCCCACTTCATATGTCAGCAGATGTGCATTCATTCATTCTTACAGTTTATGTACTGTAAAAATCATATGACTTGTGATGGTTTGTACTTATTAAAAATAGATACTATTTAAAACATCAGGCTAACAAGAAGCACACTATTATATACCCCGTGTTTCCCCGAAAATACGACATGTCCCTAAAATAAGGCCAAGTCTGATTTTTGGGGTGGGCATAAATATATGCCCTCCCCTGAAAATAAGCCCTAGTGAAGGGGTGGCGTGGTCAGCACAGGAGGCAGCCCTTCCCTTCCCCGGTTACCTCATGGAGGTTCAGTACCTTAATTGCTGCCCGCTGATCAAGGGCTGTGCAACTCGGCCCAGATCTCCAGAGCACCTCCCAGCTGCCGGCCTCGTCCCCTTTTCCTGCGATCTGTGCAATCTTTTCCTGTGTCTGTGCTGCGATCCCAAAGAAAAGACAGGCTTCAGGAAAATCCCTCCCCCTTTTTTTTTTCCTGCCGATGGTCTGTGGTGCAATCGCAAAGAAAGAACAGTGTGTGTGTGAGAGAGAGAGGGAGAGAGAAAGAGAGACAGATCTGATCCAACCTCGGAGAGTTATCCAGGGCTGGCAGCAATGTTCTCTCTGTCCCCGTCCCCCTCTCTCTTTCACACACACATGACCAACAGAGACAAAGAAAAAGAAACGGTGGAGGGGAACCAGGTAAGAGGATCAAGCCTCCCCTGCCCAGAAGCAACGTGCAGCCTCTCACAGTAACGAGAATTGCCTGCAATTCTCCTTACTGTGAGAGCCTGCATGTTGCAAAGAACAACGAAGCAAAGCAGTGGGGGGGGGGGTGAGGACAAAGCAAGGCAGGGGCTGCGGAGCTGCCCCTAGGCCCCGCATCGGCTTACCTGAAGCTTACCCTCTCGATCAGCAGGAAAAAGGGGGTGGGGAATTTTCCTGCAGCTGAGAGAGAGGGGGGGACGGACAGAGAGAACATTGCTGCCAGCCCTGGATAACTCTCCAAAGTTGGATTGAATCTCTCTCTCTCTCTCTCTCTCTCTCTCTCTCTCACACACACACACACACACACACACACACACACACACAGTTCTTTCTTTGGTATCGCAGCACAGATGGTCCGGCAGGAAAAGGGGATGAGTCCGGCAGCTGGGGAGGTGCTCTGGAGATCTGGGCCGAGTTGCACAGCCCTTGCTGGCTCAGCTGCAGGAAAATCCCCCACCTCCTTTTTCCTGCTGATCGAAAGGGTAAGCTTCAGGTAAGCCGATGCGGGGCCTTGGGGTAGCTTTGCAGCCCCTGCCTTGCTTTGTCCTCACCCCTCCCCACTGCTTTGCTTCATTCTTCTTTGCAACGTGCAGCATCTCACAGTAAGGAGAATTGCAGGCAATTCTCGTTACTGTGAGAGGCTGCACGTTGCTTCTGGACAGGGGAGGCTTGGTCCTCTTACCCGGTTCCCCTTCACCATTTCTCTTTTTCTTTCTCTCTGTCTCTCACACACAGAGAGAGATATTTGATCTCTTGAACTGCCATGCACTTTTTGCCCAGAGGGAGGTGAAGCATGTGAAAAGTGTTTGGGCTCCCGATAGGCACTGGCCTGCATTGTCAAATGTTTGGGCTGCTGAGCACCGGCCTGTACACCTATTTGGTGCTTCAGGGGCCGGACTACAGCTACACCAAGCCAGGCGCTTTTCGGGCTCTGGCCCTGGTGGCTGCTGCAGCTCTCATGCCAGCTCTGCGGGGCAAGCAAGCATGGGGCTGCCCCAGTTGCCTGTGGCGGCTCTGCAACCACCTCACCTTCCACCAAGCGCAGCCCACCGCCAAGCCCCGGTTGCTACCCAGCAGCCTCCAGTACCTCCCGCTGCAACTACAGTACCTCACACACAGCTGGCCTGAAAGCTGCAGCACCCACCAGACCCAGGATTGTAGCCTGGCACCTGCAGCACCAAGTAGGCGTGCAGGCTGGCGCTCAGTAGCCCAAAGGAGACGCCTTCCTGCCGGAGTTCCGTGTCCAGCCGGGGAGCGGTTCCCAGGACTGCCTGATTCTCAACCAGCCGGCTGCATGGTAGGAGGGGGCTTCCTGCCCACCTCCCCCCAAGATCCTCTCAAGTGCCGGGCTCGGGGCTCCACCCCAGGGAGCCACAATCGGGGCCAAGCTCTTGGCAACCGATTGAGGTAGGACTGTTCTTGAAGGGGGTGCAAGACGCGTTGGGCCTCCTGCTGCTTTTGCAGCCTCAATCAGCTGCAAAAGCAGCCGCAATTCTTGCCGTCTCTTCTCCCCCCCTCACCGGGCATGGCAGGGCTTCCTGCCCCTCACTTCTCCCCCACCCCTCCCCACCTGCCACCCCCAAATTGTGCCCCAAAATAATAAGACCCTCCCGAAAATAAGGCCAAGCCCTTATTTCGGGGTTCAAAAAAATAAGACAGGGTCTTATTTTCGGGGAAACACGGACAATGTAACATAACTCTTTAATAGTGTCTTCCAATAATAAGAGGATTTTTCAAAATTACCTCCTATGTGTACTTTGGAAAGTAGAGAAAATTGCCTGAGAAGGGCTCCTGATATGTTTCCATGTAGATAACTGTTGTTGAGTCCTTGAGCCCTTGAAAATTTATTTCCTGAAATTGTGTTGTAGTTTCTAATATATTGCTCTGGGATCTGAAGATAGAATTTGGTAGAATGTGTTACTGGAGATGTCTTTTTCTTATGCCTTTTAATAAAAATTTGTTAGGGTTAGACAACACTTTCTTAGGGCCCGAGTGGCAGACGCATACTTGCATACTGACAAACAAGCAATCTGAAACCAGAATCTCACAAGCAACAAGAGAAAAAAGATTCAGGTTGGGAGCCAGACTCCACAACAAATCTAGATATCTATTTAACACAGAGGATTAGATGCCCTCAGATGCTCTTCCTCAAGAGTAATATTCCATCATCATCTGCTAGTAATGCCCCTCTGGATTCTAAATTGGGCAAACAAATCAGATTTTATGCAAAAGAATGAACCCAAGTTTGTCATCAGGATTCAAAACGAAGTTAAAGTAATATCAACATCAACAATCTCCCTGAACACTCAATTACAGATTTCCAAGTGACCATCTTAGAACAATGAAATTATATCAGCATCATAAAGCAAGAGAGTGCCAAACTCATATATTAAAAGATTCCAGGCTACCTCAGAAGGTCTTAGCAAACATATTTTAACACAATTGCTAATTGATGAGGTAATTTGTCTTACGTGTAACTGCCATCTGCATAATCACTTTTCATCCCTCCCCACCTTGCTTCATCTCCTTTTCATCAGTTTAACCCAGGGGTGTCAAACTCACGTCGTCACGGCAGCATCACATGACATATCGGGACTTTTTTCCCCTTCACTAAAACGGGCGTGGGCGTGGCCAGCACGTGACACATCCGGCCCATGGGCCGGGAGTTTGACAGCCCTGGTTTAACCACTCCATACGTGTGATGAAGTGAGCTGAAGCTCTCAAAAGCTTATGCCTTTTAATAAAATAAAACTAAGGATGTATGGTTACCATAAACAAATGCACTTTTCCTTCTACAAAAGGATTTAAGGAACTCCTCTTATAATGAGTTTCTAGAATGAAAGAAGGTTGAGCAAAGAGGGATTTGAACTCAGCTTACCATTCCAGAACCCATCATATTGAATATAAATATATTCCTATACAAATCTATGATAGTCAAATATCTACAAAGAGATTGTAAGTAATTGAAGATTTCAGTTTGGGGAAACTGAATGATTTGTTGCAAACCCACAAAATAAATATATAAATATTCCCAAAAAAAAATTTCAATTTACATGGCCACCCATCTTGCATAAATAACTTTGAGTGGCAATACAGTTTAAAACATCAGTCTAATTATATAAAATGAAAATATGCAGGAATTAAGTGAGAAAGCCAAAACTAACTGTCTCTCACAGGCTCACCTAACCTCATGGCCACCATGACAGGGAGTACATCTGAGGTAGCTGTTCCTGATGTAAAGCAAATGGTACATTTCATAGACTGTAATGTTTTTTGGAACTGTATACCCCCATCTGAACAAGCCTGTAATGGGCAATCTTTTGGCAGCCAGGAGTATCCTCAAGATATTTTGGTGTCAAGAACAAGTAGGTATGGGCTAATAAAAGAAAACTGTTGCATAATCTTGCCAGGCTATTCAGTTGTGTTTTAGCTGGGTTATTTTGTGGCAAACTTCACAGTTTGTATGTATTCAAAATTATAGGAAAGTTCACTCACATTTTTTACCAGTCATGATAGTGAAATTCAGCAGCTTGTTCTGAGAGAAGTTCAAAAATTGAAGGCCATGGTGCTGCGTTCCCACGCTCACGTTCTGCCTAGTAACTAGGAGCTGTCTTCTGATTGGTCAGTCACTGACAGTTCGGCCGGCGGGAAGTTTGCAACCCCGCCATTGGCTGGCCGTTTTGACAGCCGCTATATAAATAGCGGCTGTGACAGAAAACAGGTGATTTCGTTCTGTTCGTGTTACCAAGTTAGCCGTTAATAAAGGGGTTCTGTTTCACCCACCGTCTCGCCTCAGTTAATCGCCCTGCCGTTCTACCGAGCTAGAACAGGTAGTAAAAAAAATTGGATTTCACCACTGATGCACGCCCCTAACTTCCTCAAAATCCACTCCCTCCAACCTCAAAAAGAAAACAGGTTCTGTTCGTGTTACCAAGTTAGCCGTTAATAAAGGGGTTCTGTTTCACCCACCGTCTCGCCTCAGTTAATCACCCTGCCGTTCTACCGAGCTAGAACACTGGCGACGAAGGTGGGATACTGGGATACT
>QLTV01000456.1:44003-72538 GCA_003457575.1 Thermophis baileyi
CCTTTCCCCCCTCCAGTAATGGTTTGGCTGAGAGGGCAGTGAGGTCAGCCAAGGAGGCACTGTCCAGGCTAGGGCCAGGAAACTGGCAGGAGAAAATTAATAAATATCTCTTGTCCCAGCATACAACCCCAAACCCCAGCACCAACCAATGCCCATCTGAGTTGCTTATGGGTCGCCGCCTTAGAACAACATTAGACAGACTGCATCCAACTTATGTGCCTGATGCCCCTACTGACTTGATCAGCAAGGTCAGAACGTTTAATGTGGGGGATGCAGTCTATGCCAGGAACTATGGCGGCGAGCCCCGTTGATTACCGGCACGAGTTCTAGCGGTGACAGGCCCCTGCTCCTACAGAGTGGGCCTGGCAGACGGGAGGCTATGGCGGCGTCATATTGACCAGCTCAGGGGGCGACCCTTTGCTTCTACACCAGCCGCAGATGCAGCCGAGCCCTACACAGAGGTTACAGACCGCCACCTGACCGTTCCTGCATGCGACCGCCCATGTCTTCCCGCGGACCTGTCGGACCCGGCGCCAGTCCTACCTGTGTCCGAAGAGATCCAGCCGAACTCCTGGGCCCCCGTCGCGGCCACTCCAGCGCTTGAAGCCGACCCTGTCTCCCCGGACCATCCTGCTCCTGATGAACCGCGGCGTTCAACTAGACAGCGCCGGCGCCCTGCCTATTTACAGGACTGCGCATGCGCCATCCAGGAGGGGAGGGGTGCTGCGTCCCCACGCTCACGTTCTGCCTAGTAACTAGGAGCCGTCTTCTGATTGGTCAGTCACTGACAGTTCGGCCGGCGGGAAGTTTGCAACCCCGCCATTGGCTGGCCGTTTTGACAGCCGCTATATAAATAGCGGCTGTGACAGAAAACAGGTGATTTCGTTCTGTTCGTGTTACCAAGTTAGCCGTTAATAAAGGGGTTCTGTTTCACCCACCGTCTTGCCTCAGTTAATCGCCCTGCCGTTCTACCGAGCTAGAACACATACCAAGCCCTGGAATAACCAACAAAGCACCTCTCTCTAGTTTGGCCCTTTAAATCTCTGGGGACAGGATATAGTACAGTGTCAGTCAACTGAAGTCACTTTATTTACATTTCTAGCTAAATATTAGAAATCTAAACAAAGACTCTCTCAAAGAGGGCATGCTTTTGCGAATTAACAGGAGAGCTCCTCATTTATTTTGTGTGTGTGACTTTTTAATGCACACCAAACATGATCCACTCTTACCCTGGAACCAAAATAAACATCTTGGAAGATGCTTATAAATATACAATAGCCTAGAATACAAGATGCTCAGACTGTTTCACTTTCTGACTTGCTAACTGACTTCTCCTAAGTTAAGAAAGGGGTGAAAAAGAAGGAAGAGGGAGAAGCTGTGGATCTTAAAATAAGGCAAAATAATGTTTAACTTCACTGGCTGAAGAATTCAGGCTCCACCTAGTGGATGAATCTGCTCAGTTCTCTGCAAAAACAGAGCCTAAATCAGTGATTCTCAATCTTGGAAGCTTTCCGATGTGTGGACTTCAACTCCCAGAGTCCCCCAACTACCTTAATACTGCCAAGGTCGAGCAGCACTGGTCTAGAGTGAACCTGATTTCTATTCATGTTCCAAACCAACAACTATCTAAAGGAATTTCAACTTGCTCCATTCAAACATGTATATAGTTTGAGAGATATTTAGAAAAGGGATGCTGCATTTTTATAAGCTCCCCAAAGCTGCTTCAACAAGCCATGCAACCCACTGCTCCCCATCCCCCCCCCCGTACACACACACACACACACACACACACACACACACACACACACACACACACACCCCCACACACCTAAGAGTAAAGCAAAAGTGCCAAAGAGTTTCACATCACTTCCCTCCAAGGTCTTCTCCAACACATCCAGAAATCTCTTTCAGTCACCGCCAGTGCTGGATGAAGCATCAGAGTGACAGAAAACTTTGTGCCCTCCTAGGAGATGGGTTGGTGGGGATGTTTTTGTTTTCAAACTGGATGAGATGCCTCTTTGTGAGTAGTGTTTTCATCCCATTGTAAAAAGGTCTGAACTGCCTCTAAAGAAAGGTTTCTTCAACTGGTTTAATGCATCCTCAGACCGATCAAGTTCCACATAGTCCTTTCAGTGTGCCTTGGGTGAATGCAGTGGTGAAATCCAATTTTTTTTACTACCGGTTCTGTGGGTGTGGCTTGGTGGGCATGGTGTGGCTTGGTGGGCGTGGCAGGGGAAGGATACTGCAAAATCTCCATTCCCACCCCACTCCAGGGGAAGGATACTGCAAAATCCCCATTCCCTCCCCACTCCTGGGGGAAGGATATTGCAAAATCTCCATTCCCACCCCACTCTGGGGCCAGCCAGAGGTGGTATTTGCCGGTTCTCCGAACTACCCAAAATTTCCGCTACCAGTTCTCCAGAACCTGTTAGAACCCGCTGGATTTCACCCCTGGGTGAATGGCACTATGTCTCAATATGGCATTCTCCAGATTGGGGTTGCCCACAATTTCCTGCCCAAAAATAGCAAACTTGTGGACAAATTCACTATTTTGTGCATCATATCAAATGTCACATCCCAATAAATCAGACTTATGCATAGTTCAAGATGAATTGACTGTGCCATCTATAGGTAGACCTCAACATGATTATAATGGAGCCTGCCCGTTATGGTTAGAAGTCATGAGTCATGACAGTCATAAAATGTGTCATCATGTGACAAACCCAATTTTATGACTTTTTTTTTTTTTTTTTTTTTTTTTTTTTTTTTTTAAAGGTTCATATAGAGTGTTTTTCTCAAAAACCAGAAGTAAACCTCAGGTATTGGCAAAAATGTCATAAATTGTGGTCATGTGACTGCAGGATGCTGCAAAGGGCAATACATGTGGATCTGTTGCCAAGCAGCCAAAATGAGGTCATGTGACTGCAGAGGTGTCTCTGGCCATCAGAACTGCAGAACTGGGTCATGAGTACCTTTCGGGGGGTGGGCTGTCATAACTTTGAATGGTTGCTAAGTGACTGGTTGGTACAGCGACTATCCCATAACAGCTTTAAAGGATTCTGGCATGGATGCTACCAGAAACAGATTTAGCTATTTTGCTATCAGCAAAATCATAACAACACAAACATTGCCACAATTAATGCATCAGTATTTTTTTTAAATTAAGAAAAACAAAAGAGAGCTCTCAACCACTTTGTGAATTTTAAAAATTAAGTACTCCTACTATTTAAAAAAAACACCAGAATTTTCACAATACTTTGGTACAAGCATTTGCCAGATTAGATATCTGTCCCAAGAGGTGGTCAGTTAATATGAGCAGACCTAGCAAGGTTCACTATTCCTATGCAATACGGCAACAGAAAATCAGCGGATTCACCGCATGATAGAAATACATGACCATTCCTTTTCATCATTTCAAAAGCAGGTGATGGAATGACTTGTTTTGCTTACAGAGATGTCATCCCAACCCACTTGATTATCTGTGTGACACTATGACATTGTCTTGTTTTATGTATGATTCCTGACCAGCCGAGATCACACAGTGAAGAAACCTCTTCATAGAAGCAGCAGGATAGACAGCCTAAAGTGCTTTTCATTTGCCCTTACTTCAATTCAATACCTTGATGACATTTACTTAAAACCAAAATCACTCTTCAAGATTTGTTTGATATCCTTTATAATAGTTCTTTGTTTGTGTTGCTGGACTTATCAACCTTTCTTCCAGGAGATCAAGGCAGCCATCTATACTCCTCATAGTTTGGCAATGTTTATGTGTGCATCGGCCAATTCTCTATTTTGATTCTTAACAATAAAATAAAATATTATGCAGTAAATATTAAAAGAAGACATTTTGACGCTCTCTAGCAGATGATAGTCTGGGATAAATACAGAATCTTGGGAACTGTATCAGGAATTTCCCAGTTTCCTTTATAGTTGATTAATTAAGGTGGAGTCTCTTTGAAGTCTCCATACTTTTTCTCAAATGTGCCTCTACGCAGGCTGAATTTTAATTCCCATACCACCAAATCCACATACAGGACACAGACACAGACACACACACACACACACAGAGAGAGAGAGAGAGAGAGAGAGAGAGAGAAACACACACACACACTTTCAGCCACCCTGCGATTTTTCACAGAGAACTGAGGGGTGGGTGTTTTTGTTTTTGTTTTTTACTCTCAGTGTGATCCAATCCTGTTTGCTCTGCCAAGCTCATTTTAGCCAGCAAAGGAGAATGAATTGTCTATTTAAATGCTGCAGCTGGTCACTTTTATTTCTTCCAGATTCGTAAATACAATCTATAAATATACTTTGTACTTATTTTGTTAATCTGGTGAGAGGATGTTATACTCTCACAGATTTCAGGTGGAAGTACCGTGTTTCCCCGAAAATAGGACATGTCCCGAAAATAAGGCCAAGCCTGATTTTTGGGGTGGGCGTAAATATACGCCCTCCCCCGAAAATAAGCCCTAGTGAAGGGGTGGGCGGGGCCAGCACAGGAGGCAGCCCTTCCCTTCCCCGGTCACCTCAGGGCTTCTCAGCCCCTTAATCGGATCAGCTGAGCCGCTCCGGCCGCCATTCACAAAACAGCTGATTCACTGGTGTCGTTCAGGCCCACCGCCTCCAGCAAGTGTGGCCACTTTTGCAGCCAATTGCAGCTGCAAAAGAAGCTGGAGGCCAAGCGAGTCACCCCACCCGCCTTGCGCCCTCCTTACTTAACGGTGACAGTCACAGCAGGCAATTCCGTCCATGGAACAGCTGCCTCATGGGTGCCGCTCCGGCCAGCGCCTCCACCAAACACAGCTGCTTTTGCCATCCGTTGCAGCCACAAAAGCAGCAGGAGGCCAAGCGATGCGTCCCACCTGCCGGCCTTCTGAAGGGTACTGTAGCAGCAGCTATCCACACTTTTTTTAACCCTTATTTTGTCCCGACCCATGTGGCCCAGTACCGCACCGGAGTATAAGACGCATCTTAGTTTTGGGGGAGGAAAATGGGGGGGGATTCTGCCTACCAGGTATTCATCTGGTCAGCTTAGTCTGGTCAGCTTCAGCGCATTAGTTCGCTGGTTTTGAGTGTGTGCGTGCACTTTTTATCCCCTGGCTGGGGATAAAAAACAGCTTCTAAAGCACAGCTGATCATCGGAGAGAGAAGTAATGAGAAAAGCAGGCAAAGCGCGGAAGATCGCTTCACTCACTAGCGCCTCGTTAGGGCTGAAAAACAGCCTATAAAGCACAGCTGATTGTCGGAGGGAGCAGCAATCAGAAAATACCGCACCGGAGTATAAGACGCATCTTAGTTTTGGGGGAGGAAAACAAGTGGAAAAAAGGTATTCATCTGGCTAACTTAGTCTGGTCAGCTTCAGCGCATTAGTTCGCTGGTTTTGAGCATGTGCGTGCACTTTTTATCCCCTGGTTGGGGATAAAAAACAGCTTCTAAAGCACAGCTGATCATCAGAGAGAGAAGTAATGAGAAAAGCAGGCAAAGCGCGGAAGATCGCTTCACTCGCTAGCGCCTCATTAGGGCTGAAAAAAAGCTTCGAAAAATCTACAATCGGAGTATAAGACGCACCCAAATTTTCAGCCTCTTTTAGGGGGGGAGTGCATCTTATACTCCGAAAAATATGGTAATTAAAATATGCCCCACAGGGTACCAATGAAGGTATTAAGATACCATAACAGGTCTATATTGACAACAATCTGAATCATGCAGGCAATGATTTTCCCTGTTTTCCACAATCTATGGAAGTGAAAGTTGGACTTTGAAAAAGCAGGCTAGAAAGAGTATTGATGTTTTTGAACTTTGGTGTTGGATCTGCCTTGTGAGAATATCATGGGCAGCCAAGAAAACAAATCACAAATCCAAGATTATCAAACAAATCAAAACTCAGAATTCTCAGTCAAGGTACAAATGAAAAGACTCAAATTATGTTATCCACACATTATGTGAAGACCTACTCTCTGGAGATGTCTATAATGCTGAGAACGTTGGAAGCAAAAAAAAAGAAAACAACAAGCAGCAAGGTGGATGGACCCAATTATATTAACTATGGGTATGAACCTGAAGAAGCAGGTAAGGGACAGACCATCCTGGAGAAAATCTAAAGTTGACACCAACTTAATGGCATATAATCAATCAATCAATCACTCAATCAATGTATATGTGTCAGTAATTCTCTAAGCATTGACAACTGTATTTGTTTAGATAGATAAATAATTCACTGAAGTGCATATACAGTATTAACAAAGTTGGCAGCTCTGTTTTTAATTCTGACTAATATCAGTTTGACTGCTACCTTATGGCAGATAGCATCTGAACTCATCCTCATATAGGAACTAAAACTCCAATTTGTTTCCAAATTGGTAGAAATTTCTGAGACTGGAAATCCAAACACATCTGGAGAATGTCACGTTGGGGCAGGCTTGAAAAAAAAGTTAACACTTAACTCCTGTAGTATGCTTCCAAGTACAATTCTACAGTTCTGTGTAGAATCAGAATTAATGTTTAAAAAGTCATAATCTGAAGTCTACTTTATTCCATGTGAGCCAGTCAAGTGTATCTTCAAGTGGTGCTTCTGCTACTACAAAGCTGTTTTCCTTTGATGGACCATCAAGGTTAAGTACCATCTTTGTATTCAGTAGCTCGGGCTAAAGCACTTTAATGGTTTTTGTTTAATGTCTTCCATATTAAAAAAAAAGAATACTAAAATGATATATTCATATATCATATGAATCCACAACATATCATATATTCCACAACAAATAGATAATTGAGTTCAATATTTAAGAGCTCAAGTTACCTGGCCCAGTACTTTCTGTGGGAGATCACAGGTAACCTCAAACAGCTTAGGAAGGAATGTTTATCCTTTGTTAGTAGGAGAACTGCAGACAGGTAAACTGTTAGATTGTTGTTTAAGTGAAGTAGAGCTTCAATTTAACTGCTTTCTTATTTCTGCTGGGAGGCTCCATAGCTTATGAGCTTTACTTTTCAGTAGGAAATGAAAAAGAATAGAAGCGGATTACTTTCCTTGTGCAGGTCTGAGGTCAACTCAAAAGAGGTTTTGGGTCAATCTCCCTCCTTCGCATTTCATAGTGTGTCCAACACATCCCAGTTAGTAATTTAAAAACAAAACAAAAAAATATGATGGAGCTACACTGCTTTCTTATTTAAGAACTTTCAGCCTATAAATTTGTTTCCTTGGGGAAATGATTGACCTAATTGGAGAAATTCTAAGTCACTTAGAACATTTCAAGCCATGCTGGTATTTTACTCTCTCTTGAAAGTTACCAGAATTGGGGAAGAGGATATATGGAAGTCATGTTTTAGGGCCTGTTAATCCAGAAGAGATCTGTGTAGGAAGAAGGACTCGGGTTCAAAATTCTTGCAATTTCCAGGTTGGGAATTGTAAGGTTGGAAAAATCCCTGTCCAAATTCCAAAGACCTGCTGTAAATTGGTCTGTCTCAAAATAAAGCAGCTCTTACGTGACATATGTGCATTGCATGTGACAACTTGTTTCCATCTGGCTTCTGCATTTTGTAATGCAACAGGGCCAAGTGTTGTACAGGTGCCTGGACTTGGTGACTACTTGAGTAAGAGGCAGTGACAGCAAGTGTGGCCTGATCTTCAGTGAGGGTGTCCATGTGGAAGGTGGGGAATGGGGCAGACAGCTGCAGAACTAATGACAGGTTCTACAATCTGATCTTCCCATTCTTACTATGCTGAATTCTCGATACTGGATGTGATGTTGCCAACCTACACTGGTTAGATGTAATGTGATCAAATGGGTTTGAGGTAATGAATTAGACATCCGATCACATGGTGTATCTTAGATAGACATTTACACTGAGCATAGTGGCATAAAGTGTCAACCCTGAAGCTGGCCTGACTGAGGCCATTTTGAGACTTCAGTGCTGACACACTGGAGAAGAGGGATAGGGAGGGGGGAATAGAGATAGTTGGGGTGTTGTAGTCAAAATAAAATACTTCCTTTGGGAACCAAGGACATTCCTGAAGGTGTTCAGAAGGAGGGGACTGGAGTCACCTAGCAACTGGACAAGTATCCTGATTGGACCATGTGACTGATTGCTTTGAGAAAGTGACAAACTTCCATTTTTAATTAGGTAAAAACCACAGGATTATTCAGAGTTGGTTTTCACCAGGCCGTGCCAATATGACATATCCAATAAATCTATTCTTTGAGGAAATTGCCTGCCTCAGAGTTTTGTTTGTTATGGGTGTGTTACTTGGAACTCTGTCATCAAGATGTAATCCCGAATATACTTCTCCCTGATGAGGTTACCTATTTAGCTAATGAAATGTCTGCAAGAAAACAACCAAGCTCAAGCACACCAAAGACCCCACAATACTTTTCCCTTTCTTATTCTTTTGTTCTGTGTCCTACACTGATTAGAATGTATAGATGGAGCATATCTACATGCTAATGGGAGTAAGGAAACTGAAAGCCTCCAGATGTTGGTTAAGTGTATATTCTTACATAATTTATGATGAAGGATGCTGGGAAACTGCAGTTCAAAATATATGGAGGACTCGAGGTTGTTTCCTTGTGCTGAATGTTGAATGGAAATGAACAGTGCCTCTGTAGCAGAAGGTACCAATGGAATCTCTGTGTGTCGTTTTAGCTGAAGCTGCAAACTCTGTGCTATATAGGCTTTGTAAGACTAAATTTAAAAGTTGCCCACAGTTTCAAAAAATGTATGGATAGGTGAGGGAGAATATATTTTGAAAAGGAAGGCACTCTGCACAAGAAAAGGAGCACTGTGATTACGGGTCCTAACCTTGTTGCAAAACTTATTTCAGAACAAAAAGCATGCAACTGATACAGAGGTCCTTAATAGAATTCACGCATTTCATCACCTCATCCCTATTGGGAAAAAAATTGCAATTAAAAAGAGAGAGTTTATCACCTCAGCATCATAACTCCATCCCCGCATACTATTAAGCACTTAGTCCTAGCTACCGATTTTGTAGGGTTACAAAAATTTCCCCTCCTCCTTCCTGAATGAAGCAAATTTAAGCAAGGTGGAGATAATAAAGCCAGGGGTGTCACCTGCTCTCTGTACACTCTTGGTTATCAGCCCAACCAGCAGCATTTTGCATGGCAGGCAAAGTGCAACAGATAGCCAGCATGGTGGTTCTGTAGATTAAACAGGACAGCAAGGTAATCAGACAAGGAATGTTAAAAGAGAGAGTGCTGAACCGCTCAGGAGCCTTGAGACTTGATGGCAACAATTTTATGAGCTTGTTGTGAATAGGAGGGTATGCCTGCATCTGCTAGCCTTCTTGACTTAATTGCTTTTAGACTGTTGCTTGACTAGAGTGCAGTTGGGCTTTTCAAGAGCCTGTCAGTATGACAGATTGTATTTATGTTCACCCATAAAAAGCAGTGGGCTCTATTGTCCGCTCTGGTACACTTCACCAGGTATTTTCTCCACCCAGACGCCACACTCCTACAGAGGGCTGGAGGGAGAAAAGGAGACTGAAAATATGCTTCTTTCACTGGTAATTTACTTACCACAAAGGCTGAAATAGACGACATTCAATGAGAACAAACATGAGTACCAAAAGAAGAAGGAACAAGGATTGGGGAGGTGAAGCAAAGGACTGGCTTATTGGCAGGCCCATTGTTGGAAACCCAGAAGAGCAAATCTGTTGGTTGATGATAATTGGTCTGTTTCCAGTAGTGCACTGTACATAGAAAAATTCCACAGTTGGTTTCTACCCATTCTTATTCAGTTTTCAGAAATTTGCTTTCGAAAGCCCTTCCCAGGGAAGAGAGAATTTTGTTTTCATGGATGGAAAGCGATGCTCGTGCACTTATTTAGTTAGAAATTGTCAAGCCTTCTTGACTTCCCAGACTTCAATTAAATCCCAAGGTAGCCATCACAAGGGAATTTCACATCAGAAACTAAAGCAATCAGGGAATTTCAGAATGGTGGAAAGATGTGCCACGTGAACTTTCCTGTTCCAGGTCAACCCCCAAACTCCACAACACAAAGTTTCAAGATTCTTGAAATTGAGATGAAAACACAGAAGTCTCTTTTAGGAAGAAGAATATTTTTCAGATTTCAGCATAGCATTCAGCTTTTCTCTCTGATATACGTATACATGGAGCTATGATGGCCAGTGGTTAAAGCCCAGGTTTGAGACCCAAGCACTGCATGATGGGGTGAGCTCCCGTTACTTACCCCAGTTCCTACTCATCTAGCAGTACGGAAGCATGCAAAGGCAAGTAGATAAATAGATACCACTTCAGTGGAAAGGTAACAGCATTCCATGCACTTCGGCATATAGTCATGCTGGCCACATGATCACTGGCTCCCTTGGCTAAGAAGCAGAGAGGAGCACCACCTCCTCGAGTTGGACACAACTGGACCAGGGAACTATTTATCTTCTATACACATCAGGGGTGGGTTCCGGATTCAGGTACTGCCGGTTTGCTCAGGGATGCGCCGCGCGGGCACGTCACGTGTGCATGCGCAGTACTTTAAAAAAGCTTCTGTGCATACGCAGAAGCAAAAAAGATGGCGCCGCCTACGGTGCTGCCAAGAGAACCGGCTCAGGGGCATGGCAGGCCTGGGTCGCTGCCGGTTCCAGCGACCCAGGCCGCCACATTACTAACGGTTCTATAGAGCTGGTCCGAACCTGTAGGAGCCCTCCTCTGATACACATATACATACACATACACATAAGAATAAAAGAGATACAAAGATGAGTATGGTAAAGAGCAGTAAGTAACAATAATATGTAACCACAAAGTACAAAACCAGATCCAAAGTTGAACAGTATTTATTCTCACAAAACCTATTTCCTTCCCCTGGCCCATGAAGTCATTACCTTAAAAGGTAAAGCCCACTGTCCTTCCTTCCTTCATTACTTTATTATCATCCTGGATTCAAAGTTTGTTTTGTGCACTTTTTGCCCCCAGAAAAATGAATCAAACTGCCTCTTCTTCAATCTCACAGCCAGACCTGTTCTCATCATTTCTTGCTCTTAGTCCTTGCAGTATCCAAATTCAGTTTGGAATTTAGAAAAGAAAGTAGTTATAGTAAGAGAGCGGAGGATGAGGGTGATGCTGTTTTTTTCAGGGTTAAGCTTTTCAAAGTTTAATGAAAGAAAACCTACCTCCTCTATCTTCTAAGGTAAGTCAAATCTTCTCCTGCCCACAGCATGCATTTCTTAGAGGAAAGGCCAGATGTTAGCTGAAATACTTTCTTACTTGTATTTTTTTTTCCCCACTTAATACTATGTGGGACTGAAATGCCCAATTTCTGTTCCCATCAGGATTCCAAGCAACTTTCTTTTTTCATCTCTGCAGTCACTTAATTCCAGTCCTCCTCCTCTCTGCCCCTTCTTCCCACCCTGGCATTGTTCTGGGATGCAGGGAGAAAAAAATATAAAAGAGTAGTTTCTGCAAATGCGATGCTCCATAGAATATCAAATCATTTACAAAGCTTCCTACCTCTCTTTGTAGGAATCCTTTTTTGTCTTATATAGCCCCAAATTTGGCCCCAAGCAACCTCACTCAAACTCATCCTGGATTCAGTCAACTCCAGTATAAAGGTAAAGATGCCCTCAAGTCAACCTTGACTCTGATGAGATGTCTGCGTAGCATTAGAGAAGTGCCTTGCCACTGCTTTCTTCCCAGTCTAATATCCCATTAGTTCCAAAAGTAGGCTAGACATTACAGCAGTTACTGGATATCTTCACAGTACTCTCCAAGGAAATTTCTAATAATCACTCTGGCCTTCTGAATTTCCTTTTGCTGTTTCTGCACAAGCAGGGCATTATCCTGTCATCAGTGAAATGAGACCATGCAGTTCTGCCCTATTTGCCTTATTAAACTTGAATTAAGCTCATCAACCAGAGTACAACAGAGAATTAACCACGTTTCCATCTATAAATGGAAAAGGTATATGCTGATATGACATACTGTAGGACACTGTAAGGAACTTGGGGTATGACCTAATGCTATCACTATGGCTTTCTTTTCCAATACATACATACATACATACATACATACATACATACATACATACATACATACGTATGTACGTACGTACATACATACACACATACATACTGTACATACATACATACATAGTCTGTCTCAAAAATTATTAGTGTCTGTTACCTGGTAATTCCTAAAGTTTACTCATGAACCATGTTTAGGAAATGTTTTAAGAAGCAAATGAGTTTATTTCCTCAGTAGCAGACCCACTCACCATGACTCCCCTAACAGTATGACTATGTTTGACTATGGTGAAATGCTTGTTTTCCCTGACATCAAATGTGTGACTGCTAGAGACAGGGAGAGAGGGATGAACAATGAGTTACAATCCTACTGCACCTCACTGCTTCATTGAAAGTGGAGGCATAGGTGGGCAATCTTTTGGGATCAGTGGACATATCTGGAATTCCGAAAGCATTCTTTTCACAAAAGATCGTTCTTTTGACTGGATCTGTGTCAGAGTGTGCTTCTGTTTATTTTCTTATACGGAGGTGACAATGGGTACTGAATGTTGGGAGAAACATCAAGGAAAGCTGAATGCAACAGGATCAGGTTCCTTAAAAAGTTTGTGTGGTAAAGAGGTAGGTGGGTGCATGATAAATAAACGTGCGTGGAATATAAAAATGAATGCCCAGTTCAAAAGAAGTGTATTGAAATGATTTAATCACATAGAGGAAACGAATGATAATATACATGAAAAAAAATTGGATGGGTTGAGAGGAAAGGGAAGACTGACAAATAAAGACAGGATGGAATTGAAGAGCTCCTCAGAAAATGAAAAAGGAAAAGTTTAAAGAACAAAAATTAATGCCTGAAAAAGTGGCTGGAAAGATGGTATTCAAGGAGAGAATGGGACGAGGGGGTATCATTATTGGTATTGGTACAACCAGGATTTTATTTATTGCTTTGTCTTAATCTTACTTCATGTCTTTAATTCCTAGGGCTTCCTACCTCTTCATGTCTTTAATTCCTAGGGCTTCCTACCACTTTGCATAACATTGCTTACCCCAAAGGGAACAGAGTGATGGGTACAGATGCATGTGAGAGCATGGTATGGGTACTTCAACAAGTCATTGCTATGCCCATTCCCAAAATGGCTTTCATAGCATGAAGTCAGTCCCAATATAGTGACTGAAGTCCAACTAATCAGTATGCCTCCCATTATCTCTTTGCATTAGATCAAGTTAACCTTTGACTTTTTTCTAAGCAGCCTTTCCAAACAAAACCCTGGGTTTCACTCATCTTTTTATTTTGTAAAAGTGTTTTAATTATAGAAAATAATAGTAATTTGTTATTTTTAAATTGTAAAAATATAGCAAAACATATGGGCTTCTGGATCCTTTATCTGCTCTGCAGTTAATAACAAGATGTTATAACAAATATGTTTATTATAGGAAAAAAAGATTAATATAAATAAATATGTCTGTGTGCTTTTGAGCAGCAAGTTTCATTCTCTCTTTTCCTATATTACATAGGCATATTTGTGTAAAATCATTTTGCCCAAACATGTCAACAGGGGCCGTAAAGGGGAAAATGAAGGAAAAAATAGTATTATGATTAGCTTTCAATGATTTTATAAGCTCTTCTTTCCAATGCCCTTTCCAACATTCATGTTACATTTCTTATCTGCCAATAACACCCTGTACAGATGAGCTTTATGATTGTGTTTATGTTCTAGATGGAAGTCAAGTTCAATTCATTTCTGCTTCCAATAGACTAATTTCTTACTGTCTCTCAATTATAGCTCTGTTTTTGCAGATAGCCAGCGGTAGTTCTCATCCTGACAAACCGGCTTGTATAAACAAGATTAGTTTAAACGCAGCTGTAACCAATCCATTCTATGTAGTCATGATATCTTATTCTTGTAAACATTCTCCTATATCCTAGAGCCCAGAGACAAGATCTCAGTGCCGGTTTTACAAGCTCACCTTCACATTGTGGAATGGAGGGGGGGGGGGAAACAGAAGCTAAATTTGATAGACTGTGGGCTTTCCCCCAAGGAAAGAGAAAAATAACAAATTCTAACAGTAAAAGATGGTCCCAAAGGTGCCTTTTCATGTACAGAAAACATCTTGTGCTTAGAAACCAGATCACTTGGCGGGAAAAATAACATTAAATCAAAAGATGGTGCTTGGTGTGTGAAAGTGGTTAGGTTGCCTCACCTTAAAACATGAAAATAATTCTATGAAAGCCTTTTAGAAGCATTCAGATTAGATCTAGTGGCTATTTTGACTCTGTTCACATTTTTTGGAACAGTTCACAGGACTGGCATAGTTTGATCCTAAGGTTCCTTAAATCCATGGCAACACGCTAATCAATTAAATAAGTCTTATAAGTCTATTTATTTATTTGTCTAATTTACATATCTGCCCATTTCACCAAACAAACAACTCTGGGCAGTGTACAACAAAGCTAAACAATCAATAAATACCTAAAACCATTAACATTATTATGTTTAATGTGTGGATTCTTTAAAACAACTTCCTCTATTTTCAGGCTCATGAAGTAGACAGAGGTTGGATGTCCACAGGGAAAAATACTTTTCAGAGTGGAAAAAAATCACCATTTCATAGGTCAGTATTTTTTGCTAACTTTGCCTTACTCTCTGTAAAATCCTCAGTCTCAAATACTACGTGCGCTGGCACTAAGGCGATTTTGGCAGTTGGCAAACCTTGGCAATTTTAAGAGTATGAGCTTCAATTCCTGAAATCCATGGCTGGCTGGGGAATTCTGGGAACTGAAGTCCACACGTCTTATGGTTACCAAGATTGGAAAACCCTGCACTAAAGGAAGGTGGGTTCAAGAGATACGGGCAAAATATATTCTCATTCAAACAAAGGGGAACAGCTCTACATCCAATCTACTTTTATATTTACAAACATCCAAAGATGTCTTATTCAAAAACAGGCAAAAAAAAAGAAGGTTGAAGAGGTTTCCATGCCATTTTGCAAAAAGAAAACAGAAAATAAAATAACTGTCCTGGCTTCAATTTAATCAGTAGCAATGCCATTGAGTCCATTGGAATTTATTTCCTGTTAACTGTGCTGAAAGATCACCAAATCGGAGAAATAATATGAAAAGAGAAGACATTTCACAAAGCTATTATTGAATCAGCTTTATTAATAGTGGATTGAATCACTGTTTTCTTCAACCTTAACATTTAGCCTGAAAGACTGGAAGCATAACTGGTTAACTTGGTTCTTGGATCGTTTGCAAGAGACCAGTAAGGTTTATAGGGGGGGAATTTAATTTATACACGCATGCAAAAAATGTCAACAAGATTGCAGTCTTAATCAACAGTACACCAAAACATCAGTTTTTCTTCTGTTTCCAAAACATTTTTTTTTTTGAGAGGGAGACATAGGATCAGAGAAGACCAACAGCTATCAAGTAATTAATAAAAGCTCCAGTAATATGACTATTTCTAAGGCATTCCATTTCAGATCTTGGGGGAAGCAAATGTTTGCACAGTGTTCCATAGAAAATATTATTAAATTATACAGGTCTCAATGTAGCAGTTATTTGGAGTTTTATCCTAAGAATAGCAACAAACGTTTTCCTGTATGTTTACAGCATGTCATTGTTAATACAGACACCCTGTCAAGTATACTGTAGAAAATTATAAGGATTGAGGCTGGTGAGATAGCATTTTCCAGACTAGAGATGGTCATTGTCTAAACTGCTACTTAGCTTCAAGATCACCAAAGATTATGTCAAGCATCTGTTCATCCCAAGCAATTGTAAGAAGCAACCTAGAGTTTACTCCCTTGTGGATATATAGAACCTCAATATATTTTTGCACTGCAGATGGTAATCAGTGAGAATGTATATGGATTCATTCTTTTCTGCTATTAGAATTCTAATCTAGCAAAACATGTCTGTGTGAGTCTTCTACCTAGTCAAACCAAGAATTAAGCTAATGTAAAACTGAGCATAGCCCACCAGGCATAAATGATAGTTATCTGGGTACTTTCTGATGTTTGACAAGCTCCTTATGCTATATTTCCATTGCACTGAACCCTCAGCAAAAACACAAGGCCTATAAAACTCCAATTTTTGAGTTGGCTTTGTTTATAGTGATGCACTGTTATATGAAGACTGTAAGGTAAAATTAATAAACAAAGCTCAGTCAAAAGAGGTGAATCAGAACTAAATAAAAATAGGAGGAGTTAAAGTCAAGACAGGCTTCCGCTGAAAAAGTGTCTTGCAGGAAACAGAACCTAGGATAGCTCCAGATTAATGTCAGAGGTCTCCAATAAGACAACAAAGGATGTTCCTTCAACAGCACTCCAAAGTAGCCTTCCTAAGATGGATATTTTCCAGATGTGTGGATGCTAAATTGATCTGCAAATCTGGAAGGTATATTCTAATACCTATTGACATTTTATGCAATGCAGTCAGCTTTGCTTTCTTTGGAGGAACAGGCTCAACTATTAAAGGACTTTGATCTGTTCATGTGGTCTCAGACTTCTATAGGAATGGGGACATAGACGTCCTTCTAGGAGTTCAGGATTGAAAGAAGGAGGTAATTTTATATCCTTTGGGCCCTTTACCTAAGAGAGCTCTGAATTATCTATAACTTCTATATTCTGAAAAGCCCAAGAAATGCAAACTATGATTGTCAATCATAAATGATACAAGTTTATTCTGACAGTGCAACCTTATTATTGATTCATAATACAGTACTGCCACAGACTTTCTAATGGATGAGACATTACAACATTTGTGATGATGAGCACTTCCTGCTCAGAGCTCATTAATTATGTTGGATAATCAGACCAAAAATCCATTATCCCAAGTGCCTGATTGAAGTGTTTTTCCTGACTTGTTTGTAAAAACATTTTGCTATGCAAATTTTGATTGAAAAACTTGAGTAAGACACATTTAGATATTGAAATGCAGAGAGCAACAAGGATAACAAGAAAAGCTCAACAAAGAAGTAATGCTTGATGCCATCTTATTTTACACCACAGCTACCATTTTTATAGTTTAATGGGTGGTTGATTTCATAATTTCAACAGCTCGTCTTAAGTGGTTGTTTACCTGAATCTCTAAGCTTGAAAATCAGTAATAGAGAAATCCCTAAACTGAAATTCCAAAATCTTCTATCATTGGAAGGTTTACATTGTTCTTCTAACTGTATTGGAGTAATAGAATGACTATAATACAAAAGAAGAAGCATTGTTCAGAAAATAGGTTCCAAGTAAATGAAAGACACAATAGATATGTTCAAAAAAAGTAGCACTGGACTGATAAAAGGCATATATAACCTAAGAGGAGATACACTTGCTCTTTTTTTGAGATTGTACCTATAATTTAGATATTTAAGTTCTAGGCATTATAGTTTATGTTGCAAATGTGCACATCTGTGTATTAAACTTAAAACAGGTATTCTCCCTTTAAAAGTGACACTGTCAGTTTCATATTACAGCTTATAATATTTTCATTCGTAGAGATGGACTTTTATTTTTAATCATATTGAATTCATTACAATTTTAGTCTCAAACTATTTTCTCTAAGTCTGTAAACTGTACTCTGTACTCCAACAAAGATTTTTTTTGTTACTATTTATGCCTTGCCTTAGCAAGAGGTTTAATTTGGAAATAGAGGGAAGAGTTGTTTATTTTTATTATATTTTATTTGTTCAATTAAAAGTTTCTTTTCTGCTTTCTCTCCAGATAAAACATTCAATAGAATCACTAGGAGCAACAAACCAAAATACAATTAAAAGCAGTAGTAAATCAATGAGATTGCTTACACAAACACAAATGCACACCCCACATACATTATCTTATGAATTCTCAATGACATCTGAGAATTGTTGGGAAAATAAGGCCAAAATGATCTTTCTGGAAGATTGCTCTAAAGTCAGAACACAATCTCAGTTGGTACCTTTACTCAGCCATTTCCCATATAATCTCTGAAAGAATTGGACACTTTAAAAGAAAGGAAGTGAACCTTTAGAAATCCTAATCCCAGATTGTACATAAACATATTCTGAACCTGAACAAATCTTTTGTGGTTATCATTCTCCACTCAAAAATATGGCAGATGGATAGTAGATGATAGATGATGATAGATGATAGATAGATAGATAGATAGATAGATAGATAGATAGATAGATAGATAGATAGATAGATAGATAGAGATGATAGATAGATGATATAGAAGATCCAAGATGAAAGAATGAATACTATATACCTGTATATACACACATATTTTTATCTATATATTTATTTGTATCCTACTTTATTATTTTTACAAATAACTCAAGACAGCGAACATATCCAACATACCTTCCTCTTCCTATTTGCCCCATCACAACAACCTTTTGAGATGGCTTGGGCTGAGAGAGAGTGACTGGCCCAAAATCACCCAGCTGGCTTTCATGGCTAAGGCAAGACTTGTTCTCATGGTCTCCCATGTTCTAGCCTGGGACCTTAACTAGTAGACCAAACTGGTTCTCATATATATGGAAAGGATTATATAAAGAATGCATACATTGTTTCAGCTATATTTTTAAAGAGCCAAAAGTTTACAGTAAGGAAGTTTCACATCTGAGGATTGGGGATGGAATGATATATGGTCTTGTAGAGTATCACAAGGACCAGGTAAAGACAACCACATATCCTTATTAGAGATATTACAGAATGACAAGAACCAAGGCTTTTTGGCAATGATAAAAAATTGTAGTTTGACCTCATGTTATTTGCTTCCATGACATTCTCTCAAGGGTTGATTGAATCACTATTCTAGGACAAGGAGTTGGATAAAGCTGTCCAGGAACTCTGAAGTTGCTTTTTGCCTATTTAGATTCAGTCCCAAGGCCTTCACACTACCCCTTCTGTTTTCCATGGGGTTCTGCAATTAGATTACAGAGTCATAATTCATATACATAAAGTGGCTGCAGAAGTCTAATCAGAATGAAGTGGGATTTAGACTAATTTTTTTTCTGTCAGGGATGAGAGGATAATTGTAATATTGCATCAAGTTAATGCCAAGCTTAGAATGTCATTTGCATAAAATTCCATCAGCCCAGTTCTGAAGCTGACTTGTTCCAGAAACATAACATAATATGTTAAGCATCTCTGGCTCCCATGCAGTAGCAATAGGATTCTTGGTGCAGGGCAATTCCTATGGATTAATGAATGGCTGGGGTTAATGGACTGAGGTGAAAGCCAAGGCCATCAACTCTTTCCAACTAGTCATTAATCATAGAGAAGTACCCTATGCACCAACAGTTATGGCTTTTTATTTAGCTTTCCTTAATTTTCTAGCATAGTCTTCAAAGTACTGCTGCAGCCACTAAACACCTCCAGATTTTATTGGACTCTACTTTCTATTGCTAAGAAAGACTGCCGGTTCCCACCTACTGATCTTGCCTAACACTGAATATGCTTTGTTAAAATTAGATTATTTGCGCCACTAAGTATCTTCAAACATTTAAATATTTTACATGAGTTTGGTTTGAGCAGCCTCCACCAATTAGCATGTTGTTTCATTAAGACAGCTTTTTCCTGGCCACTTTTTGGTTCTCAAAAACTCATATATTTCACATGAATTTGCCAGCCTTAGAGCATCTTTAAACACAAGTAAGGGACTAAAATGTATTTTTCCTTTCAAAAATGTTCAAACATACTCATTCTTCACAAGTAATTTCTAGCTACTCTTGCTCTAGGTGTAATTTTTTATTTATTCATTTATCTGTCAAACTCCCACATGACTTTTTCTACTTTTTACATTTCTTTTAGTGGAAAACTCCACCACTACATGACTGAATAATCACAGTGGAACAACATAAACAGGGATTTTGCCTGCACCACAAAAATAGAAAAAAAATCAGTCAGTTCAGACAGCAAAATCAGACAGCAAAATAATGCTTTAGAATTTAGATATAAAAGTCCAAAGACTGTCATTGCAACAAGCATAAAATTCTGAATTAAAACAATTTGATATAATATGAGATATAGATTTTAAAAATGTATATCAGAAACATCAGCATGCTAATTCTTTTCCAAACAGGTTGAGCCATGAAATAACAGTGGGTTTTTTTTCCCCTATAGCCCAATGTTTCTCAACCTTGGCAACTTAAAGACATGTAGACTTTAGCTCCCAGAATTCCCCAGCCAGCAAAGTTGGGAGTTGAAGTCCACACGTCTTCAAATTGTCAAGGTTGAGAAACACTGCTATGTAGCCAATAACAGAGACAAGAGGAAATTCCAGAACCTTCAAAAGTGATAGAACAAATTATTTTCTCTATTCTGATGCATTTTAATTAGGATTATAGTCAAGTGATATTTACTAAAATGCATATAAAAAGCTACCAACTTCCG
Organism: Thermophis baileyi; assembly: GCA_003457575.1. Taxonomy (NCBI): domain Eukaryota; kingdom Metazoa; phylum Chordata; class Lepidosauria; order Squamata; family Dipsadidae; genus Thermophis; species Thermophis baileyi. The sequence continues at coordinate 64,366 of QLTV01000456.1, forward strand.
AAAAATATAATTATAGGTAATTTTATTTAAATCTTCTCCTTACAATTAGTAATGCATAATACAGTAACCACCACCATCCCAATGTCAGAACAGTTTACTTTTCAGCTGATGTTTTAACCAAAATTAATATGGAAGGGAATTAATGCTGCTATTATTAGAAAGCATCATTTTGGCCACACATGATAGCGTCTTATAGAGTGGTGCGGTGGCTTAGAGGTGGAGCTCCCACCTCACAATGAGGAGGCTGTGAGTTCGATCCTAGGTAGAGGCTGATATTTCTCTCTCTGGGCACAATGAGAATATATCTGCTGAACAAAACTCCGCATTGGCGACAGGAAGGGCATCCGGCCAGTAAACACTCACCTCCATTCAGTTGCCCGGACTCCACCCCGCAAGGGATTATGGGGTCGTTAAAAGATGATGATGATAGTGTCTTATAATTTCCATCTTGACTACATCACTCATTTATGAGTAGAGATCTAGGTGCTCTGAACTTTAATTCCCATCTCATCGATTCCAGCAAGCTTTGCCATAATGTAAATGGTATGAGGGAATGACCTTGAGAGACAGAAGGAAGAGTCACAGACTGGACTACCAGCATGTAAACAATATCTCAGCCCACAGAAAGGGAGGAAACATGGGATACATTTCAGGTATCACGCTCCCTAATTTTCCGGAGAGTAAAAATGAAAGGTGGTGGAAAATACTCTTAGTCTTGCAAGATTCTGTTAATGTAACCTTACAATGAAGATAAGAGTTATTACTGTACTTCTTGTCTGGACTATTTTGAAAAGTTAACACATCATCAAGGGAATCTAAAACACCTGAAAAGCGTTCAGTTAATTACTCGTCAGCAAGCTCTGGAAATTAAGAAAAGCTATCATCACCAGCTGTGTTTGCAGGATTAACTACCATCCTCTGCTATAGGGGTGCAAAAGCTTATTTTTTCCCCTGGCCTTACTTAGCCTCAGTGTAGCAAAAAGCCATTGAAGGTAGAAAAACCAGATTTGGTGCAATGTGATCTGTGTATAATTTTAATTGAATAAGATACAATTGCAGGTAGTCCTTGACTTAGAACCATTCAAAGTTAACTAGCATTGAAAAAAGTTACTTACAACCAGGGGTGGGTTCCTCCCGGTTCGGACCGGTTCACCCAAACCGGTAGTGACCCACTGGTGATGTCACGGAACCAGTTCGGTCGGTGCCAGTTTGTGGGCGCCACCATCTTTTTTTTTTTTTGAATTTTTTTGAATTTTTTGAATTTATTTTTTCTTCTGAGCATGTGCAGAAGCCGAGTTTCTGGCACTGTGCATGTGGTCACCATCTTGTTTTTGGCTTTGGCTTTGTTTTTTTTGTTTTTTTGAATTTTTTTTATTTTTTTTTATTTATTTTTTGTTTGTTTGTTTTTCTTCTGAGCGTGTGCAGAAGCCGAGTTTCCAGCACTGTGCATGCAGTCGCCATCTTGTTTTTGGCTTTTTTTTATTATTTATTTTTTTCGGATTTTTTTGGCACTGCGCATGCCCACGCCCATGAGGCACGCCCACGCGACGCGGGTGGAAGCGAACCGGCAGCGAGGTAAGTTAGAACCCACCCCTGCTTACAACTGGTCCTCGCACTTGTGTCCATTGCAGCAGCCCCACGGTCATGTGATCAAAATTTGGGTGCTTGGAAACCAGCATATCTTTACAATAGTTGCAGCATCCCAGGATCACATGATCACCATTTGCAATTTTCCTAGCTGGCTTCCAACAAGCAAAGTCAATGGGGGAAGGCAGATTTGCTTAACTACCACGTTATTCACTTAACAACTGCTATGATTTGTTTAACAACCATGGCAAAAAAAAAAGTTCACAAAATTGGGCCTGAGTCACTTAACAACTGCTTTGTTTAGCAACAGAAATTCTGGTTGCACTTATGATTGTAAATTGAGGATTACCTTTAATAGAACCATTCTCTTTAACGTTAATAATTTCTCCACTTCGGTCATATTAAAAATGATAATTTGATTACAACTTCTGAAAGACTCTGCAGGTTGTGTCCAAAGTTTCTGAATGCTGCAGACTTAAGTTCTACATGCTTGGGGTATTAATGTGAGAAAGAATATGTCCTGGCCCCCTCTGCCTGAAGAGTAAACTGCTCTTGAATAGAGACAATAATATCTTCAATTATTATTGAGAACATTTGAAATTTGATGTAGCAAATTCTAAAAACACCATCATCTGGATGCTTCCAGAAAAGTTTCCCAGTGCAATCCATTAATTTTTATGCCATTTCTCTACTTTTTTCTCCCTAGTCTTTTTTTTTTTAATGGATAAAAGGGAAGATGGAAGAAACCCAGGGAAAAGATAAAGATTTAATAAATGATGAACACCTCTATAAAATGTCATGCTTCAGCCAAAGATATTCTTCTGACTATATGAAACCTGCAAAATGTCAGACAAATAACTAGAAGCCTGCATTGCTTTTTTTGGCTACTTAAACTTAAATTTTAGAATTTTTTTAATAACCATCTACGCTCTATTTTCTCTCTGGTTTTAAAGGCAATTTACATAAGCATAAAGTAAAGGTAAATTTACTTGATATTTCTGATTTGTTCCTTTTGGAATTAACTTTAAAAGGTGAAATACATTTCTTATTGCTCAACTTGTTTTATTTTAATACATTCACTTACCTTACATTTAACTCTTAATAGTTGAAATATCAGTGCAAACAGAGACTGAAAGCAATAAATGAGTACTAAAAAAAAAAAGACAATGTTGATCATTCCTTTGAAAATAGAGAAGCATAATTATATTAAATTGGATTCAGTTTGGTCCATAGGGAATGAATTCATTATTTACTGTATCTTGATATATACAAATCTGTTATATGGAACAGCAATATCAGATTACACACACAAAAAATCTAGGTAATGATTCATTACCTAAAAAAGCATATTTGCCTTTCATCATTCACATAATTCCTCTTATGTCACTGTAATATTGTCTTGTTGATTAGAACTGCATATGATGATAAGGATAGATATAAGAAAGCTCTTTTTTCACTAGCAGTCTATATACACACATGAAGATGGAGGGAATAATCTATTAGGAAACTGGATGACCTCTCACTTTCTCCTTAGCCCAGTTGTTCCTTGCTCCTGGTAGACCAAGGGGGAGGAGATGTGACTGCAAAGAACAAAGGCATTTAGAGGTAAATCTTTCTTCTAGTCTATAAACATTGGAAATGAATTATCAATTTCATCTTCAGCTGGATCCTTTATTGAAGTGGGTTCTCTTTATTATTGGTCTCACGTGGCACAAAAACATTTGAAGCATATTGTTTGTGATTAGGAATAGATTTCACGGCAGACATTTCTGCAATTTAATTAGCAAAAAGGAAGATATGAGCATATACTGTATCCCCATGCTCTTTCACCATTCTATGGAGCTTCTTTATTCTCTAATGCATTTTCTACTGTGATCACTTACGCTGAAAAAGTTGTCCTTTCTCACTAGAGATGCTCATAATCTGCTAAACAATATTTTGAAAAGGTCTAGGAGGATTTTAAATATTTAATAATATTTTTATATAAAGTTTTTTTGTATAGTGGTTAACATGTTATATGATATAGTGGAATAACTTGCTTCTTTTGCTGGGTTCTTACAGTCATATTTACATTTAAGGATATTTGTCTATTTATTTATTTATTTATTTTATTTTATAAAATTTATATGCCGCCCAACTCCCGAAGGACTCTGAGCGGCTTACATCATAAAAAATAAAACATATAAAAACAATTTAAAAAAGAAAGGGAAAAAAAAACCCAACTATATTTAAAATAAAACATTCACACAACCATGCATGGGCCAATCAGAATAACTATTGGCCCCAGGCCTGCCAGAAAAGCCAGGTCTTAACGGCTTTACGGAAGGCCAGTAAGGTTTAAACTGGAAATAGTTTCATTGGACATCATCACTGCTCATTGTAATATAATCCAATCATAAATCCTGTTTGGGAAAGATATCAAGTACTCCTTTTGCACATTCTTCCTTCTGTGATTCAAAATCACAAATTATAATAGTATCTAGGCAAAGATCAATGTGCATCAGAAAACACCAAAATGTAATTGGGTGAACATTCTTCCCTGTCTAAAACGTAACTTGAGATCTCTTTTGATCAAATAAGAAAAAAGGTATTTTAGCTCGGAAAACATTGCCATTTCCAAACAACAACCATAAAAAAGTGGAAATCACAGCTCAGTAGGACACCTAACTACTAAAAGTACCACTTGCTGGTAAATTCCTAGAGGCTGCAGTCTTGCATGTTTTCAAGGAACAAAGGCAATACATTTTTATATAAGAAACTATTGAGAGTAATTCAAACCTGGGGTCACGTCCAACAGCTGCCTTTTGTGCATTGGGCTTTCAAAATAAACTTCACCCTGATTCAAGTAACCACTGTGTTCTTTATTCCTGGCTCAGAAATGAACCTGGTTAATGTTAAAGTTATATTTACCGACAAAGAAATAAAAGGGGACTAGTATAGATCTATTTCAAGCTATTCAGCTCTCACCAGCTAGCCATACCCTTCTGGGATTCGAACCCAGGCTACTTACATATTAGGTAGATGTATCCGTCCCATATTTGGGTTCGAATCCCGGAAGGATATGGCTAGCTGATGAGAGCTAAATAGCTTGAAATAGATCTATACTAGTCTCCTTTATTTCTTTGCCAGTAAATATAAATTTAACACAAAACTAGTTTGTTGCGAAAGTGACTGCCTGCGAAGGTTCCTGGATTGGGGCTGAAAGGCGAAAGCGGAAGTAGTATGCTCTGTCCCATATTTGGGTAGACCAGGTTGTCCTGATTAAAAAAAAACACTCATTCCTTTCTAATATATGTATAATCTTCCTTCCTTACCTCTCCTGCTTTTCAGGCCTCTCCTATAATTAATGAAATGGGGTTTTTTGGGGGAGGAGGTGAAAAGAAACAAGCATACCCAACCTATACAGGTACAATTCTTCTAAACTCCACTTTCAAAAAAAAAAAAAGCTTTTTCTGGGATTGAAAATTCCCAGTTCAAAAAAAACTGAAAAGAGGAATAAGTTATGCCAGAATTATCATAGGATTTGCCATGTTCAGGAGAAAAGAAATACCTGTAGGGAGGTGGGGGTAGGAGAAGCACCATACAAGGCCAGTCATACTTGCTCACCACTGCAACTGGATATGTTGGAGCCTTCCAACTCCATGTTAAGATAGTTCTGGAAGATACGTTGACATAATTGCTCATTACTGCTATTATGTAGCTGATGTGATTTCAAATTTGATAAGGGGACAGATCTAAGAAGCTGCAATACAGGTAGTCCTCAACTTACAACAGTTTGTTTAGTGACTGTTCAAAGTTACAACGGCACTGAAAAATGTGACTTATGACTGTTTTTCACAGTTGCAACCTTTGCAGCAGAGGTGGGCATCACATACTGTAACAACCGGTTCACCCAGAACCGAAAATGTGAGAGTGCGCAGATGCATGCGCGCAGCATTGAAAAAACGGCAATTATATAGGATGGGATAGCCGCTGGTCTGAACTACCAGTTCGCCTGAACCGGTCCGAACCGGCAGCAGCCCACCTCTGCTTTGCGGCATCCCCATGTGATCAAAATTCAGATGTTTGGCAACTTGTTCATATTTATGACTGTTGCTGTGTCCTGGGGTCATGTGATCCCCTTTTGCGACCTACCTGACCAGCAAAGTCAATGGGGAAGCAAGATTCACTTAACAACTGGGTTACTAACGTATCAACTGCAATGATTCATTTAACAACTGTGGCAAGAAAGGTCGTAAAATGGAGCAAAATTCACTTAACAAATATCTCACTTAACAATATAAATGTTGAGCTCAATTGTGGTCGTAAGTCGAGGACTACCTGTATTGCACCAAAAGATTTCAATTTAAGTGATTTTTCAGTTGAAAAGGTGAGAAGAAATCCTTTCACAAAAGTCTGAGAAGAATGGAATGGAATGGAATGGAATGGAATGGAATGGAATGGAATGGAATGGAATGGAATGGAATGGAATAGAATAGAAGAATAGAAAATAGAATAGAATAGAATAGAATAGAATAGAATAGAATAGAATAGAATAGAATAGAATAGAATAGAATAGAATAGAATAGAATAGAATAGAATAGAATAGAATAGAATAGAATAGAATAGAATAGAATAGAATAACAGAGTTGGAAGGGATCTTTTTTTTGAAAACCTCCAGTGATGGAGCACCCCCAACTCTGGGAGGCAAGTTGTTCCACTGATTAATTGTCCTCACTGTCAGGAAATTTCTCCTTAGTTCTCGGTTGCTTCTCTCCTTGATTAGTTTCCACCCATTGCTTCTTGTCCTGCCCTCAGGTGCTTCGGAGAATAGCTTGACTCCATCTTCTTTGTGGCAGCCCCTGAGATATTGGAACACTGCTATCATGTCACCCCTAGTCCTTCTTTTCATCAAACAGAATAAATTGGAAAGGAAGTAAAACTTTGCCGTATCTTAAAGAAAATCACTGAAATCATCACTGATATCACTGAAATCACAGCCAAGTATTCCACCCTCCCATCTTCACAGTCACTGATATGAATGGAAAGTAGTGGTATAAAGATAATCACAATTATCACAATTCCCACCCCTGTAAGCAGCAACCAATGGAATGTGATAAGGCAGAGGAAAGTACAGCATAAAAGTAAGCAGTAACATATGAGGGGAATACAGGCAAAATCAGTTTCCCATAGACTGAAAATCCAGTCATGTCAAAATAAGAATGCTGGCAAGAGCAGTAATAAAAATACGACTTTTAAAATTTTATAGTTTACTAGCAATATGATTGTCAAGACTTCCATTCAAGGGAATGATGTGACAAATTATGACATTTTAAAGAGAATGGTAGCTTCAAAGCAACAGAAGAGCTTATTATAGCCTTTAAATCAGAGCAAACACAAACAGGTTACAAAAATTGCCCTTTAATACTTCACAATGAGAGATCACAGTATGAGATAAAACAAGCACCCCAACTGCGTACAAAAGTGCCCCACTCATCAAAATCCCTAGTAATTAGGTGTGCTACAGATCCTTCAACACTTTTTTTTTTTTTTGTGGAGGAGGAAAAAAAGAGGCTACTTTTGTTTTCTCTCTTGTATGCTATTTTTCCCAGACATAAAAGGAAAAGTTTCATTTTCATCTGAGGCCTATAAGCATCTCAGCTTAAGCAAAAAAGAATGTACTAGCTCTGTCTCTGTGCTCAGCCCTGTCACTGAATAACAACAGTCAATCCTTTGTAATGAGATCCTTAATAATTTACTTTTATCACTACAGTAGGTTAAACCACATCAGCATGACAGAGAAACAGAAGCCAACCAGAGCAGGGACAAAAGGTCAGAGGAGTGAGAAGACAAGGGATCAGTTTTATGTTTTATTATCAGAAGACAATGCCTAGTATGGGGGAAAAAGTTCAGGTGAAATCATTTCATGTCTCCAGAATTGCCATTGCCAAGAACAAACATCACTAGTGCCTTTTCTACAATTCACCAAGAAAACAAAGACACTCCTTTTATGGAAGCTAGAAGATAATATGGGAAGATATACACTGTGTGCACAATTATTAGGCAAGCTGTATTTTGGAGGATTAATTTTATTATTGAGCAACTACTGTGCTCTCGGTCAATCCAAAATGTTAATAAACCTCAAACCTGAATATTTAAGAAAGTAAAAGTGAGGTTATGGCTTTCTTAGGAGAATATCTATGTGTGCACAATTATTGGGCAACTATTAGTGTGCAGAACTATTATGCAACTAAATGAAAAATGAAAATTTTCCCATCTCACTTATTTATTTTCATCTGTTAAAGTGAGAATAACAAACAAACAACTCAAAATTTACAAATAAACATTTCTGACAGTTCAAAATAACAATCAGTGATCAATATAGCCACCCTTCTTTTCAATAATAGTCATAAGCCTTCCATTCATGGAGTCTGTCAGTTTCTTGATCTGTTGACTATCAACTTTTTGTGCAGCAGCAACCACAGCCTCCCAGACACTGTTCAGAGAGGTGTATTGTTTTCCTTCACCATAAATCTCCTGTTTAATAAGAGCCCACAAGTTCTCAATAGGGTGAGGGTCAGGTGAGGTAGGGGGGGCATGTCATTCT
>QLTV01000456.1:78645-89326 GCA_003457575.1 Thermophis baileyi
GGTAGGTACGTCAACAACAAATCCACCTGCACCCCTAAGTCAAACTTCACAAGGAGAGACTCACACCCAACAATCTCAGGGGCAGGGATCCTGCGAGGACAAATACTCTTATGGACTATTATAGCCACTCCCCCACCCCTTCCCTGGAGTCGTGACTGGTGCAGCACCTGAAACCCGTCTGGGCAGATCTCTGAAAGGGGAACACCCCCCTCCTGTCCCAGCCAGGTTTCGGTTATACATGCCAGATCTGCTTGCAGCACCTGAAACCCGTCTGGGCAGATCTCTGAAAGGGGAACACCCCCCTCCTGTCCCAGCCAGGTTTCGGTTATACATGCCAGATCTGCTCTCTCCTCCAGGCTTAAATCCCGGATGAGAGGGGCTTTGTTCACAATCGATCTGGCATTAAGCAGCAGCAGCCTGAGGCCAGGGCCCTGAAAACCCAAGTCACCAGAAGGGTCAGAACAGGCAATCGCTTTGATACAGCGAGTACTAGTTCTCCACACATGGTCTGCCACACATGGTCTGCCTTAGCTTTGAATGAGATCAGAAAGGGAGAATTAACTCAGCTGTCCGGTTAAATCCGTTCTTGTTCCTCCTTTTCTAATACAGTACTGCCAAGTTCATCTTTTACAGTTTATGTAAACTCTAAAACATTGAGCCTCTGTACAAATCAATAAACAATATTAAAACCTTTGTCGTGATTCTCTGCATTTGCCAATTCAGGTCCTGCTCCCAAGTGTCTAAAAGATTGTTCTCAAACATAATTAACTCATTTAGCTTAAATATAAGGCACTCAGTTAAAACTATAAATTCAGTGAGGTAATTTAAGAGTACCTGGTAATGTTTATGTTTATCAACTCAGATATTCTACAATTTGATCAGAGGGCTATTTACCTTTTATGTGACACTGCTATATTAACAATTTTATTTTGCTACATAACAATTGCTAAATAACATTAAGATTTCTATTTTGTTATTTTTATTTTGCTTCAGTTGGGAAGTAGCAATGGGGTAAAAAATATCCTAAAATGAAACAGAATATTTCTGAATGTTCCTTCATTTGCTATAGCATAAATTAAAGATATGAGAGATTTGTGATTTATATTTCATTTTAAAAAAATCATGATGATCTTAGTTATAGCAGAGAGGCAAATTGGTCCACATCCGTGACACTGGATTATTTCCCACAAACATAGTTCTTCCCATCAATAGTATCCAAAATTTCTGTTTGTCCCATTTTCATAGAAGAGCTATTTTTAAAAAATAGGGAAAAGAATATACCTCCAACCCTCAATACAATTGTCCAATTTTGATGCTGTCCTCTGCTATAAATTTGCACACAGCTGCAATTAACACTTTACATAAAATGCACAAATCCTATTAAGGGATCTTTCACCCCATGTCTAGATTAGCTTTTAAGGATGAGACATAGTGATAAATCATAGTCTAAGGAGCAAATTATAAGGAGTTTGACACTAATGAAGAATTCCCTATATTTCTCTCTCTCTCTCTCTCTCTCTCTCTCTCTCTCTCTCAGAGAGAGCAAATAGCTTGAGGAAAGAGATTTTCAGATTTGTAACAATAGATAAAAAAATCTGCATTTAAAAAAACCTGACATATTAAGTAAAACCAATTCAAACAATTAGCAAACCAAATATTATTTTCTTGTTATCTAGAATATTTCTGCATCAACCCTTCATACATTGAAGTCTTTAGGCAAAGTTCCAATAAGAAGAATAGGAACGATAAAATGTAGCATAAAGAACAGAAATTTACACTCTACAAACTATACGGTAAATGACAAATTGGAGGACAAAACTAAGGATTAGTCATAAGCATTGAAGAAAAGCAAGAAATTGTGTCAAAGTCAGCAACTAGATTCACATTCAGGCCACTCTGACAATAAAGTCTTGTTCTTGGGTCTTTCCACAGAGAATTACCAGCATTATAGGATATTCTGAAACTTTCAAGCAAAGCCGATCATGAAAACAGCAGCTTTTATTTTATTACTTTCAGACCACTGCCTTGTCTTGTGGCAACATGGAATTCTGCTCTATTGCCACATTTGACAGTTCTCAGACATAATATATTTAGAGAATACTTCTAGAGTTAGTATTGCTAAGTCTGGCTGAGTAAGAGTTGATTGTATTTAATTCCATCATATGACATTGCTGTAAGTCTAGATCCACTTTCCTGTTGATAATTCTATTGAATTCAGCGGATCTAACTACTGAGTACATATATTGGATTGCATTTCCCAAAGTGGTTATTTTGCCTCTAATGTGAGAACCAAAAAGAGCGTATCATAATTTTCCATTTTCCATTCAATTATTTTACTCATTAGAAATACATAACTCATTATCCTGCCAGAATGAAGGATATTTAAGTCCTATCAATTTTACCATGAAAGTGATCTATGTAAATCACTCCTAATGAACTCTGTAGGACCTTGCAAGTCCTTCTTGTTGACTGGATTGTACCCAGCTGACTCAATGGGCACTTGGCAAAATAAAAGAAATAATCATAGTGAAATGTTGAGTATAAAGGGCTGCATTATTATTTTGCACAATCGTTTTCTCTGAAGAGAACAGTATAACAGAACACTTTTCTCTCAATATATAGTCCAATGTTTCTCTATCTGGGTTTACCTTCCGTTATTCTTACATGAACAGGCCATTTTAAAAACATCTCATGCCCTACAGAAATCATGTTTTTTTTAAAGGAAATTGAAACTGGCTAGCAAATCAAATTGTAAAATGCTGGATAGGTCAAAGTGGTAGAATTTCCCATCCTCTTTCCAAGATTATATGCCAAAGTACTGCATAACATATGAGATTTCTCCAACCTTGTTTTTTTCCCCCTTAATAACTTTAATGCATCTACACAATATCGCTTTCACAAGCCCTTTTAGATGAAATTGCAGAATCAGGCAGAATTTTCAAATATAATCTCAGCCAAACCATGCTCTAAGGGCTTCAACTGCCCAAACTTGTATTTATGTTTTTAGAATTCCGTGTACAAAAATGAAGCAGCTGTTATAAAGAACAGTTTAGCACAAACCTTATTTTTTTTCCAGAACCACCAAAGAGCTGCCAATTAACTAAGACAGAGAACATCCTTTTCTACTTCTGAAGCAGCTACCATTACTTCCCTTAATTATAAAGCCAGAAGTAAAGCAGGGAATAACCCTGCAGTAAATTTGAAGGTGACATCAGCTGACCATGCCAGTCACTCAACAGCCTCCTAGTTTTGCTTTAGGAGAAAAAAAAATATACCATTTGCATGGCAGTTGATCTTTGAAAGATCCAGAACTGTAAACTCATCAACTAGGCAACATTAATCACCTTGACTTTGTTTGAAATGGTGACACTGGAGGAGTCTGAAGTAAGCCTGGAAGGGTAAAAGCCAAAGCTCAGGAAACAAACAAGCTTCACTTCAGCCATAATGGCCCAGTAAAAGGCATAGAAATCTTCTACACAGGTAGATATATTGCCCTGGCGAAACATGGAAAGGATGAGGGAGGCAGAAAAGTCAGCAAGCCAAACTGGAGTTATGTGGGATTGACAAATAGCCAGATTGGATTACTCAGAAAAGGTAGGAAGCAATAATGAGCAAGTAAGTTTATAAAAACCATTAACAGGGAAAGATTTAAGAACATTCGAAGTGAGTCAACTTCCTGGTGCACCAGGTTATATAAGCATTTTTTTCCCTAAGAAAATAATCAAGTAGAGTTGGGGCATCTGTAGATGATTTTATATTGGCAATTCTATTCCTACAACCAAATTACAAACTGTTGTAGTTACCTAGTGGGGGGTTTTTTTGCTTCATTTTTTTATGACCCCTCTTTGGAAATTAAAATAAGAATTATGTTCTTATTTAGTCAGAATCAGCTGAAGTAAAAACTTCTCAAATTGGAACAACAACTTATCTTCCTTTTGGCACCAGTAGCAAAGTTAATATTGATATCAGTGCTTAATAAGAGAGCTCTTACTGCAGCATAATGATAGCATACAAATTGTTGGAATGCATTAAAATACTAATGATGTGTGTGAGTGTGTGTGTTATAATTCTTATTCTAAGAGAATTAGGGAAATGTTCCTATTTGCTCATATGAATAATACAGGTTAATAGAAAAATTAAAGTCTATAGCCCTGCATTTTTCAAAATTAACTGTCAGTGTAGCTAGAAACACTTTCTAGAATGCAGACTTCATCTTTTCTTTAGCATATTAAATGTAATAAGGAATATGACCAAATACCGAGCATGGTTTTGAATGATGTAGCTTACAAATGGTATAGGGTCTCCTTTTTGATGAAGGACTAGAACAGTGGTTCTCAACCTTCCTAATGCCGTGACCCCCCCGCAACCCGCCCGGATGCCGCCATTTGGGTTCTTTTACCCTCTGCGCATGTGCAAAGTGTTCTGCGCATGCGCAGAGGGTAAAAGAACCCAAATGGCAGCGTCCGGGCGGGTGGGCGAAGTCTCCCGCTTCCGTCGCTACCGGCTGTCCGGCGACCTGCAGGCACGCCCGAACTGGGAGCATTTCACCCCTGCTGATGGTGGCACCAAGATGGCGGGCTAGCGTGCATGGTCACCCCTGTGAAAGGGTCATTCGACCCCCAAAGGGGTCGCGACCCACAGGTTGAGAACCGCTGGACTAGAAGATATCCAAGGTTCCTTCCAACTCTGTTATTCTGTTAAATGTTCTGTGTACTTTTCTTGAATTCAAAACCCATAAACTTTAGCAGTTAAATCTAAAGAAGCTGATAAACAATCTATTTCAGATATATTTAATTTCAAGACTAAAGGGTATCCTGAAATATGACAGTAAGCTTGGAAGAATAGTTATCTGTTTAATGGAGAATGGAGACAGATCAAACCCATTCAATGTAATTTACACAGTAGGAAGAGACTAGAGCAGGGGTGGACAACAACGGTCCCTTTATGACTTATGGACTTCAACTCCCAGAATTCCTGAGCAGAATTCCTGAGCTTGAAGTCCACAAGTCTTAAAGTTGCCAAGGTTGGAGATCCCTGCATTAAATGATTGAATAAGGGCAGTAAGGCAGTTGAAAAAAACTGTGCAAAAGAGACTATCACCCAGCCCAAAAAGGAACAAAAAGACTCCAAGCACCTCTCCACCAGCAATCAGCATCCAGATCAGCATAGATTAATTCCAAGGTTAACATCAGACCAGCAATTAAGTAAACAATATCCCAGTCAAGCAACTGCCAAAGAAGCCAACAGCAAACAGCCCAACCAAATAATCTCTAAGACCATCCCCACCAACACTGACAGGGCAACCCTAGAATATAAACTGACAGCAAAGAGCACCCCTTACTAGCACTGATGATGTTTGAGCAATGAAACATCTGCAAGAAAACAAGCAAGAGAAGCACCAAGGACCCCTCATGTCAACCCTGAGCTACAAATATTCTCCTTTATTATTTTGTCCACTGTAAATCAAAATTCATCCATGTCCTAAACCAGGGCTGTCAAACTCCCGGCCTGCAGTCCGAATACGTCACGCGCTGACCACGCCCATGCCCAGTTTAGTGAAGGGGGGAAAAGTCCCGATACATCATGTGACGCCGCCTTGACGACATGAGTTTGTCACCCCTGTCCTAAACTGTACCCCTTTTTTACTACTTTGACTTACTTTAAAATGTTTTATATCCTACCTTGTCCCTGTCCCTGTTTGAGGCAATTTACAGCGAAATCCACAATGTAAGAGTTAAAAGAAATGCCATTATTTCAGTTGTAACAAAAAGTTAGGTATTAAAAGATGAGAAACTGCAATAGAAAACTTAACAATGTGGCAATAAAATAATTAAAATGTTTCAGAAGGTTGAGAAACATTAACCCTAACACATGCCATTCTTCAGTTCTCTTTGCCCATTTCTTTATATGGTTCAGGATCTTCCAAATTGCTAATCAGTCATCTTGATTGCCATATATCTACCTTGACCAGAGGTTAGGATTTGCATAAATAGAGTAAATTGTGTCTATTACCCATTCAATTGTACCATGCCCTTCTATATCCTTTTCTGTTCTCTGTTATCCTATGACACAGGTGTCAAACTCACCATGTCACGTTGCCATCATGTGATGTTTCATGTTTGTTCCATTCATGAAGCTGGGGTGGGTATGGCCTGTGTGTTACACATCTGGCCCATGTGCCGCCAGTTTGACACCCCTGTCCTATGATATTGGATATGGATATTGGATATGAGCCTGAGGCTCCATAGGGGCATGTCATTGTGGAAGTGGTTAATAGATTAAGATAAGACCCCACCTCCTCACCGTGTGCATCTTGCTCCCTTCCTCCCCATCTTTGTCAATCTTAAACCAGTTTTAGTATCACTATTTATTGTTTTAATGCTGTAATGTCTTATATTTTAATAGACATTTATGGTCTCATTGCCCTGAATGTTACATTTCATAGGATAAACACATGGAAGAGAACTATTTAAGCTCTGGCCACGAGCTATTATACACTATTAAAAGCTGCCATTAAAGGCATGCCACCCTCATGCCATAACTAAAGTGTGAAAGTGAGCTACAGAAACTATGGAGCTATACTAAGTTGTACTTGTTGTATTACATCATGACTATCCAGAAAACATCTGGACTCCCACTTCTACCAAAAGCATCTGCTTCTTTTTTTTCTGAATACAATGCAATAATTGATGTAAGTCTGATGGGAGGGAATAGGCGCTATTTGAGATCCCAAACCCCAGGACAACCATACTATGAGAAGGGTAGACAACACGAGGATTGAATGTTTGGATGCACTTCCCAAGCAGCATCCAAACCTGTCACTGGAATTTAATTTGTAATACAACGTATTTAAAAGTAATACATTAAATTAATGTTATTTAATTTGTAATAATAATGAAATTAAATGAAAGTTAACCATACTTAGTTAAGTATAAAATTCAAATTAAGAAAAATTTAGATGGTTCTCCCTGGCCCTACATTGTTCTATGTCATACTGTCAACTATTTTTTGGAGGGGCCATAACTAGGAAGCTGTCCAAAGGCCAATGTTATTTTTCTCCCTCTAAAGGTTGTGTATCTTTCCCATGAGATGGAACAGGATATTTTTTAAAAATTGTTGGTTTATTAAGTAACATGAAACTTAATAAATTTATTTCTACTAAGAAATTATTCTCCAGCTTTTGAGATCTAAGAAGAGAGTAGAAAGTGATGTAGAAAAATGCCTTTATCACATATATGCCAACATGTTTGCACGACACTTTCTAAACATCATTGAATATCCCACTCAAGCTTCACTGAAAACTAAAGTAAATGTAACTGGTAAGTGAATTATATGCTTTTGCTAGTGTATAGTTCAAAAAGTACAGTAATAAAAGCCAGTGTTTTTGCTAATTAAATTTACTAATTATTAGAAGTGTTTGCTGCTGAAAGATTTAAATCACTTATTGAACCTGAATGAAAGCGGTAGCAGAAAGCACAGGCCTCTTGAGAGCTTGGTGGGACAGGAATGTATTAAAAATATAATTGGTTTTAAAGCATGTTAGATTATTTTGTTTCCCATGATTTACTGTATGCTGTCTGATTTCTAGTCACCTTAATGTTGTGGGATTTTCCTTCCAGCTTGTACTCTGTTAATAAGTTCTTCAGAAAAAGTGCTAAGATGGTTCTCTTTTTATGCCAAAATCCCAGTCTTTCAGAGTCCAAATTAAACAAAGCAAAATTGAACAGCAAAGTTTCTCTTGAATTGCTTTGGGAGATGTAGGTCTTCTGAGATAGTTAACTATAAAAAGCCTGTCCAAGCCTTTTGTTGTTTCGTTTCTTTTCTTTTTTAAAAAAGAAAAATTAGATGATATCTGACAATGAATCTGTACATTTATCTACAAAGTCAGGAGTTTCAGATTTCAAGCATTTCTACAACTCTTAAACTAGAAAGCTCTAGTTACATTGCACCAATGAGCTGGTGTGTACAATTATATGGAGGTGCTGATTGTTGTTGTTGTTGTTGCCGTTGCAATACAGCCAAATTTGTTATCATGTTTGCCATTTACAGAAGAAAGGGATGAGGGGGGAGTTAAAAAACAAAATGGATGTGGTAAGTCTATGGAGGCAACCCTACTTCTTTTTTTAATTTATTTTTATTAATGAATACCAACCAAGAAAGACTAAAAAATACATCACTGATAGAATACTACTGATTAAAATCAAATATACTTAAGGAGACGAAAAAAGAAACAAAGGAAAAGAGAAACAAGGCACCACATCATAATAACATAAAATGGATTCAATCTTTAATCTTCTTATTAAATCTAAACTAGAAACAAGATATTGTTCCATCTTCTCATTTTTAAATAAAATGACATTGATAACCCATAGCTTGAATCCATTTTTAAATATCAGCAGTATAGATTTCTTTCCAACTATATAAAATACTTATCTTTGCCAAGCTCTAGGCTTAACAGCCAGAATTCTTAATCAGTATCAATGCCATATTTCAGGAATATAACATCGCATCATATTTTTAACTATTACATTTTTTCCTAAAGCTACATTAAACACAGTATATATTGTAACATGAAACCAAAATATGTCATGACTGGACAAGACCAAGTTATATAAGCCAGAAAGCCCTCAAAATTCTTACAATGCTCTATCACTTCTTGAAATTATGATCAAACATTATTTTCTCCCTTGTTAAATATTGAAAAGACCAGTGAAACATTTGCCAGTTCAGATTACTCAAATATGCAGGCATTTTAAAAAGAAATCATCACTCCCCCCCCCCAAAGCCTGCAGCCATTCCTCCACTTTTAAAAGCAAAGGAAAAATCTTCTGCCTCCTCCCAAATTGTAGATACTATAAAAGCTCAGTTAGAGATGGATTGAGGGAAACTGACTGGGCTTCTTTTCTGTTCCAGCTTCTGTGATCCTTAGAATATCAAACCCGGTCAGGATGGCATGGGATATCCTGAAATTATAAGAGAATCTACAATTTTAGCTAGTGAAACAATCATTGGGTCTGACATGCGTATGAAATTCAAGATATATCACATTCTGTTTCATTTTGAACATTATTCCAGGGGATAGCCCTTCAAACAATGGGCAAGGCTTGACAAGTCTTAACCTGCATTTTTATTACATTTAAGGTAATAAAAATCTAATTTGTGTTAACTCATGATATAGGTTCCCCTTATATATAATAATTTTCCTTGTTTCATATCAAAAATCACAATTTGGTAGCTTTTGGATGGTGTATGGAGGTCGTACCCACAGTAACCTTGGAATCACAGGGTTGGGCAAGGCCTGCATTAAATTATCTTGCTTTACAGACAACCACTACCATATGAGATGAAAATATAGGTCTTTTCTTAAATTAGTTCACTGTTCAAATTTGCAGATCCTACCTGTCTGTCCTTCTCTGTGTCTTTCTAACATCTACCATCTAGCTATCTTTTTATCACCAGAAGTGGCAATCAACCTACTTTATTAGAGGGTTGGAATTAAGTTTTTTTTTATATCATCTAAAAAAAAACTAAAGCAATTTGGGAACCTATAATTATATAAGAATTGATTGACACACATTCAGATCTTTGCATTTGCATAGCTTATAGCATGTAATTAAATGGAGATTAATATGCAGCTGACTCTTAATGGAAATTAATATTAGATACATCAGCTTTTCACTATTATTTAACACTGGATTCCTCGTCTCAGAAACCCTCCGAAATATGACATGCTAAATAGATACTGTTTCAGAGAAGCAGGATTTTTCTAAGGACAAGTACATTAAGCCACATATTCAAAAGTGTCATTACTAGCAATAGCAGTTCGGCCCTTAATGAACTTGCAAATAAATGTTTGTCTACTGCAGCAGCAAGTACACAGATGCTTATTCTTAACTATCTGTGGATGTCAAAGTGAACGTGATTTATTAACTTCCATTGAAACTTCTTTTCAATGTGAAACAAAGCTGGCAGAGAAGTGCTACTTTGCATGCAATGTTATGATGAGAACTTTATCCCTATAATTTTTATAGTTTTCTGTATGCATTCACTCTAATTGCTTCAGAAAGACACTTAAATGTCTTCATGGGGAAAGGGTTGAAAGAAATTATTGTTCCCTTTACCCTTATTTGGCATGACTAAGTTGTACTGTATGAGTAGGGCTAACATTTAACGATAAGATTAAATTCCACAAGTCCTAAGATCCACATGGGAAGAGCAATATTGTGAAAGAAATGTACATACTGTAAATATCTAAGATAATTTGGATTCTTAAACATGTGGAAGCCACAAAAGAGGATATCTCTCATAATCCAACTTTCAAGGCCTAGCACCTCTCTTCTTCCCCATGATTTACAGCAGGGGTCCCCAACCTTTTGGACCTCAGGGACCACCAAGGTCATAATTTTAAATCCCGCAGACCACCAAATTCATAATTTTAAATCCCACGGACCCTAATTCATAATTTTAAATCCTGCAGACCACTAATATGAATTTTTTAAAAAAGATAAATACATTTGTAAAATAATGATCAGAGAGCTTCCATTTTATTAATATGAAATGCACCTAATTAATACAACAAAATTATAAATGCTTATTTAATTATAACAAAATCGTAAATGCTTATTTAATCATAACAAAATCTTTAAAGGTTGTTTTAATTTTAACAAAATTATTAAAGATA
>QLTV01000456.1:89360-115603 GCA_003457575.1 Thermophis baileyi
GCTTCCTTCCCCCCTTTACTCTCTTTCCTTTCCTTTCCTTTCCTTCTTTCCTTTCCTTCTCTTTCCTTCTTTCCTTCCTTCCTTCCTTCTTTCTTTCTTCTCTCTCTCTCCCTTCTTTCTTTTCTTTCTTTCTCTTTCTTTCTCTCTTTCTCCCCCTTTCTTTCTTTCTTTCTTTCTTTCTTTCTCTCTTTCTCTCTTTCTCTCTCTCTTTCTTTCTTCCTCCCTTCCCTTTCCTCCCTCCCTCCCCCCTCTCTCTACAGAGCAGCAGCGCGGGAGAAGGAAGAAAGCGGCGGTCCCAGCCTCAGGCTCCAGGGCTGGCGGGTGCCTTGGTGGGGCAGGGATACAGTGCCGCTGCCTGGAGAGCTGGCGGGCGGATGGGTGTGCCGGGCGGTCTCCGAGCCTCGCCAGGAAGGTAAGCTGAGTGCTGGCTGGGCCCATGCGCACTCCCGCCCACCCCTCGCTCTGGCTGTCTCCCGGGAAGTTTACGGGAAGTGGTGGCAGGCAGAGCTGGGCAGGGTGGATCCGCCAGTGCAGCGCCCGACGAGGAAGGCCGGGCGGGGGGTGCGGCAGATTGTCTTGTTCACGCCGTGGGGCGGATGGGCTGGAACTTCGCATTGCAAAGCCCGCAGCCGGGTCGGGCAGAGACGCCGGCTTGCAGCGAAGCCCACCACTACAAGGCCCATCTGCGCAATAGGCTGTGCTGCCCCGGCCCCGCTCAACCATGCTTCTTTACTGGGCACCGGCGGCAGCTTCCACCCTGGAAGCCGCCACCGGCGGCCAGCAAAGCAGCGCGGTTGAGCGGGGCTGGGGCGCTAGTGTGGGAGCAACAAGGAGTTCAGGGCAGGCGGCAGTTTGTCTTCATGCACAGAGGGCAGGCGAGGGGAGGATGGGGGGTGCCCCACCCCCGGCACCCCTCCTCTGCACAACCTGCTGCTGCTGAGTGGTCTCGTTCACGCCGTCCACTTTGCTTGTGGGGTGGATGGGCTGGAACTTCCACGCTTCTTTGCTGGTGCCGACCGGGTTCCTCAAGAGACGAGAGTTTGCTCGGCCCCATGCAAACTCTCAAGGAGCCTGGCCGAAGTTTCCTGGGCCGCTTCAAATGCTGGTGCCACACTAAAACTGAGAGAAGCACTTCAGCCGGGCTCCTCGAGAGACGAGAGTTTGCTCGGCCCCATCAAACTCTCGAGGAGCCCGGCCGAAGTTTCCCACGCCACTTCAAATGCTGGTGCCGCACTACAGCTGAGAGAAGCACTTCGGCCGGGCTCCTTGAGAGATGAGAGTTTGCTCGGCCCCACGCAAACTCTCGAGGAGCCCGGCCAAAGTTTCCCGTGCCACTTTAAATGCTGGTGCCGCACTACAGCTGAGAGAAGCAGCTGGAGTTTGCTGTCCATTACGGAGGCTAGCTCGGCCCCCTGCAAATGCTCACCACCTGCAAAGCTGCACATTGCAAATGCCACTCCAGGGCAGAGATTTCCAGCCCCACCACGGCCGGTCCCATATTCCAGAGCTGTAGTAGTCACATTCACAGGACTGGCCCATTGCAGCTCCTCCACCCGGGTGCACTGTCCATTGCTGACTCTAAGTCGGCCCCTGCAAACTCGTCTCTCGAGGAGCACTCGCTGAAGCGGCATGGGAAACTTCAGCCGGGCTCCTCGAGAGACGAGAGTTTGCAGGGGGCCGATCTAGCAGGTGCTTTCTCTTGCGCCTCCCACCCGGAGGCCTCACAGAAGGAGAGATGTAGGCCCAAAAGGCGGCTGAACCTTCCCCCCCCAGGTAGTCGTTCGGCTGAGCGCAGCGAGTTCTTGGTCTTACCTTCCTGTTTCAGCTCGTGTGGCTCGCACCGCTATACTCAAGGTGAGGTTTGCGCTCGGCCTTAAGAGTGTGGGCTGGCGCGTGGGCAGGGTGATGTTGGGCGGTGCAGCCTTGTGTTCCTGCGCGCAGACTGGATTAATTGCTCTCAACCATATCCGGCCCAGGGGCCAAGATTTCTCCACGGACCACCAAAATTTTCTCGCGGACCACCAGTGGTCCGCGGACCACCGGTTGGTGACCTGTAAATTTTACAGTATACATGGAAGTCTACTCGAGAAGAAGGCTATATCAACATGGCAAAAGGAAAATTTGAATTTGCATTCTATCATTTCCTTTTGTCTTTAACAGTTCTTGCAGAGAATAAAAGTTGAATGATCTTTTAGAGCCCTATTTTGCACAACAATGGTCATTCAAGGTATAAACCTAACAAGGCACATTGTCTCCAGACAGGTGGGATCAAGGAGATATTTTACACATTCTGTAGACTAAGTAGAGTCTGGGTTTTTTTAATAATTTGTTTATATACAGTACTACTCTCTGACCTATCTTGATGTTCACTTTTTGAAAGCAGAGGAATTTGCTTGAAATCTGTTTTGGTTATGATTTTGGGATCCCTACTGTTGTTAAACTCTCTGTAATTCAGTCCATTTATCCAGATACACAGTTAATACTTTTCTCTTAAAATTAAAGCTATGAAAAGTCCACAAGGAACTAACTTTGTCTTTCAGATTGGCAGTCTCCAGGAAAATGCTTTCAACAAGGAAATGTTAAACCAGGACCTATTGCCCTCTTCGATGATTTTCTGGGATTAGAGAAACACCATTTACTCTTTTATAACTAAAAGGAAACTCAAATTTGCATTTCTGAATACATTTATTTATGTGAGGCTCCATGGGATATTCTGATCCAAGGGTTGTAGTTTTCACACTCCCCTTAGTCAAATAAATCAGTTTTGTATTCCAGCATATCACTTTCTCTATAAAATAAAGCAAGAGAAATCTCTTCCATTTATAAACAGATCTTTAAAGCCGCCTCATTCAGTTCTGGTCAAAAAGATTCCATTAATAGCTACCAGAAACCACAACACATATATTTTAATCCTGGTCAAATAACTTCAGTTTATATTTCTTCCATTGACTTTTATAAAACAAAATCTTTAATCCCATCAAATAATGTCCCACAAATTGATTTATCATTTTCTATTTGTCTTCTTTTAGGAACAACTTCAGTAGTTTAACACATCCCCTTTGCAAATCCAAGATAAGAAGGCTTTCCAAATCATTACTCTGATTTATTATTTGTGTGTCCTCTTTAGTTGTTAAGACAGCAGCCAGTGTCATATGTAAATCCATTGTGTCATTCTTTTCCATATCATTCTTGTAGTCAGGCATTTTTAAATCCATTTTCAAATCCATAGCATCTTTTTTCCATTTCACTCTTGTAGTCTGAGATTTTTAAAAAATCCATTTTTAAATCCACATTCAAATCAGTCTAAATCTCTATTTTATCCAGTAAACTCTGTTCTTCTTTTATATCCTCTGTTAAATCCATTTTTATAATATCAGACAATCTTGTAAGTAATTTCTGAATATATTGTTCCCAAACAACTTTAATTTCTTCCATAGTCAAATAATATGACTTCATTGTATTAATTAATTAACTCTTCTTCCCTAATTGTATCCTTAGTTCTCTCAGACTACCTCAAATCAACCTTCAAAGTCCCCTCTCACCATATGTTTATTTTCCAATCAACAAAACTTACCCACAGGAGGATTTCTTACTGTTAATTTCAAAATCTTCATCATATTCTTTCATAAAATTTTAAACACTGGACAGGAAATACTCTTTCAACTCCATCCGGCCTTTTGGAACATCAGTGTTTTAGTTCCCCATTTGCTGTTTTCCAAACATTAAAAGTTTTCTTTTTAATTCTTAAACTTACATTAAAAAAATTTCATCCAGGGTAAAAGGAATCTCTCCTGGCATGATGAAACTTGCTCTAAGAAAGTTCTTAGCATACAGAAAATCAATAACTGTCAATAATCACTGTGGATAGTGAGATGGGCAACATATAAATTTAATCCCTACATGAATAATAAGAAACTTCTTAAAGTAGTTAAGAAAAAATGTGGGCAAAGCCAGTTTTTATTGGAAGGTGCAAGACCACAGCTTAGGCTGGATGAGTTTCTCCCTGCTCCCAGAGTTGTCACACCCGAGGATATTGCTATTTTACAATCTCTTTACAGGTGTGCTCTGTGCATAGCAAATTTGCAGGTAGCCATAGTCAACTTATTGATCCAGAGAGGAGTTCTGGGAAACCAGTTCATTCACTGACTCCTTTTATTACTGCAGTCATTGGCTTCACTCTCATGGAGCTATCTTCAGTCCACCGTTGCTTCTCTGGAAGTGTCCTAGTAAACGTAATTTTAGACTTAAGTGGCATTGATTTCTAGCCTACTCTACAGGGATAACAATTACCTATTCACATAGCAAACATAGCAATAGCACTTAGACTTATATACCACCCCATAGTGATCTACAGCAGTAGTGGGTTCTAAAACCCTTTACTACCGGTTCGCACGTGTGCTCACGTGCATGCGCGATGCTTCTGCGCATGTGCAGAAGCATCCCGGGTGGGTGGGCGGAGCCTCCCGCCACTGCTGCTACTGGTTTTAAGAACCGGTCCGAACCAGGAGCAACCCACCACTGCTCTACAGCACTCTCTGGGCAATATGTCAGCATATTGCCCCCAATAAACTGGGTCCTCATTTTACTGATCTCAGAGGGATGGAAGGCTGAGTTAACCTAAAGCTCATCAGGATCAAACTCCAGGCTGTGGGCAGAGTTTGCCAGCAATACTACATTCTAACCACTGTGGCACCAGAGCTCCAGACATGGTTTCCTTCCCCATTCTATCCTCACCACAGTCCTGGGAAATATATTAGGCTAGGAGAGTAGCTGACCAAAAGTTATCCATTGAACCTTATGGGTAAGTAGGGATTAAAATCTGGTTCTTCGAGACTTAATGTTAATTATCTAGCCATTGCACTTATTCTCATTCTCTAACAAGTGAGCTGGTAACCTAACGTTCAAAACTGACCTAGGACCAGGTAGATAAATTAATCTTATTTTCTACTAGTTGACATTCATTTGGGTGAAGGAGAATTTATTTTGGAAATTCTTCCAAAGAAAAGAGGATTTCCAAGAAACACTCATGGATGGAATTTGATGTTCTTGCACTAATTAGCTACAAAGTGTCCAGGGAATGGACATGATTGACTTTTTTTCACCATCATCTTTCCAGCGGTGTGCAATCTCTCTGCATTCAGTTAAATCTTAGTAAAAAACACAGAAGGAAAGTCCACATTTTCATTTATTTTTTCAATAATTCTGCTACTTTTAACGATAAAATGGAATCATCTTCTTGAGAAATTTGGAAGGAAATTTTCCTTCCATTGGAAAAGACCCTTTGTACCTGGTTCTACTGTGGGTTCATTTCTTGCTTGGTGTAATTACTGCCTTTCTGATTATTCTGTGAAAGTTAACTAGCAATAGTAGCCGGTTGTCTTGGGAGCCTCAATTATTGCTCCCTGGTAGTAAGAGAAATCCCCTTTCCCAGTGGATAGGAAACTCTCTGTATCTTCGGGAGAATTAAAAATTCTGCTGTTGTTGCTGTTTCCACTAATAAGTACTATGGGACACAGACAACTTCAGACTCTATTAATTTTTAGTGTGACTGCTACAGCTAAGCAGAATATCATGCCAACATCCTCAAAATGAACTTCTCTATGAGTAAGAAGGTATCACTGCACAACTAAATCTGTTTTTAAAAGAAAACTCCCCCTTTATAGCCCAACCCTATATCCCCTGTAGGGCTCTTTCAAAGGGAGCTGATGCAAATGTGACCGAGGATGATTAATAGAAAGCAAATTGAAGAGTCATTTATCAACTGGCCTGGCAGTGGGGAGGATGGCCCAGGAACCGACAAGAAAATTCTAAGTTCCTTGAACTTGGTGTTGGATGAAAGCAAAAACAGGACAAGGCGAAAAATTCATGAATACGCTCTAGTTAATCTGTATGTGTGCTGCAGTGCTCTGTAGTTTAGATCCATTGAAATCTGAAATTCCCTTCCCTGTTGATGTCAGCTAGTTAGCCAAGATGGTGCATTACAGTTATGATCACTGCATGGCACATAATTTAGATTTATCTCTTTAGGGATTCAGCTCCACCCCCTGCTAGCTAATATGCTCACCATGTTTAATGATGCACAAAATTTCCCTGAGTACAGGTTATTTATCTTTATCAGGGCTTGCTTTTGGCTGGCTGTCAGTTATCAACAAGAATATTTGTTCCTAAATGGTTTCTGCTCATCCATATTCCAGTGCAATCCAGAGGCCCATAACATCGCTAATATTTGCAGTAAAAGTGCTTCAGATCTCCTGATATATTTTAGTAATCCTGATTTATGAGCCCCAAGTAGCTCTCCTTTTGATTCAAGGATATGAATGTCTTGACAAAAAGTGGCAAAGACTCTATCCAATATAAGAAAGCAAGCTGATGTATTTTGTTATTTGTTTGTTTGTTTTTCTCACCAGACATACAATGACCTCTATATGATTATGTGCACGTAAGCATGCCTAGAATCAAGATTGAAAGTGGGGAAACCATCTTTCCCCCACTCCACCCCACCCTCCCAGCCTTCATATAGAAGCATTACATATTCAAGTTACCTCTCTACAAAGCCAGATGTGTCATTTTCACAAGGACAGAATTTATTTCTTATTCAAAGGATCTGGCTGGCTTGCAGCTGAATGTGGCGCTGGATTCTTAATCAAAAATGTGAATTGTGGCATGCAACTGTGCTCATTATCCAGAGCTTTGTGCTAATGTATCCATGCAACTATTTGGAAACCCGATGCTTTTATTTGGGACACTTATGCATAACTGTCTGCATCCGTATTTTTGCACAATAAAACTGTTATAATAAATGGTCTTGTCAAGTATTGTTGAATTCATTGTCATGATGTGATTTCTAATCCAGCTAAAGGACAATGGTATTTCTATGAACACTAACCTGTATGGAATGGAGGCAGGGGCAGTAGTGGGTTCTAAAATCCGTTGCTACCGGTTCGCGCGCACATGACGCTTCTGCGCATGCGCAGAAGCGTCCTGGGCAGGTGGGCGGAGCCTCCCGCCGCTGCCACTACTGGTTCTAAGAACCGGACAGAACCGGGAGCAACCCACCACTGGGTGGGGGTTATGTATGATAGAACTGAATATTATTGGTATCATTTTCAGAATACACTTTGATTGCAAGGTCTCAAAATAGCCATCAAGTTTCTCTTTCTTACTTCTGCAGTATCTTATTTTTCTCAAGGCAGAGATCCATTGTCTTCTAAGAGGGGAGGGCAAAATTAAGTCCCATTGAGAACTTGATCATTTGGGTTATTTTTTTGTCGAAGTTGCATTGGAGCCAGCAGTTAAAATTAATAAACTACACCAAAAATAAGAATTCTAACCTTACTTCAATGAGGTTTTCTTCCCCGTATAAAAAAAAGCTGTAGCACCTGCACTGTCCTGAACATTCATGGGGGGGGGATGTTTTGACTGCTGCATTTGAGCCATAGTGGTTAACTACACAAGGAACCATAGAAACATGAGGCTCAGACAATCTAGAATGCATGCTTAGCCTAAGATTAATTCAATTTATTTAAATGGGTACTTTGAGGAGTAGCATGGAGAATCTGCATGACTTTGGTGGTGAAGGTTGAACTTGCTCTCAAGGCTTCCTGACTTGGACTCAGCAGTAAATCATCCATCTCCTGACATTTCACAGCTTATCGCCATCTCTCAGCTTGACTCAGCAGAAGAGCCACAGTCATGGCACAGCAGAACTGGAGTCTTTAATGCAGATGTAATGCAACTACCACAAAGCAATGCTATATAATTGATTTCCCACTGCCAATAAGTAGAGGTTTGTGATTTTCATGCTCTTCAGAGTTTAAACTGATGGCTTCTTTCTCCCACCCTTTCAAATTAACTCGGTGCAGCACTTGGTGGCCCTGAAACTGAACAGTTATATTACATTGACATTACAGCAGTGGTGGGTTGCTCCCAGTTCGGCCCGGTTCTAAGAACCGGTAGTGCCGGCGGCGGGAGGCTCCGCCCACCTGCCCGGGACGCTTCTGCGCATGCGCAGAAGTGTCACGCACGCGAGCGTGAAACGGTAGTAAAGGTTTTTAGAACCCACTACTGCATTACAGCCATAGCTGGGCTTGAAAATTGGTCACCATCCTTTTCTCCATTTACTCTCTTCCCTCTCCATGTGAATTTAGAAGTGTTGGATCCTTCTCCTTTTACCTCATTTTTGGTTTTGACAACTATAGAGTTAGTTTATTTTATTTTATTGGTTAGCCCATGGGCCATATCAAAGTGTAGAGTTCCAAACACAAATTATTACTAAAATCCAATAAAAACCATTAAAATGGAATTGGAGACAACTATAGAGGTTTACCCACTCTTTCCATCTTTTTTTTTTCTTTCATCAGGAAATTTCTCCATCTCTAAATTCTACATGTCTTCCCTTTCCTAAGGCAATATTCATTTCATTTTTTTTCCCTTGCCAGAAACTATCTATTTCAAAACTCACCTCTCCTCCCTCTTCATGGATAGAGAAATCAGAGAGAAAAGTATTTTCTCCTTCTGCATCATCAGGAATTTCCTCCCATTTTAAAGTTCTCCTTTCCATGTTCTGACAGGGAAGTTTCAGCACTTTTCTTTATCAATCGTGCAGTTGTTACCTTCCTCCATTAATTAACTTCTCCTCAGAACTGCTGACAGGTGCAAAAACATTATTTCATGGACAGTCAGGTGCCCTGGTCATAAGGTATTGCAAATGGACCTACCTACAAAAGGAGCTATAATCTGCTGCCTCTCAAGAACATACTTTGTCTGGATGTCCCTTCCAGTGAATATTCAGGTTTTCCTCACCTGCAACATGAGTCAAAATATCTTGTTCTTCCATTCTTCACATACTACCACAAGTTCTTTTTGGACTCCCAACTGCTGTTCAATGAGCAGGTAACAGCTGTAGCTGAGATGGCCTTTGTCCTCTTCATCCTGTGTGCCTGTTTCACTCTTTTCTAGGTCAGAGACCCTTCAGACAAGTCGCTCATGCCCTGGTCACCTCAGAGCTTGACTACTGCAAAGTGATCTATCTGGGACTGTCCTTGAAGATCACCTAGAACAGGGGTGCCAAACCCGATCGCATCACGGGCCATATCATGACATATCGGGATTTTTTTGCCCTTGCGGGGCTGGGGTGGGAGTGGCCTGTGCGGGCCATGTGTTTGACAGCCCTGACCTAGAAGCTTCAACTGGAAGATCCAAAATACGGCAGTATTATAAGCAGTGAGGGGCAAGCCTTTGTGAGCTGCACTAGATGCCAGTTTATTTCTGGGTGCGAATCAAGGTACTGCTTGTTGCCTCTAAAGCGCTTCATGGCATAGGGCCGTGATGGCGAACCTATGGCACACGTGCCAGAGGTGGCATGCAGAGCCCTCTCTGTGGGCATGCGTGCCATTGCTAGCTGCTCTTCTGGTTTCGCGGGCTCCATAGCGCCGGAAAATGGCCCAAAAAACTGCCAAAAATGGCTAAAAAACAGGCCATTTTCCAGGCTGTTTTCCAGGCCATTTCCAGGCCGTTTTTCAGGCCGTTTTCAGGCCATTTTTCAGGCTGTTTTTGGTCCAAAAAATGGCCTGAAAATGGCTGAAACACGGCCTGAAAACAGCCTGAAAAACGGTCTGAAAATAGACTGAAAAACGGCATGAAAACAGCCTGAAAACAGCCGCAAAGACAGCCAAAAACAGCCAAAAAACAGGCATGCATGCGCCGGCCAGATGGTCTTCGGGTTTCCGGCACTCCAGCACGCACACTTGCATGCACATGCACGCATGTTCTGGTTTGGGCACTCGGTGCCGAAAAGGTTCGCCATCATTGGCATAGGGCCTGGTTACTTGAGGGGCTGCCAATCTCCCATATCATCCCAGCCAGTTCAATTTGATTGGTCTGGTACACACTGGGGTTCCTCCAATTAAGCATAAATTGACATGTGTTGAAACCTCAGAAGGGAGCTGAGGTGGCGCAGTGGTTAGAGTGCAGCACTGCAGGCTACTTCAGCTGACTGCTAGCTGCAGTTCGGCGGTTCAAATCTCACCGGCTCAAGGTTGACTCAGCCTTCCATCCTTCCGAGGTGGGTAAAATGAGGACCCAGATTGTTGGGGGCAATATGCTAACTCTGTAAACCGCTTAGAGAGGGCTGTAAAGCACTATGAAGCGGTATATAAGTCTAACTGCTATTGCTATTGCTAAGTGTGCCTTCTCTGTTGCAGCACCTGCCCTTTGGAATGAGGTGCCCCAAAAGATCTAAAAGCCCCCATCTTGCTGATACTTTGAAGGCCTTAAGGTCTGACTTTTTGGCAAGTGTGATTGAAGCCCCTTTTAACTTAGATTTTTTCCTTTTGTTTCCACCTGGTTTGTTATTTTTATTATCTTGTTTTTCACATTTTAAATAATTTGTAAACTGCCTAGAGTCATTGTGAGTTGGTTACTGTCTTTCATAAAATACCAGGCTGGATGAAAATTGTCACAGAATTTTTCACATGGAAAAACTGTGTTGGCTTCCAGGAATCTGAAAAAGGATAGATTATGCAGAATTTAACATTTATTTTCACCTTGCATTCTCTGCTAGTCTCTCAGCATTGGAATAAAACTCATCCTGTTTTAATTATATGAGCACTAAGCCAATATAGTAAAGCCAACAAGGAGCAAATCACTTACACACTGCTGAGGTCTATAGGGAGAAACAGCAAGATCAGAATGGAGAGTCAGTATGAAACATCCATTTTCCCTACTAATCCACTTGGGAAAATATTATTCCAAAGTGGAGAATGGCCCCGTCTCTAAGCCAAAGTTGAATGAGCTCATGATATAAAAAGTGAAATATGCCCGAGGGCTACTTGTTATAAGTTGCTCAGTATTTTAATACCAACTCCTGAGTAGAAAATAGATCCAATTTGTATTCTAGCTGTAAATAGTGGAAATACACACAGACATTTTCTCTTCCAACCAAATGACTGGATGGAAACAGTGATGAGAAAAGTATGGCATCTCTGATATTGTGAGACTGAGAGAAATGAGAAAACCCAACATTTAGAATTCAGTTTCTTCTATCTGTCAACATGTCAAATCTTCCTAGAAGAGAAAGTTTTAACTTGAAACTCTAAGGCTACATACAGCTCCAGAAAGTATTGAGTATGGTACCCAGGTACCTTCAGAAACTGATACCAGTTTGCAAATATTAGATAGGAAATGTATTAATTGTATTTAATTTTAATTAAACATCAAATAGAGTTTATAACCTTGTCCCACTCAGCACTGTTGGGGGTTTGGCTGTTGGCAGTGCCTCCTGAAGAGATATTTAGTCCCCTGTTCACTTTGGCAATGAAATTACAGCCCATTCTCTATGGTTGTCTCCAGAACTGTAGATCTCTTTATGATATGGCACACATACAGGGCCAGTAGTAGCCTCTGTACCTCCAGTAATAGGTGAGCCATGTTTCAAGTACAGAAGTTGACCAAATTGCTTCAGAGAACCAGTCTTGCATCTGAGGTTACAATATGGTTATTTATGTTGGTGTGCATGTGTAGAGTGACAGAAGGAAAGAGAAATAGCAGATGTTTATACCGGTAGGACTAGAAGAGCTTCCTGGTTCTAGAGATACTTCGATTAATAATAATTCTGAGCATTTAAGAAGACAGAAAGAAAGAGAAGGAGGGGTCTTCTTGTCTTTTGGATACTTTTAGATGACAGAATTCTGCCAGAATGCCATATGACCAATTATCAAATCATCTTCTGAACGCCATAAATTACCACAATGTTCCTCTACTTTGTCCTCACTATGTTCAAATCCCAAATTTATTTCCCTAGCAGCTATATTTCCCTATACTGTAAGTATAGTTCAGCATCACCAAAAACTGTCTTACCCTTTCCTTACAACCTAGATCAGCAATACTAATGTCTCCTATTATTAATGAGAGTGGAATCCCCCAGCTGAAAAATCATGTGTTAACAAATAATTCTGTCCTAGATTTAATAGGTTTTTCTTTCTAGTGAATGGGATTGTTATAAGAGTGCAAACTTTGCCACTAACAATATCCATATATTTAAGGTGCTTCTGATATTAAACAAGACAGAAGGAAGCAGCTTTTGAGAGCATTGCTTTAGCACCCCTAATTATCCTTCCTTACACACTACCCCAGCTATCATTTCCATGATTTACAACACAAGCTTACTCTATTCCTTTAAAGGAGTTTTCTTTTCATAAATAAAGTACAAGCTTAATTTTAAAGATATTGTTTGCCTGTGATCTATATCTGTATTTTGATCTATTATTTATATTATATTAACCCCATGCGAGAGGTTGATGAGTGTGTGTGTGTGTGTGTGTGTGTGTGTGTATTGCTTATGTGTGGAAGGAAGGAAGAGGAAAGAAGCACCATATTTGCATGCATGAAGAACATCTATTAGCATTAGAATGCTGCCATTATCCTTTCTTCAGATGACAGCACTATCTAGAGTTATCAACTAAGATCAAATCCCCTTTGTGCTCTGCATTACGGAAATACAAGGCATTAAGCAGTCCCAGGTTTTAGACACTACCAGCAATTAATTAATCAATTAAAGATAGGCAGCCACCTTATAGGAAGATCTAATTTTGATATTCCAGGTTTTCAAAGACAGGAAATTGAGAAGAAAGTCATCATGACACTTCCAGTGTATTTGTGAGTTCCAAGTGCACATTTATTCTATGTAGCAAGATAGACAATAGGTTTGTGATGAAAATCATCTACTGTATATGGGTACTGACTGACAACTTGGTTTGTTCCAAATCTTCTGATTTTGTACAATGCTGAAAAAAATGTTATGGGTTCTTCCATCCCAGGTTGCTACCAAATTAATAGTGAGGAAGTTACCCAAAAAAAGGCATTGCACATGTTCAGCCTTGGCTTTGTCTGGTACCTTCTAAGGGCATTATACAATCCCTGTTTAGCAATGCTGATTGGCAATTAGGATAACTAGACTTAAGGTGGCCCTACCATATATGGTCTGCATTCATCTATGTAGGGCACCACTAGGTTACAGTAAACAGATATAGCAAACTGAAACATCAGTAGCCACTCAAAAGTTTTGTAGCCAAGAGATGGCAGCCTTACCATAAACATCACATTGGGGAACATCAGAAATGTGCAATTGAAGTGGATGGACAACTGGATTCAATTGTGATGACTAGTTCTCCTAGTATGATAACTCAGGCAATGGAACCAAAGCTGACAACTATTAGATAGCCTGAATTTGTACCACAGAACACTAGGCATCTAGCAGTGAGAAGATCACAAATTCACCATTAAAATATAATATCTAAAACAGCTGAACTACTGTTGCAGTCATTTGATAAAGAATAATTTTCTGTTTGTTCTTTCTGCCAACTTCCTATGGTTAATACATGTTTTAGTCCTCAAATAAAATTAGTTAAAAGAGGCTGAGGCTTCCTCCCATTTGTCATGTTAAGCCTGGACCTCTTGTGGAATGGAACTAAGATTGCCTTGCTCCTTTTTTAAATACAACATTTCTTTTTTCAACATCAACCTTTCCATCTCATGAAATACAGGGAAAGCCAAATACTCCAGCCTCTTAATACTACTTTATTGTTTCTTCTGGAGCCAGATAGGTTCTCATTTCAAATTCTGTGGAGATAACAATGCTCGCATTCTACATAGTTTCAAATGCACCACAGCGAAGGTTCTCCCCTCTCCCCAATAAATCAAGACATAAAATCCAGTGAAAATAATTTGGTTTTTTTAAAATAAAGCAGAAATAATTTGCCTAGTATGCTATATCAATTTGAATAAGCTGATTGCACACATATATACAGACACACATAAAAATTGAATACTTTAATACTTCTGAGCATTGCTTACTGACCATGAGGGATTTCCCACCCACCCCCCTGCTGTCAAAAATTCTGCACCTACCATTTATCATAGGCATAGCAATGGTGTGTTTACAGTCATTATTGAACTTGTCCTTACAACAACTCTATCAGACAGGTCAACATTTTTTTTACAGCTGAGGAACCAAAGCTAAAATGTAATGTCTTGTGAACTGTGAAAATATTACTATGGTGGGTCTTGAATCTAGGCACACAGGCTCTTAAATCCTAGAAACTGATAAAAATAACAATGACCACTTTTAGCCAACATAGGAAAAGTGAACTTATTCTTCCTTCTTTCCTTATCACAATTAATTTACCAATTAAATGTATTTATTACAATTATTTAACATTCTCCAGAACAGAATAACAAAATTGGAAGGGACCTTGGAGATCTTCTGGTCCAACCCCCTGCTCAAGCAGGAGACCCTATACCATTTTAGACAAATATCTTCTTAAAAACTTCCAGTGTTGGAGCACCCACAACTTCTAGAGGCAAGTTGTTCCACTGATTAATTGTTCTAACTCTCAGAAAATTTCTCCTTAGTTCTAGGTTGATTCTCTCCTTGCTTTACAAGGATAACATTGGTTTACAAGGATGACAAAGAATCATTTAAAAATACAATAAATGTTATTTAAACATGTAAATGGAATGAAGTATTCTGGGGAAAATCCTGCTAAGCGGAAATTCTAAAGAGAGTTCTCCACCGTATATTACTTCTCTCACATGCCACAAATAATAGACCCATACAGAGATGGCCTCAGTGAAATTTTTAAAGTTGTATTAAAACAGTAACCAAACAAATCTACAACCAGAGTTACACAGATACAAGAATAATTTCACACATAATTTCACACTGCTGAAGTCAGTAGACCAGAATCTCAATGTCCAGAGGCTTGCTCAGCATATCACTCACCCAACTCAACAATTTCCTCAAAGGGTTAATGACTTCTCAATCACAGGATAAATACATAAACACAAACAGTGAATTTCTACCCAATTTAGTTCACATCATCCTTTGGTCAAGATGCTAAGCCAGAGTTGTCTTGCCAGAAATCTTGCTTTTACTGCCTTGGATTCTCTTGGTTTCCTGTCAGATCTTCAGACAGTTTCTTGTCAGCTCTATGGCCCAGCCAGTCCTGGTCTACTTCCCTAGGTATGGCATAAATGGGCATTCCTTGGTGTCTTGGCCTCAATCCTCTCTCCAAGTGATATGTTGGATAATTCCCTTCATGATAGAATTTGCCCATCAAAGCATCTCCCTTGAATCTGGGCTGCAGACAGCTACACCAATAAGCAACACAGTAAGGCCTAGAGAAGGGAGAAAAACCTGGTATATTCTCTATTTATCTCTTACTCAAAAGTAATTTTTTTACTTCTGTCATATAAAATATGGCAAGAAACAATGCAGTTAAAATCAGTATTAGCAATAGCAATAGCACTTAAACTTATATACCGCTTCATAGTGCTTTACAGCCCTCTCTAAGCAGTTTACAGAGTAAGCATATTGCCCCCAACAATCTGGGTCCTCATTTTACCCACCTCAGAAGGATGGAAGGCTGAGTCAACCTTGAGCCGGTGAGATTTGAACCGCCGAACTGCAGCTAGCAGTCAGCTGAAGTAGCCTGCAGTGCTGCCCTCTAACCACTGCGCCACCTCGGCTCCTACATTAAAGTTAATGTCATCAGAATCAAGTAATAGTTTAAGTTTTGCTGAGAAGCTTGTGATTTTACCATTTTTCTAAATACTGGGAGGATATAGGCCACACAAGACTTCTTGAGAAATGTATTCCATAACCTGGAAGTTATACTGGAGACAGTGTTCTTCCATATACCAGAAAGCTGAGTTTCTGGAGAGGCATCTTTTAAAGGATCTCTTTTGTTATTTAGGTAACTGAGAAAGTTCATAGTAAGAATGACAATCTCCCCAATAAGCCTTAAACTATCCCGGGCTTTAAGACACATATAAATTCTTCATATGTTGCATGCACAGGGTGGTTTTTTTTGTTTTTGTTTTTGTTTTGTTTTGTTTTTTGGTCAGTCGGTCTTGAATCTTCTATCAATTTCACTTCAGCTCTCCACGCAGGGTTGTTGTTCTGGAGAAAATAGAAGGCAGGAGGTATGTTCACCATCTTGAGCTGACCAAATTTAAAAAGCCAGAATAAAAATCTAAGATTTTTTTCAAAGAAATTTGTTTGTTTATTTGTTTGTTTGTTTTTATCGTCATTTTCTTCATATTATGTATTGGAATAAGTGGAATATTTTCTTCTAACCCAAATAACACAGGCAAGTTTATGATCCAGGTGGGATCAGTTCTTGCCTTTAACAAAACCCTATAGAATCACCCAAACACTATTTTAGTTTTGATCCCACTTATGTCTGATGGAATTGTCAACTTTCTAGACTGGAACTGTGCAACTCCTTTCTATATCTGATTAAAACTCATCAGCTTATTCAATTACCTTGACTAGGTTTTTAGTTTACAATTGTTGTGCTCCCTATTCACTGTGAAAGAAATGTGGGCTTTACACACCAAACACATTTTATATTATGCTGATCTTCACCATATTTTTAGTTCTGTAGTCTTCATTAACTGGAAAGTTTCAGTTGACAACAACATGAACTGTAAAACTGATTATCATAACCTTGAAATATATACAGCATGTGAGAAGAGCTCTTATCATCTTTCTTGAAGTTTAATCAAGTCTAACATTGGCCCTGCTAACCTTCACACTATTAAAATACATATAGACTTTAAAAAAAAAAAAAGAACAGAGGCATGTAAATGCCAGGAATTGGTTCTTTTTTTCTTTGCATCCCTGAAATAATACAGATACACAGATCATCGTTTAAGTGAATTATGGAACTCGGTTGCAAGCAAAAAATAGAAATCTGCTACTACAATAGGCAGAACTCAGCCAATAATTCTGTAAAAGTGTTACTTTCAAAAGACAGGAAAACTGCTTAGGGAAAATTATGCAGTAACTTTATTGTATTCCTTTCCACAGACTGATGGCTTATGGCTATCTATTTTAGCAAAAGGGGAAACATTCACTTATTTTTTTTCCAAACATTTTAGTAATTTGAAATCAACTGAGGATTGTTATATTCTATTTTTGTAATAGTCCTATGCTTAGCATTAAGCCATGTATCTCCTTATAATTTGTACTGTAGCTTCAGTTTCCTGCCTCCCTTAGATTCCTAAGAACCTAAAACTAACCCTAACCCTAACCTTAACCCTTAGTGGTTATCCATCATATTGGGATTTTTCCAGGTATTTTACCAGGAAACACATATAAGGTGTGAGATGCCTCCTAGGGATATCTATACTCTACAATTCTATTGACAGTATCTATTTTCCACTATAAATTCTTGGAGACATAACCCTAACCCTAAGTGTATTTCTATCCTAGTGGTATTTTTCCATATATTTTACCAAGAAACACAGATAAGGCAGTCTCAAAACATGAGAGGCTTTCTAAGCATACTGATACTCTACAAATCAATTGTCGATATCTATTTTACTGGGCAAATTCATGGAGTCCTAACCCTAATCCTAACCCTAATCATAATCTTAACCCTAACCACAATTGGAATTCAGTATGTATTAGAAGTCTGGTCTTTAATGAGCCTTGGTGGCTTAGTGGTTAGAATGCAGTACTGCAGGCTACTTCTGCTGACTGCCAGCTGCCTGCAATTTGGCAGTTCGAATCTCACCAGGCTCAAGGTTGACTCAGCCTTCCATCCTTCTGAGGTTGGTAAAATGAGGACCCAGATTGTTGGGGGCAATATGCTGACTTTGTAAACCGCTTAGAGAGGGCTGTAAAAGCACTGTGAAGCGGTATATAAGTCTAAGTGCTATTGCTATTGCTAATATAAATCCATGTTAAGAATGAAATCAAATAACATGGAGATTCAAATTTCAATTTACTTTTTCAAATGTTGTTAAAAACTCTTGAACAACTGACTATAGACCATCTTGCTTCCCAGTGAAGTGACATGTCTTTAGTCTTTTGTTACAATAATCATCTCTTGAAATTAATAAGAAAAATCTTTACAGCAGGGAATTTTAGTATCTTCTCCTGCACTAGTACTCGTCCTAATGAAATAAGTTGGCTAATTATAAATGTTAGTAAAATGGATTGCACTATTGTCTATAGGCTTGACACCTTGTTTGCTCAGACAAAATAGTGCCATTTCCATTTCTATAAAATTTGAGATTTGCCATTGATTATCAGGTATCAGAATGTAGGAATCATCGGTGTCTTAAGAAGTTTATAATACTAAGAAATGTGGAAGGAAATTAAAAATGAGGACAACTATAGCAAGGTGTATGGATTCAATTACAGCAGTGATAGGTGCAACATTGGAAAACTTCAAGGACTACGTTGGGGGCAGGTCATCCTAGATAAGGTCTATCTATGTGGTTGCTAAGGGTGGTGCATAATCAATCAAACTATTCATCAAACAAGATTACTTTGAAGAATAGTTTGGCGTTCTCTCATAATTATTACATTCAAAGAATGAAACTTCTTTAGTTTAAACTCCTCTCCACTGTTATTTACTAACATTCACTCTACAGAATGAATGTATACTCCTTCCCTCCATGAAAGAGACCTTAAACAAAATGGATTTACGACATCAGCAAGTACTGCAGGCACAATTGGCAAAAGAAAGCTCAGGACCATATTGGTTGAAAACATGCTGAAGAGGCCTTCATCCTGCAGTGGATAGACATTGGCTAAAATGATGATGATGATGATGACGACTCTACAGAATATAGGAAGCTTTTAACAGATCAGACTTTAGATGCCTCTAGAAAGGTGTTTATATTCTGACTGGGAGCACTTTTTCAGAGTCTGGTATTTCCCATCCCATTTTATCTGGATATAGCAAAAGCAATAGCGCTTAGATTTATATACCTCTTCATAGTACTTTACAGCCCTCTCTAAGTGGTTTACAGAGTCAGCATATTGCCCCCAACAATTTGGGTCCTTGTTTTACTGACTTGGGAAGGATAGAAGGCTTAGTCAACCTTCAGCTGATCAGGATTGAACTCCTGGCAGTGGGAATGCAAAGTTAGCCTGCAATACTGCATTCTAACCACTGAGCCACCACAGTTCCTTGGCCAATACTTCAGAATCTGAAGCCTTATAAAAATCTGTTCTATCATTCAGCTGCAAATACCTGTTCAGGTCAATTGTCCACCCATCCAGACTTGCATACACTGACAGACAGGAGGATTTCAGGTTTCATATAGTAAGTTTTTTATTTCATCTGCTGCCTGATCTTCTATTTACATGGACATATCGGAGACACCGTAGCATCTAAAATGTTCTTCATTCAAAGCACATTCTTTTTGTATCCAAACTGTCATTAAATGGCAAAGAAAATTAATAATCCCACTCTCAAGTACACCACCTAATATTTATAGAATGATGTCAGTTTGGGGGAGTGGGTTACCATTAATAAACCTAATCCGATCTGTTGTCATCTCTGCACCATTTGTGGAGCTGAATGCCTTCTTTCCATCTACATGTTCATTAGTGTATTTTAATATCCACTCATTTTACCCACATTGTGGACTATGGATTCTCAACCTCGCATTTCAGTTATTTGTTTGAAACTTGTCTGAATCCCCATATTAACTGGAATGAGAAATCAGGGAAGCAAGGAGAATAATAACAGATGGATGAAATTCGCTGTTCAGAAAAAGTAATTGAGTAGCAAAGGTGAGATAAGAGACACTCCAAAGAACATCCATCTGCTATTATTTCCTCTGCTTCGTTGATGTCTAATTTATTCTCTTCTGAGCCTTTCTTACTCCATTTCCCTTGACTGCCCCAAGGCCCACAGGAAGTGAAATTGGTGAGATACAAGTAAATACAAAGTCCTGTAATCTGCAGGATTTCAGCTCACTGAAAAGAAAAAAAATGTTTTGACGAGAACAGCATAAGCCCTGCCATAATTTGCTATGGCACCATTGTCCACTTCAAGTGATGCTGTCAAGGTCCTATTTCAAGTATCTAGAAATTGTGGGATCTAGACAGAGAATAACAAACTTTGGCTTAACTCTAAGAAGACCATGTAGTCAGTGGTGGGTTGCTACCGGTTTGCACTGGTTCGGGTGAACCGTTACTGGTAATTTGGCCTGGGTCGCTGAACCGGTAGTGATAGCTGGCTGGCCATGCCCCCAAACTGGTTCCCCCCCGGTCACCGGTGGCTCGCCCTGCCCGCACAATGCTCACTTGCCCCGCCCGACGCTCGCCCTGGCTTGCCTTCACCACGCGCATCCACAGAACCGCCAGGCTAGCGTCTCCCAAAGCCGCCGATGTTGCAGGAGCGGTGGGGATGGGGGGCGGCCCGGCAAGCTTCACAGCCGTATGGCTGCAAAGCTTGCCGGGCTGCCACCGCCCCCCCCCCTCACCGCTGGGCTAGTGTCTCCCAAAACCACCTGGAGCTCGCCTTTCACCCGCTGCCGCCGGCCAAAGCCGTGCAGGAAAATTCCCCGGGAGTTCCGGGACGCCCCACTGCCGCCACTCTGGAAAAGAAAGAGAGAGAGAGACACCGCGCCTCTGAGGAAAAGAGGAGGCAGTGAAGCGCTGGCTGTCACCCAGGAGGGGACCGTGGAGGGATACGTCACAAGCCCCTGTCACCCTCGCCGCCACTACTTTTGCTCTCGGCTTCTCGGCACTCTTAAAGTCGATCTTGAAGAGCTGGAAGACGTTTCCTTAGATCGCCGCCAAACTCATTGTTAGGAGAGGTGTAGGCTAGCCCCTGAATATACGAGAAGTCTTGGGCAAAGATCTTCCAAAGTTCGGCCAAGTCTTCTTCCTCCTTCTCGGCCTTAACATGTGTGAGCAAACATGCACACCATGAGGTGTGTGTGCAATGAGGTATGTGCGACTGTGCGTGTTTGCTCCGTGATACGAGGCCGAGAAGGAGGAGAAGACTTGGCCGAACTTTGGAAGAAGTTTGGAAGGCAACCCAGTTAGTTATAAGTATACCATGGTTCATACCTGTAATACCATTGCTCTACAAGGTGCAGTAACCCTCAATAGGCTTCCGAGTGCAACTGAAGTTGCTGATTATCATGTACAAAATTGTATAAGGCTGGGTTATTTGGGAGATGGCCTGTCATATGATTTCACAGGTCAGACATGCTCTATGTCAGGGGTCTCCAACCTTGGCAACTTTACGACTTGTGGACTTCAACTCCCAGAATTCCTCAGCCAGCATGCGCTGGCTGAGGAATTCTGGGAGTTGAAGTCCACAAGTCATAAAGTTGCCAAGGTTGGAGATCCCTGCTCTATGTCACTTCTTTAAAGCAATTACATCTAACGAGACCTGGAAAGTGTGCCTTCACTTTTGCTGCACTTGTCCTTTGGAATGACCTCCCCCCTCCTTATGAGATTTGGATAGTCCTGTCTTTTAGTTTTTCAAGTTTAACAACTTATTTTGCCTAGACTTAGGCCACTCTGATAGCAAACCCATATTCTGTATGTTTTGTTGACTCTGAACATATGCTGTCTAATGTGTAGTGGTAGATTAAAAAAAAATATTTGTTTGATTTTTTTTTCATGCGCACTTATTGAGTTTAGTTTGCTTATTTTTTCTTGTTCTATACTGGCCAGTATAGTATTAGACAAGGTAGGCAGCCATATAAATCAGATCAAATAAATAAATAAATAAATAAATAAATAAATATTTTTAGTGACTGTCATTTATGGCCTCATAAGCTTATGGGCCCAAATGTTGAGCCATTGGTCCAACCTACTAACCCCAGATTTTCCACTGAACTATTACCCCATCATACCCTGATTATTCAATTGTTTCTCTTATGCTTTTGTTTCTTTGCACTATGTAAGCTTTCTTTTATGTCTATTTAAAAGTATAATCATACTATATTGTTCTTGTTAGGATTCAAAAGAAACGCCCTTTCTTCTCCAAAGACCACTTTTACCATTTTGAATTAGATTATATGAAAGAAAACATTGTGAATGTCATACCTTCTTTTGAGAAATTAATGCTAAATTGTAGTGTCAAAGCAAAGCATTGAATTAGTTTTCTTTGTTAACAGAAGAAAGGGATATGACTTAGGTAACAAAAACATGACCTAAATGTCTATTGTTGATATGGTAAACAGAGGTTTAGCAAATATCACAATGGGATATAAGAAAGTGGTATATGGAATAAAAAGCTTGATTCAAAATTATTGTGAGCAACTTAAAAAGGATGAGGGAAGGATGAAGCATTGGGTGGGTGGGGGTTAAAAAAGAAAGCTAAATTACTTATACAACAGGAAACATTATGGATTTTGATTTGAATTTCAACATCAGAAAGATGTTTGTTAAACAATAAGGGAATTATTTCTTTAGTATCAAGTCTTTGTTAGATTGTTCCAGTCCTTCTCTTCCTAGAATATGAACCAACAGTATCTTTATTTTCAGAAGTCTCTTGATTTACCATGTTAATATTAAGTTGTGGACAGAATCAGATACACCCAAAGGAAAGGTGATAAAATATGGTTATTATTTCTTTGTAACATGTAAAAAAAAATCCCATTATCTAACTTGGTACCGTATCGAAGCACTGGTCATTTTAATAGGACAGAATTGTCTCTTTAAACAAAATGTAGAGATGAGAGTCATTGCAGCTGAAATGAAGAGTGTGCCATCTGTATTTGAAAATTTCAAATCCTTTAAGAAAGGAAATCCTGGAAGAAATCCTGGAAGAAAAGATCTTCAGGGGGGAAACAACACAAGAGACAACACCCCAAAAAGTCCCTATGGAATATTGTCAATTGGAAAAGAAAATGGGGGGAAGTGGCCCATGCCAGAGATGGCCAGTTAAAAGAAAGACATGGTCACAGAAGCTAAGGTACGCTTTGAAGTACCCTTTCTCAAAACAAAACAAAAAAATTCACTAAGATACAGGACAGAAAGGATAAAGGGGAAAACAGAAATATTGCCTATATACTTTTGACTTCCTTTTTTCTATTATCTTTTCTCCTATTTTTCCCTTTCTTCCAGAGAAACAAACCAAAAAGAAGTGACACATAGTTATATGACTAAGTATTTTTCCAGTGAGACTGGTCTATCAGGGCAACCTGGTCTACCCAAATATGGGATGGAGCATATTGCTTCCACTTTCGCCTTTCAGCCCCAATCCAGGAGCCTTCGCAGGCAATCGCTTCCACGACAAACTATTTTTGTGTTAAATTTAAATTTACCGACAAAGAAATAAAGGGAAACTACACTATAGCTATACCCTTTATTTCTTTGTCAGTAAATTTAAATTTATTTTATTTATTTATTTATTTATTTATTTAATTATTTTGTCAACAAGTACAAGGAAACAAGTATCAGTATAGACATAGACATGGACACATGAAAAAATGGCACAAATAAATGGATATAAATGAGCAAAACATAGCCATAAACACATAAAATGAGTACATACAAATGGGGACAGTAGGACAGGGACGGTAGGCACGCTGGTGCGCTTATGCACGCCCCCTTAGGGACCTCTTAAGAAACGTGTAAGGTCCACGGTAGACAGTTTAAGGTAAAAGGTATGGGGGTTAGAGAAACTAACAACAGGATCAGGTAGAGTGTTCTCGACATTTACTACTCTATTGCTGAAGTCGTATTTTCTGCAATCAAGATTAGAGCGGATTACATTTGGTTTGTAACCCTTCTCTTCCTAGTGTTATTGCGGTTTAAGTTAAAGTAGTCGTCAACAGGTAGGACGTTATGGTAGATAATCTTGTGTACTAAGCTTAGGTCGGAACGTAGACGGCATAGTTCAAGGTTATCCAGGCCTAAAATTTCAAGCCTGGTGGTATAAGAATTTTATCGCGAGCAGAGGAGTTGAGTACTCTTCTTGTAAAATACCTCTGGACCGTCTCTAATGTATTAATGTCTGAAATACAGTGTGTGTTCCAGGCAGGTGAGCAGTATTCAAGGATAGGTCTGGCAAAGATTTTGTATGCCCTAGTTAGCAGTATAGCGTTACCAGAGAGAAAACTTCGTAAAATAAGGTTGAAAACTCTTAATGCCTTTTTGGCAATGTTGTTACAGTGAGCTCTGGGGCTTAGATCTTTTGAAATTAGTACTCCTAGGTCCTTGACAGAGTGTGGGTCATCTTTTAGATCGTTTCCGCCCAGCTTGTATTTGATGTTCTGATCTTTATTGCCAATGTGTAGGACTGAGCATTTGTTAGCAGAGATTTGGAGTTGCCAATTGTTTGACCATTCAGATACATAATCTAGGTCGTTTTGAAGGGTAGTAGAATTGTCTGTGGTATTAAATAGTTTTACATCATCAGCAAAGAGGATGCAGCTGCTTATAATATGATCACAAAGGTCGTTTATGTAAAGCAGAAAGAGTGTTGGTCCTAGAACGCTGCCTTGGGGAACACCACTGTTAACTGGTGCAGGGTTGATATAGCGTTTCCAATTTTGACTACTTCTTGCCTCTTTGATAGGAATGCAGCTATCCACTTGTGCAAAGATCCAGAAATGCCGTAAGAACTTAGTTTTAACAGAAGTTTGTCATGTACCACTGAATCAAAGCCTTTGCAGAAGTTTATGTAGATTGCATCTATTGCTTTACTCTGGTCGAGTTGAGAGGTCCAAATGTTTTTGCAGTGTATGAGTTGCAGATTACAGGACAAATTTTTCCTGAAACCAAATTGCTTATTAGAGATCAGGTTGTTTGTCTCTAAGTGGAGGGTGATGGGTTGGTTTATGATTGATTCCATGACTTTACAGGTGACGCAACACAGTGAGATTGGTCTATAATTTTCATCTAGGCTTGGGTTTCCCTTTTTGAAGTTAGGAATAACCGTGGCTAATTACCATAGGTCGGGCAAGGAGCTGGTTCTTAAATATTTAGCGTATGGCGGTGGAGAGCTTTTTTAGAAAGTAGGCACATATTCCATCAGGA
Organism: Thermophis baileyi; assembly: GCA_003457575.1. Classification (NCBI taxonomy): domain Eukaryota; kingdom Metazoa; phylum Chordata; class Lepidosauria; order Squamata; family Dipsadidae; genus Thermophis; species Thermophis baileyi. Next base: position 114,172 of record QLTV01000456.1, read on the forward strand.
CCAATAGATAGAGATGGCTTTAGGTTGTGTAGTGCCCTTTTGACAGTATCTTCAGTAAAATCAATGTGGATTAGATCATTGCACTTGGTTGTGGTACGACTAGGAAATGAGGGGGAGATGCCATTGCTGTTGACAAAGACTGAACTGAAAAAAGTGTTGAAGAGATTGGCCTTAACGGCATCATCGTTACAATCTTCACCATTTTGCCCTTTTAGAGGTGGGATGGTCTTTGAGTCTTTAAATTTGGCGATTACGAAATTATAGAAGGCTCGATTGGATTTCATGTGAAAGTCATATTTAGTTATATGACTGTTTCAGAAAAAAAAATTATTTCACTGTGTGTATGAATAATAGCCAAGATCACAATTTAAAGCAATTTTAAAAGTTCCCGAGGACAGAATTTTCCATGGAAAATCCAACATTGTAATGTAAGTTGACCAGTTCTCATATAAACTTTATGAGATTCTCACCGACTTTTATGTTTACATACTATGTTGCGTCCCAGTGCTATGGGAAACAGATTATTGAATTTACCAAATCCATCCAGCTGTGCCATTCCAATTGTTGTTAAGCTAATGGTGTAGAAAGTTAAACGTTGCATAGGCCATTACTACACAATGATGAACTTCTTAAACATTCTTATTTATTTATTTATTTATTTAATATATAAAATTCAAAGAAAAATAGAAATAAGAAATTAGAGGAGGGGGGAAAGAGAGGGGTAAAAGAAATGTGAGGTACAAAGGAAGAAAGAAAAAAAAAGGTGTTGACTTCCGATTCTTTTTAGCATGGTACAAGATAAAAACACTCCAGCCTCAACTTTTTGCTTTTACACATTAGTATATAAGTAGCCATTTCTATAATGACAAATCTATCTAATCGACAAAACCAAAGCCAAAATTTCAATTTTTTTTCATCACAAGCACAAAATCCAGAAGTGATATCCAAGTAAAAAATGTACTTAAATAGATTCTCCTCTTTGAATAAAATGATCAATTTAACCATTTCTGCTTTATCTTCCTTGCTATGGAAATAGTATGTATGTCTATTTGCACCTAATAATCTTTGTGGACTATCACAATTTTTATTAACAAGGTTCACTGTATTCTTTCAGATTCTTTGACTTTACACGGAAAAAATACTCTCTTTTTTTCACCCTTTTTAAAATGCTAAACTTTTCTTTAAACATATTTCTAAAATCAAAACTTCTGTTGTGCTGACTACATCCATGTTCTCTGTGCTGTCATATAACTGACAGAATACAGAACTGTCTTCAGACTACAAATTAATTTCTGTGCAAAGAAGAAAAAAATCTTGAAGGAAGGAAGGAGTGAGGGAGAGGGAAGAGGAGGGGAGGGGAGGGGAGGGGGGGGGAGGGGAAGAGAAGAGGAGAGGGGAGGGGGGGGGGGAGGAGGGGGAGGAGAAGAGAAGA
>QLTV01000456.1:115623-132590 GCA_003457575.1 Thermophis baileyi
AGGAAGGAAGGAAGGAAGGAAGGAAGGAAGGAAGGAAGGAAGGAAGGGCACAAATCCATTTTGTGGATTTGGAGAGAGGAGAAAGGAGGGAGGGAGGGAGGGAGGAAAGAAGGAAGGAAGGAAGGAAGGAAGGAAGGAAGGAAGGAAGGAAGGAAGGAAGGAAGGAAGGAAGGAAGGAAGGAAGGAAGGAAGGAGGAAGGAAGGAAGGAAAGAAGGAAGGAAGGAAGGAAGGAAGGAAGGAAGGAAGGAAGGAAGGAAGGAAGGAAGGAAGGAAGGAAGGAAGGAAGGAAGGACACAAATCACATTCAGGGAGCCAAAATAAGTTCTGCACAACTCTGCCTATTTTATTTCAAATGAACATAGACTAAGGCTAAAAAGTATTTCTAATGCAGCAAATTAAATCTTGACAGCATGTTTCCTAATGTTTATAACATGGATTACAAGAATAATCAAGTCATTAGAAATATAGGCAAAGGGAGACATTAAAGAAAGGAGGGAGAGAGGGAAAGCGAGAAATATTAAGTGTTGATTTGTTCTTCTTTCAAATGATTTTAGTTATTTCCTTGAGGCTCAGATCTAAACTCTCATGCGTATAATTGTAATTGGAGACTCTGCATTGTGCTAATGACCTGTTTGATGAGAAGAATAATTAATAATAAAAGCATCTGTCTCTTTCCAGGGTTATACATATAGTATGTGGAAAGCCAGTTTCTTGTCATTTCTATTTAGAGTATTAAAGGAGTACAAGTACACCACTTTACTTAAGCTAATTGTAACAACAAAGACAACAAAGGTGGTGGCATTATAAGCTTAACTGTTTAATGAGCTCAAATCACTGAGCCAACAACTTTGAAACTTAGGCCACTTTGGTGACAATTTATAGGCCTCTATTTCTTCAAAGCATTCTGAAGTATGACTGCCTTAGCATCTATCAATCTCAGAACCTAGAAAATTGGTACAGAACAGCAAGGAGAGCCAGTTTGGTGTAGTAATTAAGGTGAGAAGAGGAAGACCCAGTCACTCTAGCCAACTAATGGGAGAGCATACTGCACTTTGAGCAAGATCAGCTCCTGGACTGAACATTTTCCTCCAACAATCAAATTGTTAGAATGAAGTTGCCTCCTCATGGGGACATCATTTCTCTGGTACATGTTTTTTCATTGAAAATTTAACTAGCTGTTTTTCCAATAGCTACAACTGGGGTTATAAAGGAAGGATCGATGCTTGTTGTTTCTTCAAGTAGCAAAAAAATTGAGAGGGACATTTTTATAGGGAGTATTACACTGATTAACATCTTTCCGGAAGACTGAAGAAAATGTTTGCAATTAAATCCTATTTAGACAATTGGAAAAATCAAGCCTTTTACAAGGAGTACGAAACTGGCTAACATTGACTGGAAGGATTAATCAAGAGAGGGAAGGATGGTTGCTAAGACTGTCTGAATTTACCAGGAAGTTACTAGACCAAGCAATAGGAGGCAAAATGAGGCAAGAGCTCCCCAACATGGGAAAGTGAATTTCTTCCAGACCCCACAAAGCTTGGAGGTGGAAGGATTATGATTTTTTTTATTTATTTATTTTGTCAAACATGTACCAGATAGCAGGTATAGGTATAAACATAAACAAAGGAAATAAGTACAGATAAATGGGGACAGTAAGACAGGGACGGTATGCACGCCCCCTTTACAGACCTCTTAGGAATGGGGTGAGGTCCACGGTAGACAGTTTGAGGTTGAAGCTGTGAGGGTTTGAGGCTGTAACAACCGAGTCGGGTAGAGCATTCCAGGCATTGACCACTCTGTTGCTGAAGTCGTATTTTCTGCAATCGAGTTTGGAGCGGTTTACCTTGAGTTTGTATCGATTGTTTGCCCGTGTATTATTGTGGTTGAAGCTGAAGAAGTTGTTGACAGGCAAGACATTGTAGCAGACAATTTTATGTACTATGCTTAGATCGGACCGCAGGCGGCACAGTTCCAGATTGTCCAAGCCCAGAATTTCAAGCCTGGTGGCATAATTTCAATTGTGACACAAGTAAAGTGAAAGTAAATCAACTACCCAACACCTGAAAAGATTGAGAATACAGAACTCTAGACCTAAGTTCAAAGTGACACAGTGCTCTTTGTATCCATAGAGGAAGTGATGGGATTTATAAATGTCTCAAATTTCAGATGATCCAATAAAAAGTTTTGGTTAGTGAAAATATGGATGGAATGAAATTATTCTTTTTAATTCAAGTTTTCTAGTGGGTATGCCACTGTTTGCAGGAAGAACCAGTGCAATAGCTGGAGTCCTTGTGTTTAGGCTGTCCACCTGTTCAGTACTGTATATCAAGGAACTTTTCTTATTTGGTATTCCTCTCTAAGCTGAAAAGAAACACCACTTGTTCTTTTCTTGGCCTTGGGCAATATAGAGTGTAAGCACAAAAAATAGTTTTCATTTAACTTGTGCTATATGTATAAATTGTTTGATATTTTATTGTCACCCAGCTCAGCCTTTTCTTTTCCTGCTGCTTTTAGAAATAGACATTACAGGATACCATTCATAATTTGTTGCTTCTGAGAAGCACTATTAACAGACTTAAGTCTAATGTTAACTTACAATTGACTTAACATGAAGACTAGTTATGAATTATAAATAAAGGTAAAGGTTTCCCCTGTCCAGTTGTGTCTGACTCTAGGGGGTAGTGTTCATCTCCTTTTCTTAGCTGAGGGAGCCAGCGTTGTCCAAAGATACTTTCCGTGGTCATGTGGCCAGCATCACTATACACTGAGGTGCACGGAATGCTGTTTCCTTCCCACCAAAGTGATACCTATTTATCTACTCGCATTTGCATGCTTTCGAACTGCTAGGTGGGCAGGAGCTGGGGCAAGTAATGGGAGCTCACCTCACCACTTGGCTCTTGAGTCTCAAACCCGGGCTGTCAGCTTTCCAGCTCATAAGCTCAGACTCTTCAACCGCTGACCCATCGTACCCCTTGCATTATAAATAGAGCATGGTAAGAAAGGGAGCATAAAAATATATTGCTTAAGTCAGTTTACCCTATTGCACAGTCAGTAAGTGCTTAAACAAGATTGAATAAAAATGGAAGGAGTAATCTGAAATTCTGCACAGTTGAGATTGCAACCTCCAAGTTATCTTAGAAGTATTCCTTCCTCCAAGAACCTCTAGTATAAATGGTTAGATCACCATTCCAGTTATTACCAAATTGTAAGGCTATAGGAATTAATGGAAAAGTTACAGAAATATGACAAGAAGCAGATGAAAAGGAACATGAGTTGTTTTTTGTTTTTTACTAATGGATGCCGGATAATTGAGAAAGCCCAAAAAAAAGTGTGTAAATCAAAGGCTTTGATCATGCCAAACATATCAAGCTATGAAATATCTTAGGAAAATGGGAATCCCAGAACATTTCATTATCTTCATGCAAAACCACAGTCTTGGGGGAAAAAACACATTAAGAAACCACAGTCTAGACACAACATGATAAAGCAGAGTGGATGCAGCAAAGGAGTGAGACAAAGCTATGTAGTTTTCATATATGCTGAATGAACAGACACATAAATACATGCATACAGAAGGTGAGCATGGTTTTTAAAAATGGAGAAATGATCAGTGTTCATTCCATTGCCACAAAAAATGGTGAATCCAAGGATTTCTCCAATTACTGCACATTTGGCCTCATCTGTAATGCTTATGATCATACAGCAATGTCTGGTGCCAACCGTAGAAAGGGCATTACCAGGTGTTCAATCTGGCTTCAGAAGGGGTTGTGGCACTTGTGACCATATTGCAAATCTATGCTAGACAATGGGAAAAATCTCAAAAATATCAAAAGAATATCTACTGTACATCTGCTTTATTGATTAAAAGAAAGCCTTCAATTGGGTTGATTATGACAAGCTGTGGAGAGCCCTATAAGACTTGGGAATGCTAACACATCTGGTCAAGTTCGTGCACTTGCTGTACAAAAATCAGGAAGTCACAATGTGAACACCATATGGAGACACTGATCAGTTCAAAACAGAGAAAGGAGTAAGGCAAGGTTGCATTATTTTACCTTTCTTATTTAACCTGTAAGGCAACGTGATAATGAGGAAGCTGGAACTTGAAGAATCAAAAACCAAAGTAATGATTGGAGGAAGAAATATAAACAATCTTTGATATACTGACAACACAACTCTCTTCTCAGAAACTAAAGAAGACTTGAAACATCTGATCAAAAGGATTAAAGAAGAAAGCTAGAAATTTGGCCTCTTCGTGAAGATCAAAAAGACCAAGTTCATGACAACTGCAGAATGGAAATGTCAAAATAACAATGAACAACGATTTTGATGAAGAGATCAAATACATGCAAGAATTCACTTTCATAGGATCGCAGATTGATCAAAGCAGTGGATGCAGTCCAGAAACAGTGTCAAATAGCATTGGGTTGCACAGCAATGATGAGCATGAATCAAGTATGGAAAAGCAAGGATATCAGCCTGGCAACTAAATGAAGATTAGTCCATGCTACCATGTTTCCCATAGCTACCTATTGTTGTGAAAGTTGGACCATGAAAAAAACTAGAAACAAGGAAAATCAACTTGTTTGAGTTATAATGTTGGAGAAGGCTCCTGAACATTCCTTGGACAGCAAAGGTGACAAACCAGGGGTGGGTTCCACTTACCTTCCCCACTGGTTCGCATCGCGACGTTTTGCGCATGCGCGCTCCCTCCGCTCGCTCGCGCGCGTGCGTTCCCTCGGGCAATTTGGCTTCCGCACATGCTCAGTAGCTTCAATCAGCCCGAAACACACTGAGGAGCTGATCAGCTGTGCTTCGGGCGAAGGAATAAAGGTCAGTATAAACCCAGGGGTGGGCGGGAGGGCCCTTTTTCAAGTGGCAGAACAGGAAAAACCTTCCTAACAGTAAAAAATTCACTAAAAATTCCAAAAAAAAGATGGCGGCGCCCACGGACCGGCACCGACCGAACCAGATCCGTGACATCACCAGCGGGTCGCTAACGGTTCGGGCGCTCCAGTCCGAACCGGGAGGAACCCACCCCTGTCACAAACAAGTAGATACTGGAGCATATAAAATCAGACATATTGCTGGAAAACAAACTCACAACATTCCACCTTACTTGTTTCGCTCATGTCATGCGATTAGACTCACTGGAAAAGACAGTTGTACTTGGAATGAACAGCAGTAAACAAAAGTGCCAAAAAAACCCATAGGTGCATAGACACTTTCAAAGCCAACACCAGGCAGAGCATAAAACAACTGAGAGAAGCCACAGAAGATCAGAAGATGTGGAGCGAGCTGGTAGAATTCCTGAAAACTGAACAGGATTAAATGGATAGCAGCAGCAACAGCAACAGCAACAGCAACAGCAACAACAACAACAACAACAACAACAACAACAACAACAACAGTAAAGCAGTCAAGAAATACAGTATGCAGCAGTCAAGGAAAGAGCATATGAAAAGATATTCAGCTACACCAATGTGTCTGTATTTACAAATATGAGAATGGTGCAGACAACGACTTTCCCTGTGACACTTTATGGAAGTGAAAGTTGAACTTGGAAGAAGTAAGATAGAAAGTGTATTGATGTTTGAACTTGGGTGTTGGAAAAGACTTCTGAGAATACTATGGATAGCTAAGAAAACAAACACATCAATCCAAAGTTCGCACATGAGGTACAAATGACCAAATGATCATGCCTCAGACCCATTATGCAAAGATCTTGCTCTCTGGAGAAGTCTATAATGCGAGAGAAATGGAAGAAAAGACAAGATGGCCAGGAGTGAGGTGAATGAATTCATATGTACAGGTAGTTCTCAACTTACAACCATTCATTTAGTGATTGTCAAAGTTACAGAGGCACTGAAAAAAGTAACTTAGGCCCATTTTTCACACTTCTGACCATTGCAGCATCCCATGGTCATGTGATCAAAATACAGAGGCTTGGCAACTGCCATATATTTATGATAGTTGCAGTGTCCCGGGGTCATGTAATCACCTTTTGTGATCTTCTGAAAAACAAACTCAATGGGGAAGCCAGATTCACTTAACAACTGTGTTACTAACTTAACAACTGCAGTGATTTACTTAACAACTGTAGCAAGAAAGGTTGTAAAATGGGGCAAACTCACTTAGCAACTGTTTTACTTAGCAATGGAAATTTTGGATTCAATTGTGGTTGTAAGAACTACCTGTAGTTGCAATAAATGCACCACTGAAAGACCTGAAGGACCGAAATCTATGGCACATAATAAATATTGAAGAGTATTCAAACAGTATACTCTTAATCAATATTCTGATTAAACCTTTCATTTGCCACTCCCTTTGTAAATTGTGTCCTTTGGAGCACAGGAGCCTCTTTTAGCATCCCATTTCCACCCCCCAACATCCTCAGCTTATGGTTTGGAAAATCAGCAGCAAAATGGCTGAATTCCAGCAACATTTATTTCAATTCAATCCATTTGGGGGCAGGGTTTATGGATCCAAGGATGAAAAAGGGAGCAGTTAACTTCCTAATTGACTTCCAGTCTGAGTCCTATCCAAAACTCCCAAAGCTGGATGCATTTATCAATTTGACTCCATCTATTTCAGGGGATAAATAATGCCAGCTTCTACCTCCTTTAATAAGTCAGAAAACTGATCCAGAGCATTCTTATGAACAAAGATCCTGTCATAATTAAGAAAGGGAAAATATTCTATTCTTAAATATACAGCCGGTGCGGTATAAGTACAAAATAACTTAGAACTTGGAACTAATAGCTATGAAATTCATGGGGTGGTTTTGAGCTAGTTGTTTCTGTTCTTTCTTTCTTTTTTTTTTAAACAATTATTATTTTTCAGCTTGCTTTGCTTCAGGCTACTGGCATTTCTCAGTGATTTATAACCAAACATAAAACCAAGGCTAAAACTAGCAGTTAAGATTAGTTTAAGTTCACAGTACCTTTCGACCTGCTCATTTCTTTCAAGTCAGTGGGATCTCGCCTGTCAAACTGCCCAGCATTATGCTATTGTCACCATTACTGGTAGGAAATGGAAACCCCATTTTGTCCTTTGTCAAGAGCAACAAAATATCTTGAGTCCCTGGTGGATTCTCCCATTTTCTTCAATAATGAGAATTCATAGGGGGGAAAAACAAAGAAACTTTTAAAGAAAACTTGGAAAGATAAGTCGTGGAGGAATTTATCCATGGCCTTCTCTGCCAGTCTCCATTTTAAAATGCTTAAAATGGCCACTTACAGAAAGTGCTGGTATGAAAAATTTCAGGAGAAGTAGAAACTTCATTATTAAGATCTAGAATAGATTCTTCTTTATAAGATGTAGCATAACTGATAAGGCTACAAAAAGGGGCAGCCTTTTTATATCAATCTAATGGAAGTCTGGATTTTTACAGTATATGTATGTGTATACCAGTGGTGGGTTTCACTTACCTTTGCTACCGGTTCAGGAACAGGAACATGTGTGCGTGACACTTCTGCGCATGCGCAGAACCTTCTGCACATGCGCAGAATGTCCATGATGACATCTGGGCAGGTGGGCGGAGCCTCCTGCCGCCGCTGCTACCGGTTTGCCCGAACCGGGCTGAACCGGTAGAAACCCACCACTGGTGTATACTGGTATGTATGTTAGCCCTATTATCCTAAATCCATCCCAAAGAAAAGGCCATGGACTTACCCTCTGGCTACCCACAAACCAGAACACAGAACAGAACAAGAACAGAACAAGAACAGAACAGAACAGAACAGAACAGAATAATAGAATTCTTTATTGGCCAAGTGTGATTGGACACACAAGGAATTTGTTTCCGATGCATAAGCTCTCAGTGTACATACAAGCAACAAGTGATAAATCACAATTATAAGCATAAAATATATTACCATAAATCATAAGATACAACACTCAGTGATAGTTATAGGTATTAAATAAGCAATCAACATAAATCATACTAGGATACTAAATAAAACAATTAATATAAATCGTAATATACAAGCAAAAAAGTTATAGTCATAAGAAGATAAGGAATACGTAATAGAAAAGGTGAGAAGGATAATAGTAATACAGCCCTACTAGGTAGTTTGACAGTGTAGTGGGAATTAGTTGTTTAGCAGAGTGATGGCATTGGGGGTGGGGGAACTGTCCTTGTGTCAAAGTGAAGTTCAACCCTATCTAGAATAAAATGTGGAACATCTGTATTAATAGTAACCCAATCCTGATGGCATTAAATTTCAATCTGGTTAACCCCATCCAGTCCATCACAGCCTCCAAGCACTGGGTCCATTCGTGTCAGGGATTTTATCATATATTTGCTTGGCTAGGTGTCAAGATGTAATGCTGAGAATCATTTAATCACAATACATGCGCAAACTGCTTTAAACTCAATGTAAATCATTCTAAACTTGACTGTAAAAAATATGATTTCTGTAATAGAGTTGTCAAAGTCTGGAATACTCTACCTGATCCAGTTGTCTCATCTACACATTTTCACAGTTTCAGTTCCAAATTGACTTCCGTGGACCTTACTTCATATTTAAGTGGTCAGTAGAGGGGGCGTACATAAGTGCACTAACATGCCTATCGTCCCTGTCATTGTATTTTTTCCCCTTTTATTCTTGTTCTCGTTTTTGTTTGACAAATTCTAATTAATTAATTAATTAATTAAACATGTTGATCATACCAGACCCCAAACAGATGGTTGATTTCCCCCAGCAACTTCAAATACATGTTAAAAAGTCAGGGTGGGTACACTGGAGTACCCAAGGGCTTCACCTTTCCTGTCCCAGCAAAAATGACTCGCATTACCTGCTCAGGAAGAATGGAACCACCGGTTCGGCCCAGTTCTTAGAACCAGTAGCGGCGGTGACGGGAGGCTCTGCCCACCCACCCGGGATGCTTCTGCGCATGTGCAGAAGCGGCCCGCACATGCGCGAACCGGTAGCAACGGGGTCTAGAACCCACTACTGAATGGAACCACTACAAAAACATTGTCTCCAATTCCCAATCCTTGCAGATGGACCAAAAGAATACCTTGACTGATGTTAGTGAACACTGCTGAGATTTAACAAAACAAGGAAAGGTATGCCACCTCTCTTCAGGTCTTGCCATAGATCATCTATAACAGTGACCAGAATGGTCTTGGTCCCACTGCCTGAACCTAACTTAAAGGGATCCAGATAATCTCATCCAGGATGCTATGTAGTTAGAAACAAACCACCTTCTCAACAAACTTACCACGAAACAACAGGCTGGAAACAAGCCAAAAGTTATCTAAGAGAGCTGAGTTAAGGGGTAGCTTTGTGAAGAGAGATGCATTTCCCACCATCTCCTTCAAAATAGTGGCATAATCTCTCCCTTAGAGATGATTTAATCCTTTTCCTGGATCCATGCCATCAGCCTTCTTTATAAATCAAGACCACAGTTCTCAGTATTCATATTTAAACCATCTCTAGAGTAATAGAGTAATAGAATTTCTATATACTAAGGGACTTGTGGAATGGCTCATTAGTTATTTTTACTTGCTCAATCCACATTACATCATGCTATAATAAAGCAGCTCTGTTAAACTTTTCCTTTGTTTCTTTTTCTTATTTATTCCCGAACATTGCTTCCTCGGAAATTAAGTTTCTACCTAGGTATTTTATAATCCGAAAGATATATAGACAAATGGAAATATTATTAAGGAATTGAAAATTAATTTGGAGTGAAGGAATTAAATATGTATGAGGGAGCTTGACTAGGAAATGACAAATGAAATGCTATAATGTATTTGAAGGTGCAAACCCTTGGGAGCAGAAATAATTATTTAAGAGTTGTTCAAAGTATTAAAACTAAGTCTGATGGGGATGAAATTAAGAAAAGCAAAGAACTATCAATTTCAGGTCTGGAAAAGCTAGTTGAAACTTAGATTTCTGTTACATAGTGCACAAGGTTCCCATATGAACTCCTTTAGCACTTCAGTTTGGACAATATCCAACTAAATGTGCACCAGGAATGAAGCTACTTGATGAAAGAAAATTTCTCATCACTATAATTTTACTGTAATGTTTATAATATCTTTAATATCTTTCATTTCCATTAAGAATAAACTCAAGATCTCATACCTTTTTATTATTTAGAATACCCAGACCTACAATTTCAAGATTCAAACAAATCTTTTCCTTCTGGCATTGTCAGTTGTATGTATGATGCAAAGTGTACAGGTTTCTATTATTTCTAAAATGCTCATCAATTCTACTTACAAACTAGCAATCTCATGTTCTACTTTCCTTCTAATGAAAGGGTGGGATTTTATATTATCATGGAGGCACTCTTTCAAAAGGAAGTATCCATTTCAAAAACGTAGAGGACAGGGTTCGATGCATATTTTGGGAAATCATCATCATCATCATCATCATGAAAGGCATGTGATAAGGGTAAATGTTTTTGTTTTGATCTGGTTCATTTTTTCCTGTCTCATGCCAAATCAGTAGCAAAGATCTTTCTAGAACTATTTGCCATTTTGTTTTTCTCAAAATGAGGAGTGCTTTTTTTAGGGCATGCTGGGAAAAATGGTAGTAGAAAGGATCTCTTTTACCACCAGTGGTGGCAAAAACATTTAAAAGGCCCACTGTACTGTTCCCATTTCTGTTGACATTGCTAAGCAGCATTGCAAGATATAATCATGCTGATTGGGGTATTGTTTACTTCTTGATTGTTGGCCTAGTATTAATCTTGAGGTTAATTTTGTTTTTATCTCAGTGTCAATTCCTGTTTTAGTACTTTTGTTCCATTTTTAACTTGTTGATCGTCTTTTTTGAATGGCATGTAGATGTTGTTTATCTCTATGTGCCTGTTGATGACTGATTTGTCTGAGTGCTAGGCTCCCAGGAAATCTCTAGCATTTTTGGACTTAGCTTGGTCACCTGTTGAAACATGAATGTGCTTGGGGATGGTAGCCTCAGTCAACACAGGCTTCCCATGGTTCTCCTATTGGGTCCTATTTTGTTCTGATGCTCCTCATACATGTGTATGGACGCACGCACACACACAGAGACACACACACCACCATGGAGTCCCTCATTATTCTGCCTATAACTTATTCCTTTTTTGGCAGCTCAAGTGCTCATATATTGAGTGCTTTGGTCCTTGTGTAATGATCCAGTTGGTCCTTGTTCCAGTCCAGTTCTTTTTACACTTTCAAGGCTTGGATTCCTGTCCTGTGCATCTAAGTGGTTTGTGTGGTGTGTGTATGCACATGTGTATGAACAAGTAGAAAAAGGTATGATGAGAGGTTAAAAAAAAAAAAGCTCTCTGTGCAGAAACTGGCCAAACGAAGTTAACACTGTTATGTGGTGGTGGGATTTTAACTCTGGAAAAAGCCAATCAGGAAACCTCCCTCATAATGCTTAATGGGAGGGCAGGAACAGGAACTAAAGTCAACCCAAGTGTGCAGCAAAGTTCCCAGTGTGGAAACCAGCAATTTTAAAGACAATGCAGATCACAGTTGATATCAGTATGGAAGGAAAGCAAGAGAAAGACCACTTAGACTTATATGCCGCTTCACAGTGCTTTACAGCCCTCTCTAAGCAGTTTACAGAGTCAGCATATTGCCCCAAACAATCTGGCTCCTCATTTTACTAACCTCGGAAGGATGGAAGGCTGAGTCAACCTTGAGCCTGGTGAGACTTGAACTGCCAAATTGCAGGCAGCCGGCAGTCAGCAGAAGTAGCCTCCAGTACTGCATTCTAACCACTGCACCACCATAGCTCAGGAGACAATAAGGTGCAGGTGTGGCCTGAAATCAAATAGGTGTCCCAAGTTGTCCCAATTTCAGAATTTCAATTTCAGTTTCTGCCTCCAAAATATTTAATGTTGGACTTTAATGTTGAACTTTGGAAGATGCACATTTTCAGTGGTAAAACTTTCTAAAATGCTAGTGAAACCTGATCGTCTGAGGGGGGAATCAAGTATGAAATTTCCAAAAGCCTCTGCTTCAGTTTCCAAAGCTAGTGGAGCCTATGTCACATCAAAGGATTCACTTTTGTCTTTAGTGAGGAATTCCAGATCCAGAAGTATTATACTAATACTTTTGTACCTTTTGATGTCAGTCCTGCCATTTGGGCTACTTGGGGATCATCGCTCAGAAAACTAAACGCATCATTTTAGAAAGACACTTGGTGTGAAGCTTCTGTGTGTCTCATCTTCATAGGGAACTGTGAGTTTAAAAACACCCCAGAATCAGCATGCATTCTAACCATAACAAGTGCTATAAGTAGTTTAGATTACTGTTGTTTAGATTTAATAGTGGTATTTTCATAGTGGTATTTCTGAAGCTAATATTTTACACATAAAAACATGAAGATCCATTTGGTATCGGACATTTGCCCCATGTTGTTCCCTGTGCATGAGATTATAGCCCTTCATTAGCCTGCATCACAAATGGTGACTGATCTGTGTAATTAGCATGGAAGAAATTCCATTTCTTTTCATGCAGGAAGATTGGTAGCTATAATTTTATGGGTTGAGCTAATGTGTGAGGGAATAGGTTTGAAATGTTTTGAACTAAAAGCCCTCCGATATATTTTTTTTAAAAAAGCTTTACATACCCTATGCTTTAAAATATTTTTAACCAGTCAAATGAATTTTATTTAACTTTCATTTGAATTAAAAACCTGGAAAAATTCAGATGCTACAGATGGCCTAAATACCATATCTCCTGGAAAGTTATGAAATGTTTCAGCTTTTATTTAGGTATAAAATCACTTCCAAGTTAATGACACTACAGAGGAATTTTAGTTTCACATTAAACAGTTTTAAGAAATTATTTTATTCTAACATGACAAATACTAATGAAAAGAGACCTCAGGACTGGGAACTACTGGGAATCCTCAGGAAAAGAGTTTATCATCAACCATGATTAGAGGTTCCCTCTCTGGATTGGAAAAGTCATCAACAAGTGAAAAACAAAGTACAATAGAAGAACATGCTAAAAATTATCAATAGAGAGAAAACTCTTAGAATTCGCAAAAGTTAATTATCAACAAAAGAAAACTGAACTCATTCGTGATTCTGTCCTTACAATGGTCAGAAGTCCCTTCATGATATAAGTATTCCAAAATGAGATAATGAAAGAATCCGGAAGGAATTATAGGGGGAAAAGGTGGTATGCTCAGAGACATGACTGAAATAATTGTAACATCTTCTAGGGCAGGGGTGTCAAACTCATGTTGTCACAATGGCGTCACGTGATGTATCGGGACTTTTTCCCCCTTTGCTAAACCAGACGTGGCCAGCGCATGGCGCATCCGACCCACAGGCCGGGAATTTGACAGCCCTGTTCTAGGGTTTATATAAGTAATTATTGGAATATGATTCAGGTATTTTATGTTAAAGATTGCAGAATCAAATGAACGCAGGACTCAAAGGGACAAGTAATATGCAACAATGGGAATATTAGTGGAAGACACATCACTGCAAATAATATGTCAAGAGAAAATGGATGTTAAGGTGTTTTTCTGCTAGTATATTATACTATATTAACCCTAATTATACTGGTTAAAATAGATAATACATATTCAGAAAATTGTTGGACTTATAAAAATCATGTTGGAATGTTTTACCATATGCAATAGCAATGTCATGAAGTCCAATTATTCTGGAAGATGATTGCCCGCAGGACGCAATAAGTCGAAATGCTGACTTCCTTTTTTATCACTGATTTTTCTGTTTACTAATACTTACATTGTGTGTGTGTGTGTGTGTGTGTGTGTGTGTGTTTGTGTGCAAAAAGTGAGATTTTCTTCCAATAGAATTATTTATATTTTCTTTTATCTTATATTGCTTTATAAAAGTAGTTTCTATAGCATTTAACATCTATGTATATATCTGCTTCTTTTTAATAAGTAATTTAAACAAGAAAAAGAAATGACTCAGTGAGTCATTTTCAATCAGCCTTCTTACTATGAAAATAGCCTTATGAGTCACTTTTCCCCCCCTGTGCCTTTGAGTCAGCATTGACTCCTGGACTACTCCCTGCAGTTTCTTGGCAAGATTTTCAGAGGGGGGTTTAGCCTTGCTTCCTTCCTAGGGCTGAGAGAAAGTGACTGGCCCAAAGTCTTCCATGCCTAAAGCAGGATCAGAACTTAGTGTCTCCCCAGTTTCTAGCATGGTACCTGAATGACTACACCAAACAGGCTCTCAATGAGGCACTATAGAATCATTCAAGAAGTCCAACACTCTAATTGTAATAAACTTTGCGATGACTTTTGTTGACTGAATGACTGTATAATGAATCGGGTTTTTCATTTTTGTTAAATGCAGATCCTTCACTTACAATACAAACCAGTGGTTAATTCTGGAGGAAGTATTATGTTTAGAATCACACTTTGAGCTGGCTTTTCCTTCCTGTAGCTCCTGACATCTCTGAATTCTTGCCAGGTGCCCACCCTAAATTAACTCTGGTGACAAATATATATTCCTATAGATGCTGCTGAGTTCGATTGTGTTTTGTTTCAAAGGCAGTGGCAAGTTGTGCATTTATTGAAACAGAATTCTCTGCTGATTTGGCTTAATTTAGTTCAAACCATTACTGGTTCAGTCTAAACCAGCAAAATTTATGGACCCATTTACCAGGTCTTTTAAATGCTTCTTTTGTTTCTGCACAATGAACACTGAAGGAGATGTGATTCCAGAAGCTGGGCCGGCTTCTGTTCCTTTGTGCCAAGTTCCACATTATATTTATCTCTCAGTTATCATCCAAACACAGGCCTATTTAGCACAAAACTGCCTTTGTCCTGCCAGCAAGATTTCTTTCTTCAGGCAGCATACAATGAACTATGAGTTTGTTTTCCTTTCTTAATTGTTCTCTTCCTCCCATCATTCCTTCAACTCTTTGGCATTCTCAGCTGCTTGTTCACTTAGGTCTTCATTTACTTTTTT
Source organism: Thermophis baileyi (assembly GCA_003457575.1). NCBI lineage: Eukaryota > Metazoa > Chordata > Lepidosauria > Squamata > Dipsadidae > Thermophis > Thermophis baileyi. Next base: position 130,538 of record QLTV01000456.1, read on the forward strand.
TTTTTTAACCTTCTTTCCCTACCGCACAACTTTGCCCATGACAATAGTAACAGAAAGAAAATCTGAAACAATAAAGCAAATAAAATCTGTTATCGTGGGGGTGTGGGTGTGGGTGTGTGACTGGAGAATCATCTTAAAAAATGAGCCTAAAACAGGTAACCTATGTATAAAGACCACCCGCTACAAATGCTTTATTAATTGTAAGAAATGGTAAGCTGGAATTACAAGGTTCCTTTTCTTCCTTTCTTTCTTACACTTTCCTGCATTATTATTATTATTTATTATTTATTAAATTTGTATGCTGCCTAACTCCGAAGGGACTCTGCATCAGAGATAGAAGTTGAGTACAAAGCAATGTACTTTTGACATTAGGTTGAAGCCTATACATGCCAGAATCTACAACATAAAGAACTGTTTCAAGCAGCAGCTGCTGGCATACATTAGTGGAAACCCCCAAATGGAAAGACCCCATTATAGACAGTATCATCTCTTATAGAGCAAAGTTGTTTGTGACCCACAGCCTGTCTTCTATTCCCAAAACAAACCTTGCCTTCCAAAAATACTATTTAGACAAGTGCAAACACACAGCAGCAACATCAGAAAAAGGAAAAAGATGGACCTCCGGTTGATGTCGCGGCGATATCAGACACAAGGAACGGGTCTCCGCGTTCCCTCTGCTGACTTCCCCCTGTTGGTGGGCTCCGAGAGGAGCCAAAGCCACCTTGTAGGGGCAGTGAAGCAAAGAGGGGCACCCTGTGAGATTGAGGAGAGTTGCAGCTCTCCTGTCTGACCTGGGATTCTTTTTCCCTCTCAGCCATGGCAAGGAGAAGAGACAGCCTAAAGATGGCTGCCACAAAGCTGGGACAACCGAAGAACAACAACTAAGACTGGTGCTGGAGCGAGTAGGTGAACAGTGACTGGAACTGGGGGAGAGGATTTTGAAATGTATAGAAAATTGGACTCTTAAATTGGGAAGATGCGGTACTGGGAAGGCATTTTAAAATGCTGGAATTATTTACCTATAAAACTTATTCTGCTTTTATAATTGATTTATAACTACCGTAAAATGACAATTGCCGAGTGGTAATACTGAAATTTAAGTTGAGAGTGCCACCTGCTGACAAAAAGAAAAACTACAAGTTTGGAAATACTTATGAGAAGGACTGTGGAAATATTTACTGGATTATTCCCAACTACCCCATGACTACTGGAGATTTAAATATGGAAATAAGCAAGCTACTTAATTAAAGAGACTCCTGAAAGACTTCTGATAACCTCTGAGGCTATTCAAATGGAACTGACTGTTTACCTTTGGGATATAAAGAACTATGATTAGTGCACCCCTTGAAGGGCAACCTAAGGACTGAATAAATAGCTTTTGGACTGTGGAACAAAAGTAAATTTTTAAAAAAAGATAAAAAAAGATGCTTTATAAAGAAGAAACAAGTGAAACATTGAAGGAGATGGCGTTACTCTTCCAAAACAGGACAATTCATTTTCTTACAGACTACCCTTTAAGTCATCTAGGGTTGCATTTACAACACAAACTTATCATCCGGTTTTAACTTACAGTTTAATCTTATTCTGGGGGTGTGTGTGTTTGTGTATGTATGAGGGTGTTTGGTTTGGATGGAAGAAGTGGGTTTGGAGTGGTTGAATTGGGAGAATGAGGGAGCCGGGGGCAAGGAATAGAGCCTCCTCTGCTGAGTGTGCAAACAGAAGCAGATGGGGGCTCAGATATGGCCCCCGGCTTGGTGTGAGTGTGGTGCCTTGCCTGCCGGGGAGGAGGGGGGCCGTTGGGGTGGGGGAGTGGATCTCGGGGGTGTTGGAGGGCCGGAGTATTGCGGTTATGACTGGGAGAGGTAGATATGGAGGGAGCCGAGGGGTAGGCCGCGCGCGGGGAACTAGGANGGTTATGACTTAGATATGGCAGGAGCCGAGGGGTAGGCCGCTCTCGGGGAACTAGGATTCGCTGTCTCAAAGCGATTCCTTGTTCCGGCCCCTCTGGTTCTGGTTCTGGCTCGTCTCATGTTCCTGGTGACCTGGTGACTTG
>QLTV01000456.1:134533-150121 GCA_003457575.1 Thermophis baileyi
ACAATTGTGGAGTGGCAATACTGAAATTTAAGTTGAGAGCGCCACCTGCTGACAAAAAGAAAAACTACAAGTCTGGAAATCCTTATGAGAAGGACTGTGGAAATATTTACTGGATTATTCCCAACTACCCCAGGACTACCGGAGTTTTAAATAAGGAAATAAGCAAGCTACTTAATTAAAGAGACCCCTGAAAGACTTCTGATAACCTCTGGGACTATTCAAATGGAACTGACTGTTTACCTTTGGGATATAAAGAACTGTGATTAGTGCACCCCTTAAAGGGCAACCTAAGGACTGAATAAATAGCTCTTGGACTGTGGAACAAAAGGGAATTTTAAAAAAAAGATAAAACAAGATGCTTTATAAGGAAGAAACAAGTGAAACATTGAAGGAGAAAAATAATAATAATAAAAACACAAAGGATATTATGGAGAAAGGATTTAAGGAGATTACAGAAAAAATGGAAAATGCTTATACAAGGGATGATGAGCAAAGATCAAGACGCCCAGGAAAGGGAGGAGCTAACAGTAGAAATGGAGGAAAAGACTGAGATGAAGAACCAGAGAATAAAAGAAGAAGAAAAGGAAGAGACAATAAAGAAAATAACAGTGACTGATGAATTAAACCAGGGGAAAAATATATTAAGAGAGTTGAAAAGAGAATTGGAGATACAGGAAGATACCTTTGAAAGGGAGATAGGGGCATGGGCAGAAATCCTGAAAACTAGGCAGTGGAGGAGGGTAGAGGTGGGAAAAACACTCAGATTGAACAGCCAAGAAGCAGATGTAGAAAGAGATAAAGATCTTAGAGAGGAATATGGGAGACAAGTCAAAAAGAAAAAAAAAGCATAGCAATTAAAGTATCGAAGCGGACAAAAGATGATGGATAGATTATTTTTCATTTTTGGTGTTGTTTTTGATTTGCTTTTCTTTTCCTCTATCTTTCCTTTTCTTTTCTTTCCTTTTCTTTTCTTTGTAGGTAGGTGACATGAGTAGAAATTAGGTAGGATAGAAAGAAAATGTTTTTAACAAAGGATGACATGATTAAAAGCTAGAATAAGGGATAGAAATAAGAGAAAAGGGGAATATTAGTGTACACACTTTTATATAATAAAATAAAGCAATAATAAGAGAAAACATGGAATAATTGAATAATGATAGATTGCAACTTTATATAAATATGTATTACTATTAGAAATATATAAGTTGGTTGAAAGTAATAACTATTACTAATGCTATTAGTTTTATTTGTATTAGAATGTATGACACCCAGGTGCCACACTGTTCACGCATTGATATGTTTGTAAAAAAATAATTTAAAAAGAAAAAAAAAGAAAAAAAATGAAAAAGATCATACAGTATGTACGACATCTTCCAACAATATGAATATCCATGCAACTTCATCAAATGTGCCTCAGCCCAATATAGCACAACCACCACAAGCTATAAAAAGCTTTAGACCACAAAAATATCTTGAGCCACTTATGTGAAATCAGGTTCAAAATCACAGGTTGTTTGCCTCTCTTCTAAGATGTTCCTGTATGAGATCTTTGCAGCTTCATCTGTCAAATCCCACCTATCTGAAACTCTTCTGCTTCCTCAAAAGAGTCCACTCTTTTACTTTTGCTTCTGCTTCTGCTTCTGCTTGGAATTGTACTATTTCGATCAGATCATTCCCCAAACCAGCTTTTTCATGAGCTCTTTGATCAGGTATCTAATTCCCATAACAATTCATTTTGTTCTTAAGCCAAAGCATAGATAGCTGGAACAAGCATCTATTGCTTTTTGTTTACCTTCTGTCCTCTTCTTCTGCTGGATTATGTCAAAATTGAAATTGTAAGCTTTTAGGGCCAGTAGCACATGTCCTTGAACTCTCTGTAAAGCATGATGCATACTGATAGCATTATTAGCGCAGAGATTTGAAAAACATTTGATGTTGATTCATTAAGGACAAAAATTATGAACTGCTGTTTGTGTTCTCATTCCAACTCTTCATTTACTGAATCAGAGTGCAATTTCCTTTTTCTTTTACTTCTTTTTCACCATTTTTAATCCTTTGTGTCCCATAAGTCATTCATTCGCACCCCAGGGAATAAAATACCTGTTGCCATTAAGGAAAGAAATCAAGCTCTGGATTTTAAGTAAAATTTGACTCGTTTCTAGCTTTTCAGTTCATGAAATATAGAGGTGAATTAATAGCCAAAGATGCCTTCAACCAGTGGTGGGATTCAAACAATTTTACTACCAGTTCTGTGGGCGTGGCTTGGTGGACGTGGCATGGCTTGGTGGGCGTGGCTTGGTGGGTGTGGCAGGGGAAGGATACTGTAAAATCTCCATTCCCATCCCTCTCCAGGGGAAGGTTACTGCAAAATCCCCATTTCCTCCCGTTCAGCTAGGACTCGGGAGGCAGAGAATAGATGGGGGCAGGGCCAGTCAGAGGTGGTATTTACTGGTTCTCCGAACTACTCAAAATTTCTGCTACCAGTTTTCCGAACTACTCAAAATTTCCGCTACCGGTTCTCCAGAACTGATCAGAACCTGCTGAAACCCACCTCTGCCTTCAACCCAAAATTATTTTAACGAGACATAAATTTCAGTTGTTCAACATTTACATGACAGAAATAAAATAATGCAGATTGCTTGATTTGGTGATTGTTTGTATTTGCCTTGATTAATGGTTAATCACTGTCAGCAGTAGTCATGTTAGGTCTCCCCATCAAAAGGTGATACTTCTGAATTTAATAGTGCAAATTGCCAGATGCCTGCCCTAAATTAACTCTGATGACAAATATATATTCCTATAGATGCTGAGTTCGATTGTGTTTTGTTTCAAAGGCAGTGGCAAATTGCCGCACTTATATAAACAGAATTCTCTGCTGATTTGGCTTAATTTAGTTCAAACCATTACGGGTTCAGTCTAAACCAACAAAATTTATGGATATATTTACTTTTATTTGCATTTCATTGTTCAAATCCCATGATTTTTATACTTAAAGCAGATGTCATAATGCCATTATCTGGTATTCATGTTATGATGTCATAATATATATGATGTCATGTTGATGTCATTGTGACTTTCCTTTTGCTGGATGTAAATTTAATAGGTTCCACTGGTGCTGTTTCTGAGATGTTCAGCCACGGTGAAATCCATTCAGTCACTATGACATTTGATTCTGATGGCACCAGATTAAAAAAGTAACAAATTATTTCCCAACTTTCAAAATGCATGCACAGTTCTTAGGTTCATTCCTTCTCATCTTATTTAACAATTTACACTCATATCGGCCAATGTAGAACAGATTCTAAATTAATCCTTGATAAATATACCAGCATTTAAAAATCAAAGGTGACCCACTGTTAGGAAAATAGCAATCCATAGGATTTGCTGATTTGACTTGCATCATTGAAGTGGCATCATCCAAAATTAATGGCTATAATTTTAAACTGCAATGGAAAAGGAAGAATTATCACCTTCAAATGATTGGATCCATGAGAATCTTCAAAATAGAACCACAGCTGTGGGTGATCTGCTACATTGTCATAAAGCTTCTTTTCATCATTTTCTCATCTCCCAAAGGAAAGAGAGAGATGAGGAAAATGTTGATAACACTTCACTGAATAGCTTGACAAGATTGCAAAAGCATTGAAAGAAAGAATTTTGGGCCCCACACAAATCAAGCTAGCAGTCAATTTTCTCACTAGCCCTTTCATCATTGGTGAATAAGCACAATTGCTAAGATACACACAGCTGATGCAAAATGGAAAACATAGACTCTGTAAACATATGCAGAATTGGAAACCAAGATAATCTGATCTGGATTGTCAGTCATGAGCTGAGTGCTGGAATTTCCATATTGAAGCAAAGCTCTGTTTGTGGCATCAAAGACAGTGGACTTCAACTGAATCTGGGTAGATGCAGAACAAGTTCCTGCTTCCCTAATGATGGCAGTAATGCCAACCTACAGATGTTGACTGAAAAATGTCTTCATTGCAACTCATATAAAGAGTATATAATTTTGTGTTTGCTGCATGTTGTCAACTATTATAGTAACAGTATAATCATGACATTGTTAACCCATTACTATAGTTGTAAGATTGTTTGCTAGGACCTAAAATAACAAATCTCATCCAATGCCGAATGAACGGTCTTGGAGATTGTAAACATAGCTTTACAGCCAAGTTCAACTATAGATTCATCCCATCACCTTGGTCAACAAAGGTGCCAAAACTAATTTGAACAAATCCATATGGCAGTTGTCAAGATATGTGTCAATATGGATCAAAACTTCAGCTCTAATTGGTTTCTTCAAGTGTATCCATCTAGCTGCAGATCAACTGCTGATCTTTAATTCTATTCAGGCATTCTCCTTTATGGTTAAATGAATATGCAAGAAAGATTCTCTTACCCCACATAGACTCAGCCTTCATTTCCAGTCTTGTTGTTCCACTCCAGTGTTGGTTAGAAATCTGACACAATGAGGCTTTTCTGTCTGAAAATGCTTGACTCTCATAATTGAAAGGAATCTCTGGTCCCGGTGACCAACCCAGATTGAATCTTGCAACATTATCCTGAGACAAGTATATTCACCTTCATTTGTGGAATGTATATCTCCTGATATATCTCCTTATATCTCCTGATGTAAGATCAGGAGAAGATATCATTCATTTATATTGTATTTGTCAGAACTCAGAATATGGTTTCCAATGCTGGGCACAAAATAGAATATTATTATTGATAAACTGAAGCACGTCAAAAGGAAAGTAATCAAGATGATAAGGTGCCTGAAAGAAAATTTATGATGAATGACTGGAAGTACCAGGCATGTTTAGCACAGAGATGATTACAAGCAGATGTTATGTGCATCTTCAAGAATCTAAAAGGTTATCCTCTAGAAGGCAAGGCAGAATTGGTCATAATTATTCCAGAAGAGAGGGCAAGAAACAAAAGACTTACCGGTAAATACAAGGAGGAAGAATTTGAATAGGATAGGTGACAGAATTTTGTTTTGGTTTGTTTTTTAGATAAACCTTTTTTCTTGATACATAGCTATGAAAAACTCTGACAAGGTGATCTGGTTTCAAAAAGATTCAATCAAATAATCTCAAGTATTCAAATAGAAATGTTCAACCAATTAAAGGCATCAGATCTAACCAGATGTCTTGGATTCCTTCAGAGATATTTGATTCAGAGATCCAATGAACTTTAGGCTTGCCAGAATCTCAAACACTATTGGAGTTTTTGTTCCATGTATGACCAAAGGAAAGACACTATTTGAACACTATGATATTGAGTACCCATCCAGTTAACTGTCTGATAGACAGAACATTTAAGAGAGTATTCCTCTGTTTGTTTTGTTCTTCTCCTAGAATGCCAGTGTGTTGCCAGCTTAGAAAAACAAGTGGACAGAAGGTCTTTGCCCCTTGCAACAGCTTACTTTTAAATGTATTATTGTTCAAGTAGGATACTTTTTGCATTGCTTTAGCATCACATCTATTCTGATCCAGGCAATTTAAAAACCACTGTATTTTTTTTTCTTTTTCATTCCTGCTGCTTCTGTCATAAAATAAGTTTAACATGATATTTCAAAAGTTTATTGCCATGAAGATGTTCAACAGAAACTTGGCAGGGTTAATGTCCTCTAAGGGGCCAATCATCATTACTATACTCATACCATTTTGCCAAAACAATGAAGCAGTTTCTGGCATTTTGATGCTTTCCCTCTATAGCAGAGAGTGGAATATTTGAGTTTACTAAATCGCAAATTTCAGATTGATTCACATTGAATCTGGTTACCTTTAAATCTCAAAGCACAAATTCAGCACAAATTATTGTAGATTCAAATCTCATATTCTGACTGTGTTGAAATTTGGTTGAGGTTCAGCCAAATCAGTGGTGGGTTCTAAATGATTTTGCTACCAGTTCGCGCGTGCGCGCAACACTTCTGCGCATGTGCAGAAGCGTCCTGGGCGGATGGGCGGAGCCTCCTGAGTGGGTGGGCGGAGCCTCCCACCGCCGGCGCTACCGGTTCTAAGAACCGGTCCGAATTGGGAGCAACCCATCGCTGAGCCAAATGGTTCAAAGCTCATATAGCTCATGGAAAGAATATGAAATTAAAAGATTTTGAAAGTAGAAAAAGTAAAATGGATTGCTGTATTCATCAACATCTTATCTGAAGGTGTAACAGAGAGGGAGTGTGAAAGTTGCAACCTGGTGCAGAAGATTTGGCATTTGACCCGCAGCATAAAATATCTTTTTGCATCTTTTTGCCTCTGGTATATCTCTTCCCCTCAGTTGAAGCTGAAGCCAACATCCTCAGTACTGCTGAAAAATATAGCAAACAAACAGACCTAAAGTAGAGAAAATGAGTAAGTGTTGTTGACAAAGCAGACAGGATAAAGCTGAATAATATTTATCCATCCTCCAATCCCCTTGGAAGAAGAGCACAGATTCATAGAGTTTATGGGATTATTATAAGTTATTTTGGGAGTCCACATTGTCAGTAAAAAAAAGGATAGAGATGTAATATAAGAATGCCCAAAATAAAACTGAAATATTGAATGGCGTCCTGAATGATTACAAAGCAAATGTAACTTTAAATTACTTTTTTTTCAGCTGGGGAATCATACCTTTTAAAGTAATAAATTGTATTGGGGACAAAGTGTTACATGAACCATGGCAATGATCTGATGGCAGCACCAGAAGTCAGGGGCTTAATGTTCAACCCACAATCCCCTTGGTTGAAAAACTTTGTGTTAATAGGTGCATTAAACCTATCAGAGGATTACTGCACTTGATTTCCTGCCAAAAACGAATGGAAAATTGTGTGAGAATTATTTAGTGGTTTGCTGCCAAATATTGATGTTATGATCCATGGGAACATAGTAAGTACACAGAGACACAATGGCTCAAGGCTCATATGTGGTCCATAGATCACTGACTGCCGATTCTACTTTCATACATATTTCACATTTCACCCTGCTTTTTTGAAAGCAAACGTAAGATAAACTTGAAATTTATGATTATGTCCTGACCTTGCATGGTAATGTCATTGAATTTTCAAAATAGTGGGTTTATTTTACAAATAATCCGCACATTTTACAGTGGAAGATGTAAAATATTCTGTGGGGATTACTTAAATAATAGTAAATATACAAAAATAATTTCATCTTCTGTCACAGGAATTTGACTGGTGTTAAACAACTCCTCCCTCCCTCCCTCCCTCCCTCCAGTAATTCTGAATATTCAAGTTTTGCTCCCTAGTTAAATATATATCACACATTCCAAGTTGTTCCATGGCATACCTTTATTATTAAAAAAATTTAAGCTAGTAGTACTGAACTAAAGGTTTACTCTCACATTTGATACTATCACTGGCATATTGAATTTATCAACCATGTCTATTTTTATTATGGTGCTTCTAATCCCACCTAGTTGAAAATTAACATGATAGAATACAGTAGAATAAACATTTGATAAATAAATATTCTTAGGATCATGTGTTTTTTGTTTCATCTCTATATTCTCTTTAGGATCCATGACACATTTTCAGGAAGCAAAAAATGTCTAGGTCTCATCATGAACCAAAGCAAAATACCTTCACAATCTCTTATTTCAGTTTGCTGGCTTACTTGTTGATGCATGAAGCTGAGCTCCCAAGAGATTCTGATATGCCTTATAACCAAATTGGCTTTGAAAAGAATAATATTGCCAATTTCACTGTATATTTCTGTATGCTATTTGTTTAGCAACCTGAAGCAGATGTAGCTTGGAAGTAGTCTCATTTACATTTACCCCCTGTGCTTTGTCAATAACACTTACTCAAGTTCTCTATTCAAACACTATATCCCTGTAGGTAATAGTCTTGGCATTTTTACAAGTTTACATTCATTCAGGGAAATGAGTGAATGGATGACCATCATGAATTACTGCCATCTGAGAGTTATGCTGTTTTAGCTCTTAAAACCATGATGAGTGAAACCTTTTCCCCAGGTTTTTTGACAGGTTTTTCTTGACTTCATAGGTCTGTAGGGAGATTCCTGAGGAAGGACCATAAGAACAGAAAGAGGCCATGCAGGAGCATATTAAAGAATGATTTATCTAGTCCACCATCTCCTCAAGCAAGGTATGGAGCTATATAAAATACTGTAGATAACATAAATTGCTTTTGTGAAACCTTTGATTCTAGTCAGTTCTCAGTGAAAATGTGACTGTGCAATTTAATTGAATGGTTGGTCTTGGATATCATCAAGTCATTGCAATGGATATGCTGAAGTAAGAACTTCTTAGCATATTTTGGAAAGGATGGATGCTTGGGATGAAATACAACGAACGTTATCTAGATCAATGTTTTCAACTTGAAGAGTCCTAGACCTCCGTGAGGAATTCTGGGAGTTGAAGTCCACAACTCATAAAGGTACCAAGTTGGAAAAAAAGCTGATGTATACAAATGTCCTCCAGATGTGTTGATCATCACTGGTGAACTAAAAGTTGAGTAAAGCTGCTAAATCAGGGGTGGTTTCCTCCCGGTTCGGACCGGTTCTCCTGAACCGGTAGCGACCCGCTGGTGACATCATGATGATGTCACCGATCCGGTTCGGTCGGTGCCAGTCCATGGGTGCCACCATCTTTTTTTTTTTTTGAATTTTTTTTTTTTTTTTTATTTGAATTTTTTTTATTTTATTTTTTTCTTCTGAGCATGCGCAGAAGCCGAGTTCCGGGACTGTGCATGTGGTCGCCATCTTGTTTTTGGCTTTTTTTTAAAAAAAAATTTTGTAACTGTGGATGTGCAAGCGTGCAAAGCGCGCACACGCCCACGCGGCGCGGGAGGGAGCGAACCGGCAGCGAGGTAAGTTGGAACCCACCCCTGTGCTAAATTGCAGGATTTTGTCCTCTGAAACAGAATCTTAATTTTAAAAGAAATGGTGGAACTGACCTCAACCCAATCTCATTTGAGTCGCTATATTTATTTTGATTTCATGTGCAATATTTATAGCTCTTTTCTCTCCATCTTTCTCTCTCTGTCATCTTTTTAGTATTACTGGTGACAGACTTTTTTATGCTTTCTTTCCGTTCATATTATGCTCATTTATCTTTCCTGAAGTTTTGGGGATTTGCTTTACAAGCTGCTACAAAATGAAAGTAGTGTCTTATTTTATTTAGATAATTTTACTGATATTACAGCACATTTGAAATCTTTTTTTCGAACTTCAAATTCACTTGAGGGCATCTGCATCAGAAACACTGGAGCTATTGTTGAGTGTGGGACATGTTGAGACTCTAGAAAGAGTGCAGAGAAGAGCAACAAAGATGATTAGGGGACTGGAGGTTAAAACATATGAAGAACGGTTGCAGGAACTGGGTATGTCTAGTTTAATGAAAAGAAGGATTAGGGGAGACATGATAGCAGTGTTCCAATATCTCAGGGGCTGCCACAAAGAAGAGGGAGTCAAACTATTCTCCAAAGCACCTGAGGATAGAACAAGAAGCAATGGGTGGAAACTAATCAAGGAGAGAAGCAACTTAGAACTAAGGAAAAATTTCCTGACAGTTAGAACAATTAATCAGTGGAACAGCTTGCCTCCAGAAGTTGTGGGTGCTCCAACACTGGACGTTTTTAAGAAAATGTTGGATAACCATTTGTCTGAAGTGGTGTAGGGTTTCCTGCCTAAGCAGGGGGTTGCACTAGAAGACCTCCAAGGTCCCTTCCAACTCTGTTATTCTATCTCTGTTTTGTTTCCCTTGTGATTTGTGGATATGATACTAAATAGTGCAGAGGCAGGCAGGAAGTCAGGCAGGCAGGCATCAAGAGAGTGGTTAAGATAGCAGTTTAGAAAACAGAGATCTTGAATTCTTTGTGAGTGACTTAGACATAAAGCCAGCTAAATGAACATGGGCCAATCACTCTCCCTTAGCTTTAGTAAGGAGGCAATGGCAAACCATTTCTGAAAAACTGGCCAAGAAAATTGCAGGGTGTAGTCCAAGCACTTGCCAAGGGTCAATAGTGACTCAAAGGCACACACACAAAAATTATATACATACTTAAGGAAATATTTTAAAAGCTGTAGAAAGCATAGGGAATTGGCTTGAAGGACCAGAGAAAAAGCTACTAGAAATGCAATGGTCAGATAAACAGGACTTGGGCCTATTCCAAGAAATTAGTTTGAATAAATATTAGGCCCCGTTGTGATTCACACAAAGATTTGCAAGTTTTTATTGCTGTAGCTGTTACAATAAAGTAGCTATGGCCTATATGGCATTAGTATATACCTTATAGGACTAAAACAACCCAAATATGTAACCCTAAATATCTCAAGGAAGAAATTCCCATGCATGTCACTATCCAAAACCTATGGTCATCCTCAAAGACCTTTTTCGAGATACCTTCTCTAAGTGAAAGTAAGGTAGATGGCTACAAATAATAGGAACTTCTCAAAGGTTCTGGTCATAAACTCCCCTCTCAAAAAAAATAGACAAGTGAACTGGTGATGATGATGCTAGTAGACTGAATGCTTTTCACCACTGTAACCTTCAGCACCATGTCTTGCATGCTGAACTGGTTGGAAATGGTGGATTCCTCTGTTTCTTTTTCCCTCTCATCTATGTCAGGAAAGCAAATGCCAATTGCTTTCCATTTTGCAGACATGTTTTTCAAGAGGTGGGGAAAAACAACCAAGTGTTTATTATTCCACTAATGAATCCATAAAAAGAAAGGGGGGATCAAGGATCCAGGGGTGAAATTCAGCAGGTTCTGACAGGTTCTGGAAAACCGGTAGCGGAAATTTTGAGTAGTTAGGAGAACTGGCAAATACCACCTCTGGCTGGCCCCAGAGTGGGGAGGGAATGGGGATTTTGCAGTATCCTTCCCCTGGAATGGGGTGGGAATGGAGATTTTGCAGTATCCTTCCCCTGCCACGCCCACCAAGCCACGGCCACAGAACCGGTAGGGAAAAATTTTGAATTTCACCCCTGCAAGGATCCCACCTTTCGTGACAGGCAGTCCAACACAGCCATCAAAATGGCTGCTGAAGGCCAAAAAAAATAGGGCTTGGGATAGGTGGGGAAGCAAATCTTCCAGAGGATCCACCAGACAAATGGAGCATTTTCATAAAATGGAATGAAGTGTAGCAGGAGGAGCACACTACCATGATTATTGGAGAATAGATTGGGGAAACATTACTTTTGATGTGGAATCAGTAGCTTTTGGGTACTCCCCAGAAGGCTAAGGGCAGACTAAGGACTATCATCTGTTCCTGCTATCTGAAGCAATAAGTGGCCTTGGGAAAGGCCACACACTTGGGAAAATAAGTATGGGATTAGTCCTAGGACATTTTTATAGTTGTCTTTTTCATATCCCTTTCTGAGCCATTATTTTTACATTCTACTATTTATTTTATTAGTTTTAGGGTACCTCTATTTCTTAGCCTCCAATTTGTATTCTTATCAGTAGTAGAGGACAAAAATCCACTACCATCTAAAACATCTTCAAGTTCCCTTTGTTTTCCTTATTTATTTCTTCCATTATCTATCTGTTTTCCTTGAATTTGGCTGTATCGACATCAGTTTTACTATGACTTTGCTATCAAAAAGTCAACATTCAAAGAGAAGCCATACTTATATCTTCTATATATCTTCACCTATAATCCTGAAGTCAAATAGTCAAAATCATGATGCATAAAAAAAAAACCCCCGACCACATTTTGCAGACAGGATTTGAAAGATACAAAATGCAAGAATAGTATTAACCCCAAAGTCTGATCTGGTTTCATTGCAAATCTGCCTTGAAAAACTTATTCTCAACCCTTGACATGCATAGTAAATATTTGTCTCAAGGTCATAAAATGGGGTAGTAAGAAAATGTGGGGGTGGGTTTTAGTCGTGGAAGTCAGTTGTCCTAAATCAGAAGAGGGAGAAATTTGGCTTAGCTTTTATTTCAATGTGAATTTATCTCATTTTGCATTTTTGAAGCAGTACATGAATCCAGTCTTCACCTTCAAAAACTTCATTTCTTCAAACTTTGCAATGAAGTTCATAAATCAAAAAAGAAACATATATTAGGGAAAAGCTTACACAAATATAAAGATACATGACCAGAGGTGGGTTCCTCCCGGTTCACACCGGTTCTATAGAACTGGTAGCAAACCGCTGGTGACATCACGGAGCCGGTTCTGTTGGTGCCGGTCCGTGGATGCCGCCATCTTTTTTTTTGGAATTTTTTTTGGGGGGGGATTTTTTGCTATTTTTTTTCTTCTGCGCATGTGCAGAAGCTGAGTCCTCGGCACTGAGCATGCACTGCCATCTTGTTTTTGGCTTTGGGGGGGATTTTTTTGTGAATTTTCATCACTGCGCATGCATGCGTGTGCGGCACGACCACACAGCGTGCAATGTGCGCGCAGCCACGCAGCATGGGAGGAAGCGAACCAGCGGCAAGGTAAGTTAGAACCCACCCCTGTACATGACATATGAAAATGTCCACAACCTATTGGAATAGGAGGAAGAGTAAAAAGTAGGCAAAATTTGTTTGCAGTAGACAATAGGTAGGCAAGCCACAATGCCGATTTATAGAAATGTGAATAAAGCATATATGAACTGAGGTGGGAGCTTTGAAAAAAAAAAACCTGTTACAGGAATGGGAGAGATAATCTTAATAAACAGAAAAATGCAAAATTAAAACAATGCAAATGTCATAATTAGTGAAAATGAGAAATGAAGAGATGTTCAAACTGAAAAATTATCCCATCCTTAATGCCAATATGTTATTGAAACCAATAAACCTGTTCTCTTAAAATCATTATTTTACATTTAAATTGTTATTGCTTTACAGTTCCTCATGGTAGCATATATTTTCACTTCTATTTTGCAAACTTCAAGACCATCTCTTAATATACACTGTGCTTTAAGGTGATTTTTATTTAACAAATTCCTTCGCCTGCAAAAATTTATCCATTTCATCCTCACAATCACTCTGTCAAGTAAATCTTCAAAGTCATGAGCATGAGTTCCCCAATAACCTTAACAGAATAATAAAGCCAATATATTAAGACATTCTAAATTCTAGTCCAAAACCTTTACCACTGCATCACAATGCCTCTCCTTCAAGTTGAGTGGAGCTCAGGTCCATATGATGATATATTTACAACATTATTAAAAGAGCATACAACGTAACCATATGGAAACCATGGTCATGTCACTTAGATAACATATGGGGAATGTCTTTGCTAATGCCTAAGAAGGATTGGACAGAGACTTTGTAGCTTTGAGATTTAGGCTTCCTGCTGTAGGCCTAATCTATTATTAAAGCTTTAATCAGTTAATCACACCAATTAAGAGATTTAAGGTTGCAGCCCTAATTAGTTCCTGTTGTCTATACTTTGGACACATACTTTATAAAGAAAGAGCAATACTTTCATTTTCATTTTCAAAAAAACATAGTATCTTAAAATGAGAGTTATCAGGAATTTTTGAACAGTAACTTTTAACCAAGAAATGTATTGTAGACAGAGGTGGGTTGCTCCCGGTTCGTCCCGATTCTGAGAACCGGTAGCGGCGGCGGGAGGCTCCACCCACCTGCCCAGGACACTCCGCCCATCCACCCGGGATGCTCGTGCCAACCCCCCCCCAGGACGCTCCGCCCACCCACCCGGGATGCTTCTGCGCATGCTCAGAAGAGTCGCGCGCGAGCGCGAACCGGTAGCAACGGGATTTAGAACCCACTACTGATTGTAGATAATGATGATTGTGCAAACCACCAAAACTGGTGGCCTCCAGATGTGATTGAACTGCAATTCCAAGAATTACCAGCCAGCATGGTTAGGATGAATCATAGGAACTGTAGTTTCATGTCACTTGGATATACTAGATGAGGAAAACAGCTACCGATAATCATCTGTAGAACAGTGGTAGCCTATGCTTAGTGTGTTTGGGTTTCAGAAAAATCTATCACTGTCACTGGGAGACTACATATGCATCCTTGTTGGTGTGCCTGAACTTTCCTCTCAAAAAAAGCTAATAATAGATTAGGACGGGACCTTGAAGTCTTCTAGTCCAGCCCCTTGCTCAAGCAGGAAACCCTATACCATTTCAAACAAATGCTTGTCCAATCTCTTTTTAAAAGCACCATCAATTTCTAGAGGTGAGTCGTTCCACTGGTTAATTGTCCTCACTGTCAGGAAATTTCTCCTTAGTTCTAGGTTGGTTCTCTCCTTGATTAGTTTCCTACTATTGCTTCTTGTCCTGCGTTCAGGTGCTTTGGAGAATAGGTTGAACCCCCCCCCTTCTTTGTGGCAGCCCCTTAGATATTGAAAACTGCTATCATGTCAACCCTAGTCCTTCTTTTCATTAAACTAGACATACCCAGTTCCTGCAACGGTTCTTCGTGTGCTTCTCTATCTAGAGTCAAGTGAATGCAAGTTATTCTCCTGTCCAAACCTTGTCATTTAATAGGAAATAAATGACCCGGAACACTTCACCCTTGGAGATTGTAGCCAATAAAATTTTCTCAGAACTTCCTCTCAGTTTTGTCCTTCAAGTAATGGTTTGAAAAGGACTTTTATATACCTCTGTAACAGCGGTGGGTTGCTCCCAGTTCGGCCCGGTTCAGTGAACCGGTAGCGGTGACGGGAGGCTCCACCCACCCGCCCGGGATGCTTCTGCGCATGCACAGAAGCATCGCACATGTGAACCGATAGCGATGGGATTTACAACCCACTACTGCTCTGTAAGTGTGGAATAAGAGATTATGGATACAAAGCATACATTTCATTCATAAGATATACTGTTCTGAGATCTAGTATTCTTAATATGTGAATGATACCTTTGGCTGAAAAATATAGCAAAACCAAGATCAACCAAGCAGACCTTATAAAATGAATTCTCTGATGTTGGCTGAAGTGAGTTAATATTCAGGTTTTCTTGTGTGCTGCTTGTGTTTTATTGCATATGACGTGTGTCTAAAATTACTTTAAAGGCATGCACATGTATATGTGTGCCTAAGTATAATAATTTTAACACAACAACTTAAAGTTTACCCTGGAACTCCACACACTCAGGATCTTTGCACAAAAAAATGCATATTGAGAATTTTTGGCTTATGAAATAGTTGAGCAAAGTTGCACTAGTGACCAAGAATAAATATTTGAGTTTATGTCCCTTGGGAGTTGGGCGGCATACAAATTTAATAAATAAATAAATAAATAAATAAATGTGGAAGACAAGTTGAAGTGTGTTTAATATGTGGTTAAAATGCCTTGGGAAAATTTTGAAAAGTCATCTGCTTCTACCTACTTAATGGTGAATGGAGAGTAAATTATGGAATTTATTTAAAATCTCACCTGAAAGAGCAATGTACATTCAATGACACTAGCCCACTTGAAAGAGCAAGAAAGTGTCTTGGAAATAGAATTGGGAAAATACAAGGTTGAATTTCGAATGATTTAAAAAAATGTTTCCATATAGCCAAGGGGGAAACCAATCCTTTTTCTATACGTGTGTGTGTGTGTGTGTGTGTGTGTGTTTGTGGGTGTGTGTGCGTGTGTGTGTGCGTGTGTGTGTGTGTGTCATATAACTGGAACTGGAACTGGAGCAGGGAAGAGA
>QLTV01000456.1:186281-201892 GCA_003457575.1 Thermophis baileyi
AAGAGCGCTACACTGGGCGACGCATCCCCTGGTCACGGGCTGGATGCAGAGCCCGAGGCAGAGGGGAGGGCAAGCATGCGGCAGGTGCCCGGAGGCCCCACAGAAGCCGAGAGGCAGGCCCAAAAGGCAGCTGAGGCTCGCTGTCCACAGCCCCCCCCCCGAGGCATCCCTTCAGCCTAGCATGGCAGGTCCGGGGTGTCGGCAGGCCAAAAATGTTGGCCTTACCTTCCAGTTCCAGCCCATGAGGTTCACAAAGGTAAGTCCTGTGCTCAGCCGAAGGGTGGGGGCTGGTGGGTGGGTGAGGTGATGTGGGTGGGGCAGCCTCATGGTCCTGTGCGGGCCAGATTAATGGCTTTGGCGGACCATATGCAGCCCACGGGCTGTAGTTTGAGGACCCCTGGTCTAGATAGAATAGGCTGATCCAAAAGAAGAAAGCCATTTCAGACAGCTTGACATGGAGTCCCTCTAGATGATATTCCCTCAGTAATGTGAACCTCAGCATTCACTGAATATTTTTTTCAGACTGTGACCTTCTGCAACAATGAACCACATTCAAGATGTAGAGCATATCGACCACATATTTCCAGAGGAGATTTACACAATTTGCCAACATAGAAACTGTCATGTTAGCAGCATCCACTACATAGGCAGCATTGAATAAAGTCTACTAACATCCATCTTTTTCTGATTGAAAATCCATATTAAATCCCATTTGTCTGCAAAAGTTGATTTTGGAAAAGAATGTATTCTGCATTGCATTAAAAATATATTTTTATTACTGTTAAAATGCATACAACAATTATTATTGTAAACATCATGCAAATCATGCAAATAAATAACATTGAAAAATGTACATCTAGGAAACGTGTGTAAAAATGAAGGTATTAGGGTAATTTGCATTAACAATCTTACAAGGGAACGTTATAATAAGTTAGGTTGGCCATGAGGAAAAAAGAAGGCAGCTGGCAGTGCTTAGAAACTGTGGTTGATCTTGAAAAAGCTAAGTAGGGTCAACACTGGTTACTAATTAGATGAAACAAAGGATCGCAGGCTTGACTGTAAAAAAATAAACATCCTGGTTGAAAGCAATAATAAATCATGTCCATGTTGCCCCCAAGAAAACTGACATGTAGTAATTCACGCAGTCGCCAAGTTCAACCAAAGAAAGTTGCTATCTTCGCAACAGTTTTATTAACCAACTGAAATTTTATATGGTTGCAGATTTTCAAATTTCTTTGAACTCTGCATTAACCAAAATAGTTTAAAGGCATTGGGGGTGGAAAGGGGGGAGAGAGGTGAGCAGCATTTCTGTATTACAGTGGTAGAATTCTTAAACATAAGTATCTGCAAAAAACCAAGGGTTTTATCAAGACAAAAAGAGCATTGCACAGTTGCCACACAAGTATTATCCCTTATATACCTGCAATCAGTATTGCAATACACCTCTAAAGGAGCGGAGCTTATGTCATATGTTACAACACTAATATCAAACGTTACAATGCTAGTTTATCATTTGCTGCTCCTTATCCCTATCCCACAGACATCCAAGAGAATGGAATGGGAAAACTGACCATGGCTAACTGATCATGACCAACTCACCACAGCCAAGTCACCATGGCCAACTCACTGCAGGACAACTCACTGTGGCCAGTTCAGCCTGGCCAACTCGCCACAGGACCATTCAACAAATACAAAAGTTACATTAATTTCAATGGAGCCATGGCCAATAATAATAAAAGAAAGAAAGTAAATCCAGAAATACAAGAGTTACTATCATTTTGATGAAAATCACTAATAATAAAATTAACTGAATGAAATTATTAATACAGCATTGAATTGTCCCACAGTAAGTTGTCCCATGGTGAGTTGTCCTGTGGTGAGTTGGCCATGATGAATTGGCCATGGCAAGTTGGCCATAGCGAATTGTCCTAGACTCCATGAGAACTCCCAAGTATACTCACCAGGAGACTTAGCAAGTACAAAGTAGTATAAAATAGTGAAGAGGTTTGGGGGAGGGTGGTTGGTTTTATTAGCAGGTTTCCCAACACTACAGTTTGTGGATAAAAAAAAATCTATGGGAGAAACATGAACTGGAATAATACCTTATTCATGTGGACAAATAAATTGAATTTCTATGGAACACATCTGATTTACTTTTGGTTGACTTTCTGGAAGTATGGACTTAAAAACAATATCAGACGATAGATCCTTCAAAATGATAGATTGCCATAAAAGAGATTCCATTTGGATTTCTTGGATATTAGTTTGTTTTTCAAACTGAGCACAAATTCCAAATGTTAAAAAAAAAATCTGGTTGTTAGAATGGCAGCTTCAGATCATCTTTCAAAGTAACTCATTTTTCAAATTAAAAAGCACAGCTTAATGAGCCACTCAAAATATTAGAAAACTGAAATGCACCTTTATAACACAATTGTGTATTTCTTCTTACAGGTTGGTGTGATACTTAGAAAAAGAAGATAAACAGAATAGATCTCTCTGGTTCATGCTTATTATTGTAAACTTTGTGTCACAATGTGTGTGCCAAATGTGTGTGCAAATTTACAGTGAGACACAAGTGTGCAAAGTGAGACACAAGTGTGCAAAGTAACTCACAAGTGTGTAAAATGAGAAGAAAATGACAGCACAAACATCAGATCAATGAAGACAGATTATTTTTGATCCTTCCAGAATGGATTTCACTATTTTTCTGTTTACACCATTCTCTCTTGTGGATCGGCCTTCTCTTAAATTCCATTCCTTGCTCAGTCTTTTTAAAAATTGTGTTTGCATAGCTCTTCCACTATTTCTGTGGTACAAACCCTATTCTCTTTTCCTCAAGGTTGTTTTATTTCTTAAGAAACAAAATTCCCATGCTTTTTTTGCAAAACGATTCAGAGGACAAAAACATTTACAACAAGAAATAGTAATATTAATATTAACTCATATCATTAATTAAACAGAATACTTTGTAGCAATAGATGAGATTTTGCATCTGGGAAAATGAGAGAGGGTTGTGTAATTTCCCTATCTTTCTGTTTCTGTGTTTTTTCTTTTCCCTTCCAATTCTTTTCCCTACAAACATGTTTCGAGCGACCAACAATTCTGTGTCATGTAACACCCAATGCTCTCTGTTCTTTCACTCACTGAGCCCCATAGAGAGAAAAAGCAGGAGACTGGTAAGGCACATAGGAAGAAAACAGAGCATTGCTGAACAATTTTAGCTTTGTTTTCAAGTTTAAAAGATAGCTCAAGGAATATTTACCTGAGTGAATTCATCTGCATTTCACAAAAACAAGTGTTTGGAGATAAAGATTAATGCAGCATTGTCAACCTGTAACAACAACATGAACAATTGGCTTGCAAATGTCTTTGTAGATTATCTTTCTCCTTTTCTGAAGGAAAAAAAAAACCGAAAGATTGATGAAGTATCATTAATTTTTATTTTTTGGGAGAGTCTTAAGAAACACTACACTGATCAACATAGTTAGTCTTCTTTGTTTGTTTGTTTATGAAACAAAACCTAGCCAGACATAATAAAGCTGCCATCTTTATCCTCAGAGAATAAACAGAAAACAGAGGACATCAAGGAAAGCGACCCATTACTATAGTCAGTTAAGCATCTTTATGTCTGGTGCTATTCAGGCTGCTATGAGTCAACAATGACTCAATAGGACATGATCAATCAATTCTCGCATTACAGGAATCCTTCAGATAAACACTTTCCCCAAATCCTTGTTAAAGAAAGCATGTCAGAGCATGGGGGTGAGGAGGGGGGGGCAAGAGGAGCGGGAGGAGGATAAATCATGTCTATGTTGCTTCCAAGAAACTAACATTCTTCCAGGAT
This sequence comes from Thermophis baileyi, assembly GCA_003457575.1. Taxonomy (NCBI): domain Eukaryota; kingdom Metazoa; phylum Chordata; class Lepidosauria; order Squamata; family Dipsadidae; genus Thermophis; species Thermophis baileyi. The sequence continues at coordinate 190,126 of QLTV01000456.1, forward strand.
GTTTTTTTTAAAAATTTCCAAATGTGAACTACAGCTTTGTTCTGTAGATATTTTTTCTTAGTATTATTCTAGTTCCAACCAAGCCCTTTTGTGCACAATTCCCCAGAACAGATGAAGTATGTGAGGGATTAAACACTTCATCCAGCTAATATTTTCAGACATTTGTTCATAACTGTACAAGAAAGTCTCATTCATTCATTCATTCATTCATTCATTCATTCATTCCTAGTACTCTCCCACAACAGTGTACATACATTGCTGAAATTATTCCAGCAAATACTAGCAATTTGCTCTAAGAGTATTGGTAGAAGCATAACTATTCACAATCTTCCTTCAGGAAAATCTGAAGGAGTAGAGCTGAGAGGGCCAAATCCAAGGACACTTCTTTATGCAATACATCGCTATTCCATCAGGATATAATGTCTGATTAAACCAAGAAATAAAGCAAGAGGCTTGTGGGCTGCCTTTTTCACCAAGGGAAAATGAGCCAAGCACACATTCAATGCACATCTTTTTAGAATTTGCTGCCTGCTGCCAACTTGGTCCAAGCAGTTCTCATGCCAGTCTCTATAATCTATCTATCCCCATTTCCTACTAATTAGGTGATTCATTGTTGAGGACAGGAGTCAGTAGTTTGCACCACAAGGCAGCTACTCATTTACAGCCCTGGGCCAGCTGTTCCCTTTTGGAGGGGAGGGGGCTCCTATTATACAAAGAAGAGTAGAATGCCTTCAAGGAAGTACATTTGCAGCCCTGCCAAATTCTCACTGCAATTAGTAGCGTTGATTTCAATGGAACAGCAAAACATAAAGCAGGGACCATGGATACAGTGGAATTCGATAACTGGGTAAAATAAAATGTGGAGGTTACTATTTAAAAGGATCCACTGGGAAGCCAGGTTTTAAAATGATCTCTAAAACAGAGATGAGAACTGGAAACCACTGATAGAAGGCTTTAGAGTTCATGAATGAAGGGCAGACAAAGCCAAATATCATATTTTTAGTCCATCAACAGCATCCAGCTGATATTTCTTACAGTTTATTATATGAGCTACACAGAAGGAACGATCAGAAGCATTCAGGTGAATTCAGGTTTTCCCAACCACAGAGCCTCCAATGGAGCAGATTACAAAGTATATCATCTTTCATCTTCTTAACAAGCTTTTGATCTCTGATTAGATAAGGCAAAAGGTTCACTCTAGGAATGTAGGCAGTGAATAAATCAACCTTAAAAATGGGGATTTTGTACAACAGCAGAGCAGAGACAGTGCTGGCCTCTAAACATGCCACTGAATTCAGACCAGGGGTGAAATGCTCCTGGTTCGGCCCGGTCCGGGCATACCGGTAGTGACGCCTGCCGGTGGTTCAGAGAACCAGTAGCGACTGCAGCGCGAGGCTCCGCCCACCCACCCGGATGCTACGATTTTGTTGTTTTTTACCCTCTGCGCATGCGCAAAGTGTTCTGCGCATGCGCAGAGGGTGAAAAAGCCCCCCCTGCGCGCGGAGCGAGCACTTCCGAACCGGTAGGGAAAGTAAGTAGATTTCACCGCTGATTCAGAACATATTCTGACAAACAAATATATAACATGGACTCTGATTTCAGCAAAAGTCAATTATGCAGATTTGCAAGGAAAATCATGCAAGTGGTCCCTACTTCTGCAATTACAGTGTGAGTGAATTTTTGGAAGATTTTATCCTATGAACATCAGGTAGTGATCATGATTGCACCAGCACCATGTAGGATTAAAATTGACCTGGAAATCAACTAACTCCCATCACTGGGAGAGAGTGATTGGGAGTGTGCATTAGTACCTCTGGTCCAAAAAATAAATGGCCATCCCAGAATCTGCATCTATTAGATGGCTAATCATGCCTTGTATATAGTGATTGAAGAAAGAAGCACGGTTTGGAGTTATGTAGTCTTGGTATGATCACTCTACAAAATGCTGCCCAAATGAGACACACGTATGGATTCCAGACTGGTGTGCCTTGCCAATTCAGCCCCTTCACAAAGTAACCCAAAGTTTTTCCCTTAAAGCTCAAGGGGAGCATCAAAGCTATTTCCTTTTCCTTGTTTTAACAGTGACTGTAGTTCTGAAATCTCTCAAACAAGGTGGGCATCTTCTTTTGCCACTCAATACATTCTAAATCTCTCTCTCCTTTTTGTTAAGTACAGAGCAGAAACTGAGAGGAAGGCACAAGTTTTAATATGCAGATACTTCATACTCATACAGACAATACATTATTCAGTTTCTCCCACAAAATAGGCAAATCTGAGCATGTGCAGAGCTCCTCCATAACATTGGACATAGATTGTAAGTATCACCTTGAATGAAGCCCAAGCTAACAATAACATATACAAGCTGCAAAAATAGCAATAGCAATAGCACTTGGACTTATATACCGCTTCACAGTGCTTTACAGCCCTCTCTAAGTGGTTTACAGAGTCAGCCTATTGCCCCCAACAATCTGAGTCCTCATTTTACTGACCTCGGGAGGATGGAAGGCTGAGTCAACCTTAAGCCTGGTGGGATTCGAATTGCAAAACTGCAGGCAGCCGGCAGTCAGCAGAAGTAGCCTGCAGTACTGCACTCTAACCACTGCGCCACTGCGGCTCTTGATCACTCTGGACTCCATATACTAGCAAAGAGATACACATATTGCTAATTTTCTCCTGTCTTCTTGGTTTTGCCAGGCTAGAGAGGGACCTACCTGAGCTTTTGCAGCAAACTACCAGTTGAGCATGAGCTAAAAGCTCTGCAAGATTCTGGAAGTCTGAGTAAGGGGGCAAGAACCAAAGGTGAAAGAGCAGCTGTTGCTTGGATTCAAGGGTAGCTATAGCCACACAACTATAGACTTGGTGTTGGGGTTATGCTCCAAATGGGAAAAGTTCAACAAGTTCAAAAACTTTGTCCTGTATTTTGCCAATAAACCTTTGGGAGATTCTTGGCTAATGCACTGAATTACCGTACATCTGTTTCTCAAAAGACAAGCTACAAGGATACTACAGTATTTCTGAGCTGCAGTAATATGAAAGACCTCAAGCTGGCAGCAAAGCATTAAAGGTTTTTGTAACTTTGCTGCCATCTACTGGTCAGGCAGTCCAAATATGGTTTGGTAAGCTTTAGACCAGCAAGTAGCACTGCAAGCTACTTCAGCTGACTGCTAGCTGCAGTTCGGCGGTTCAAATCTCACCGGCTCAAGGTTGACTCAGCCTTCCATCCTTCCGAGGTGGGTAAAATGAGGACCCAGATTGCTGACTCTGTGAACCGCTTAGAGAGGGCTGTAAAAGCAGTGTGAAGCGGTATATAAGTCTAAGTGCTATTGCTATTGCTATAAGTTTCAGAATATAGGGAAACCAATGTCAGAATGGATTCCTGATCGGTTTACTAATCAGCTGATCTATCTTTGAGGTGGAATACATCTAATTCTCCCACAAAAATCATTAATTAGACAATTTAAAGCTACTGTCATGAACTAAGAAGCAAGCTGGTTTAGAAATCACATCGGGATTTGCATGCCAACAGAGTAGTAGAACAAACAGATTTACATGTAATCATGCAATTCTCCAGCATTAATCAAACTAGGTCCTTCACTCTGCAGTCCCCAAAGGTAATATTCATTTTTCACACAACAGAGTTTAAAAATACATTTTCATGCCTCGATGTATGACCCATATATCAGGGAATTGCATAGCCGGTGTCCAAATGAAGTCAGAGACACTGACACAAACTTGTAATTTTATATAAATAAATATATTTTACATCTCTATATACAGCTAACTAGATAGTCAGGCAAACAGGAGCATCAGGAGATAAATCACAGAGCACACAAAAAGGGAACCCCCCCTCCACATCCATAGCAACCAATCACAGCACAGATCGCCTCACATAGGAGCAAGCACTCTGGTATCAATCAACCACAATTGTGTGTTCTTGCTCACCGCACAACCCCACTGCTCCAACAACTAAATTTAAATATCTTAACATCATACATCCCTCAACATATGACCCATGTTTCTGTAGTTTTCCCAATTTTTAGAAATCAATAATAAAATGTACCAGATAGGAAAGTGGCCCCTTCCAAGGGGACAATTCTTTGGGGCAAATTTATCCTAGCCCAGTCATTGCTAATAGATAACAATGAGGGTGGAAATGACGGAGATGATGGAGCTGCCATATTGGTCTCCATTCCCTTTATAGGATTTAAGAACATTAAAAATGATGATGATCCAAAAAGGCTAAACCATCAGTTGAGTGTTGCTTCTCAGTTCCAGGCAGTTCTGAAGCAGATGATCAGCTAGGGAAGTGTTCTCACATTGATGCTGAACGCTTCTCCAACTCAAAAGCTGTCTATTCGTATCATTTCCATTGTCTCTCAGTATATTCTGACTCTTTATTAGCAAAACTTGACTGCTGAACTTCTGCTAGAGGCTAATTCCCCCCTGCTTCAGAAGCCTACTGTCCAAAGTCAGCCTTAATTGCTCCTGTATGAAAAAGTCCAAGGGCATTCCTTAAAAGCCTTACTTCAATATGTTAATTCATTTAAGCTTTCTCTCTGTGTCTGTCTGGCCTCCAACATCTCCCAACCCTCCAGTATAATTACTTCTTAGATAAATAACATTAGCAATAAAAAATGCAAAAGAGGCTGGGGGATCAGATTAAACAAAACAATTAAAATGATGCAGTGTGTATGTATGTGTGTGTGTGTGAGTGAGTGAGTGCATTTTGTTTAGAGTTGCTTAAGACACAAAGACTGTGTCAATGAGGATTAGGATCATACAATCCTTGCTAGTGCTTATGAAAACACAGCAAGCAGCACCTGGCAAGATTGAAAATATAATTGGAAAAAATATTTTTCATGGGCCCTTAGCACCGTGGAGTAGATTCGTGAAAACTAGAGTTGTGACTGAATTTACGTTTGTTCCCACTGTATTTTCAAGAGCAGTGATGGTGGTGATGATGATGAAGAGAGGGGAGGAGAAACAGTACCCCTTACATTTTATGTCAACCCAGAAAATGTGTGTGCAGTGTTCACATGATCCAAGAAATTGGTCTCCATTTTGAGCTCACAAACTGTACGGAGAGCACTAGAAATTAAATTGACCCATTTTTTTTAAAGATTTCAGATGAGGTATAAACCTCAGCAGTGTGGTTACCAGTGCGTTAGAACTATGCATGACCTATACCTGGAATTCAAAGGATTGTGCTGGCAACACTTTATAATAAGTGGCAAAAGATTATTTCTGCCTTTTGTTCTCATTATTATAACATTAATTGAGGTGAAAGGTAATCCATTTTGTATGCTAAATCATGAATCTTCTTTTAAAAAGGGGGGGGGGGAATGTATCATTCAGTGCGTTATGCTAACAGCTAAAGCACTTCTCTTATACCTCTGCACAGTGCCAAGCTTTAAAATTTTATTGTATGAACTAATCAGATTATTAAATTGCATACAGTGGCATTAACAATGTAGTGTAAAAGTCACTCCAAAAAGTCTAAAATTGTTCAAAAGTTCAAGAAAGAAAGAAAGAGAGAGAGAGAGAGAGAGAAAGAGAGAGAGAGAGAGAGAGAGAGAGAGAGAGAGAGAGAGAGAGAGAGAAAGAAAGAAAGAAAGAAAGAAAGAAAAAAAGAAAGAAAGAAAGAAAGAAAAAAAGAGAGAAAGAAAAAAAGGAAAAGAAAGAAAGAAAGAAAGAAATCACACAATGATCTATTGCAACCAGATCAGATATAGTGAAAATAGATATAAATTTTTCTTTCCAGTATTGCATAGTAATTATTTGGGTCAGCTCTGTGTGCCCCAAATCCATAATTCTTAATACCTTTATAGTCCATAATACCTTAATACCTTCTAAATATTGGAGATATAGTAAAAAAAATTTAAATGCCTGGCTATATACAACTGCCCCAGAAGTAAGCTAGGAACAGACTGCTGAGCACGCATCTCTGTATGGATTTCCCCCGTGAACTGCTGTCTTGATCAAATTTTTCAAAGGACAATGGTCACGGTCCTACATTGGGGAAATAGTGAACTGCTGAATGGACTTGAAATCTAAGTCTGTGAATGTTTTGTATTGTGTGAGCTTAGAATGCAAAATGTGAGTAAGTAATGTACTTATCTGAAAGTTAGATTAGGGAAGAGAGGTACACCCTTGGTGATAACAGAATCTTGTAAGTTTGAATGCATTTCCCTCTCCCTCCCTTTATCTTCCTGTGAAGGAAGGAGGGACTTATCTGAGATGTTTACTCAGGTTACACTCTTGCGCCAAGCTCAGGCCCCTTTCATCTGACCTTTGCCTTGTTGGCAGCTCTTCCTCCTCTCCCTCAAGGCCATTCCCTATGGCATCTACAAATGGCTTCTGAACCTGTCCCAATTTACCCTTATTCCTTCTGCCAGTCTCTGTATAATCTGTTTGTGCTGACCGTCCAGGTTATATGTACAGGAACATCCAGGTTTTTGAAAATTCAATAATGGTTAAAATTAATGTTCTCACAGTCAGCTCAGTTGTGCAATCAGAGTCACTTAGTTTTCCCATAGGTCAGAATGCCACCTCATGTTTCCCTCCCTTTTCTCATTTAGTTCCCATTCTTGACTCAAACAATGTTATATATGTGTATACTGTATGTAGATATATGTGTACCAAATAAAAAAAACTACTACTACTAAATAGTAAATAGCAATTTAATGTAGGAAGATTAATATTACCAGAACTGAAATATGGGGAGCTGCCTTATACCATTAGATCATTGTCCACCTCACTGCTCTGTCTAGACAGCAGTTATCTATCAGACAGAAGTTCGACACTGCTCCTTTCCCAGGATGGATGTTATTTTATCTTAATGTTGTTGTTGTTGTTACATTGATCAAGAACATATTCCTTAATTGCAATCTAACTTCCTCTCTCATATGTCTAGCCCCCTTTTTAATTATTTGTTAATTTTCTGGCTTCCCACACATATTGTACAGTCCTGAACAACAAAACAATTTTCCAGGTATTGTCAGTTCACAGCCTGTATTGGTCAAATATATGTTCACCTATGACTTTAATAAGCCTTGAACACCCAAATTCCAAACTTTTTTGTGATCCCTAACTCTTGAAAACCAAGTAAAGCATGAAGAGTACCAAAATGTATCTCCTGACTCAGGACTCAGGAGTCCTGAGATTAAAAAGAGAATATCCCCCACCGTTCAAAATATATCGATCCAATCTATTTGATGTTGTTTTAGGAAAAAAATAAAAAAGAAATTTTATTGAATAAAACAAAATTGGCTCATCTCAAAACATATGTCAGCTACAATTTTTTAAAGTGTTTCGTCCTTTGCCTGCTTTTTATTTAATTTTGGAATGTGTCTAGTGTAATTTATCAGACAAAAACACAGTATTCTATGGTTAACTTTAATAAATATAACTGAAATAAAATTGAGGTGCTTTCCTATGTATAATACATAGATCAGATGAATGCTCAGCAAGAAGGAAACCAGCACCAAATGGCAAGGAAAGCTAATTATTTTAATGGTTAACTTCTGTGCATTAATTTGCATAACCTGCAGTTTTTTTCCTCACAGAATCATTTAACAAGGGTATGCCATTTTTGTTATCATGAAACAATAAGGTACCAATGTTTTTTTTTTAGAAATGTGTTAATGCTAAAATAAATACAATATTCAGTGACGTTTGACATTTACCAAAAACTATGAAGACCGAAGTTGTTACAGTGGCAAATAACCAAGATTTCATATTTCCTCATTTATTGACAAAGAAGAACATCTGAGAGCCTTTAATAAATACATTTCCTCTTAAAGCCTTGAAAAGCAACTATTCCTGATATTTAGCAACTAAATCCTTTTAGTATAACCAGGCCTTGCCACATTTCCTACTTTTGCTGGTAAATAATAATTTGAAATATATTGTGCTCTAATAATTTCATGAAGGTTTCAAGTTTGATTTTGTAGCTGTCTGTTCAAAACTGTAATCTTTTGGAAATAAGAATATATGCTCATATAAACATTGAATATGTACAGTCTATTCCATAGGGTTTTCTCTTGAATATTTTAGTTGTTGTCTTAACTCATAAATTCTGGGTTGGATTAATGTGCTTAGCCCCAAATGCTTCTGAAATCCTGACCTGGATCTAGGTATGGATTATCCACACACTTTTCATGATTCAAATTTCCTGAGATTTATGAGTGTTCCTGTCTCACTGTTCTCCCCTCCCTGGCCCTGATTCATATTTCTGGGTGACTTTAAGACCAAGCATTTCTTCCAGTGTTTTTAAACCATTCCATTTGACAGAAGAAAAGTTGTTTGTGAACAAATCATCAAAGAGCATCAAAGAAGCAGAACATTCTTGTGTCTTGGGTGTGAGGTCTTCTGCTTGCTCCATTAAAAGTTGTGTGAGAGATAGGTGATGCTTAACTAAAAGACTGTGCTATCCTTCATTTTACCAATAGAAAGTTCTTATGAAATAAGAATCTCCCATAATAGTTTTGGAGGACTTTGGGAGAGTGGATCAAGAAGTGAAGCAGACACCAATATACCATCAACACAATTCTAAAGTTTGCTGGAAAAAAAAACCTTTCCCTCCCCTCCTCACCCATTAGAATAAAACTTTAAATAAATTGTAATATAGCAGGCCTGTCAAACTGGCGGCCTGTGAGCTGGATGCATCACGCATAGGCCACGCCCACCCCGGCTCCGCAAAGGCACAAAAGTCATGATACGTCACGTGACATGATTGAGTTTGACACCCGTGTAATGTAGGTTTCAACGCAGTACTACAACAGGTTTTGAGGTGTGACTGCAGAGAAGAAGAGAGGGCAGGATCATCAACATCATCATTTTAGCCATTGTCTATCCACTGCAGGATGAAGGGTTCTTCCACATGTGTCCAAGCTATATGATCCTGAGCTTTCTTTTGCCAATCGGGCCTGCAATTCTTGCTGATGTCGTTGATCCATCTTGTTTTAGGTCTCTTTCCTGGATACTTTTTATCAAGTGGGATCCATTCTATGACTGCCTTGGTCCACCTGCCATCAGTTCTTCTTGCTATGTGACCAGCCCATTTCCATTTCAATTCTTTTACTCTCTTGGTGATATCGTATACTTTCGTTTGTTCTCTAATCCATGTGCAGCTCTTTCTATCTTGTCATGTAATTCCAAGCATATATCTTTCCATGGCTCTTTGCGCCACTCTTAGCTTTTGTAATCGACTGTGAGGTTAGTGTCCATATATATTTATATTCTTTTAAAAACAGGCATCATAATTTCTTTTTTAATATGTGCCAGTGGGTACACAGAAAAAGTGACAATAAAGCTTATCTCATCTCATTTCATCTCATCTCATCTCATTGTCAGAGTGCGCACAGTGTGACTATGTGAGACAACCCAGGAGCAATAACATCAAACAGAGGTTTGTAATAATAAATAGTGGTTTATCTCTACAAAAGAATATACGTACAGGTACTAGGCAAAGGTCAAACAATCAATCAGCAATTTACAGCACCGAAGCACACACAGAGAGATACTCCCCAACAGGGCCTCTCTTATAATACAGACTCTTAAAGTGGTAACAGTCAAATAACTCTGGATAGTTTTATAAATATATAAATTTGTGATAGTCAAACCATCATCAGCATTAGACCTTTTGCAACTTTTTGTAGAATTTGGCAATACAGGTAGTCCTTAACTTACAACCATAATTGAGCCCAAAATTTCTGTTGTTAAGTGAGACATTTGTTAAGTGAGTTTTGCCCCATTTTACGACTTTTCTTGCCACAGTTGTTAAGTGAATCACTGCAATTCATTAGTTAATAACCCAGCTGTTAAATGAATCTGGCTTCCCCATTGACTTTGCTTGTCACAAGGTCGCAAAAGGTGATCACATGACCTTGGAACAATGGTCAATGGTCATGAATATGAACCAATTGGCAAGCATCTGAATTTTGATCACATGATCACAGGGATGCTGCAAAGGCCATAACTATGAAAAATGGTCAAAAGTGACTTTTTTCAGTGCTGTTGTAACTTTGAACAGTGACTAAACAAACTGTTGTAAGTCAAGGACTACCTGTATATGCCTGTAGCTGCAAACAGTTGTGCATATGGCCCAGGGGTGGGTTCCACTTACCTTCCCTACCGGTTTGCATCGTGACGGAAGTGTGCATCACATCGGGGAAATGACCATCTGCGCATGCGCAGAAGCCTCTGCACATGCGCAGAGGGTTTTTTTGCCAGCCGCGGCAACCGGAGAACCGGTTCGGGGGCATGGACAGCCGGCCATTGCTGCTGGTTCGGCGAGCGGGTGCAAATTTCCGCCACCAGTACGGGAGAACCGGTCCGAACCGGCAGCAACCCACCACTGATATGGCCATATAAATAAGCAGTAAAACTCTACACACCTAATTAAGAAAACCCTACATGTGATAATTGTTAAAGAGATTATCAGAAAAAATATACCTATACAATATTTTTAGATCAGATCGATACATTATTTGTATTCATCACTTGGGATTATAGCGTAGTTTTCTGATAATGAGTGGGTTATATTGAATACTTATTGCAGGCACAATAAGATAAAATTGCACTTGCAATTTTAAACTTTAAATTGGTACAGGTTCAGGAGAAATACGTATCTCTGATCCATTATCTCATCCAATATTTCATTTAACTCATAATATTCATAAATCTATCCTTCTAACTTTTGAACTAAAAATAAAAAAAGGCATAAGCAGACAGCTGCTGCTCTAAATATTCTGAGCAATGAGATCTCTTTTCTCCAATAAAAGCCTGTTTTACAAATATGGTGTTATACATTCAGGAATTTCAGCCATTTCGAGATGAAAGCTTAGTAGCATAGTAGCTTTGCAGAATGAGTGACTTTCCATACGGAAATAACTGTTACAGTGACTATTAGCTGGGGCAAGTTCATTGCCAAACAGATCTTATTTGCATGATGGCAAGACTTTTGACATTTGATGGCAAGGCTTCTTTTGCACAGATATCCTGCTTTGGGGTTTCATTATGACCCCACCATGCTTGAGCAATTCCATACCTCACCCCAGCTGACATATCAGTGTGAAAAGACAAACATCTGGTAAGTAATACTAGCCTACAGCGATCAAGACCGAAAAGGCAAATCCATCTTCCGTGGTTAGAATAAATCATCTGCATTCCCCCCAAATGTATAGGTACTTGCTCTTGCCCCCCAAAAAGTCATCCCAGGCCATGCTGAGTTAATGATATTGTCAGCATTGGCGGTTTTGCTATCTCACCACACTGCTTTGAGTAGGAACTTAAAGTGATCATCATCTTTTCAGGCATTTACAAAAAGAGCAGTTATATTATGACTGGAAGCCCCTTATAGGCTTTTTGCATGGAACAGAAAAAAATACAGTTATGCCATAGTTTTGGTGATGAGGGGGAAAAATTAGACAATAGAAAAAAGGGAGCTTGTTTTGTCATCATAGAGTAGGAGATAACTTTGTAGTTACTGCAGAAGAAATTGGAATCATCTTCTCTCTATTTCTCTCTATTTCTTTATCTTTTCTTTCTGCATTTTTGTCCTTTTACTTTTCCTTCCACTTTTTCTTTCTGTTTTTTATTGTATAATAATTTATGTTAGTATTTATTTTCTTTTTACAATGTTTAATAAGAGAGAGGGGGGAGGGAGGGGAGGGAGGGAGGGAGAGAGAGAGAGAGAGAGAGAGAGAGAGAGAGAGAGAGAGAGAGAGAGAGAGAGAGAGAGAGAGAGAGAGAGAGAGAGAGAGAG
>QLTV01000456.1:217324-233768 GCA_003457575.1 Thermophis baileyi
ATGGATGGATGGATGGATGGATGGATAACCGGGGGTGGGGAGGGATGGAGGGATGGAGGGATGGATGGAGGGAGGGATGGGAAGGGAAGGGAAGGGAAGGGAAGGGAAGGGAAGGGAAGGGGGTAATTTAATATTCCTATTGGCGTTTCTTCCAGCAAGTGACTGTCCAGAGAGAATATCTCGGGGTTTTTGCATCGGAATTGGGGATTAAATTACCGCCTTCCCTTCCCTTCCCTTCCCTTCCCTTTCCTTTCCTTTCCTTTCCTCCAACGGATGGTTGGAGGCGGAACTCTGGGGGCAAACCAGGGGCGGCGAAGTGGACGAGGAGAACAGTCATAGACCTAACAAGATGAAATGTGGGAAAGTTGTTTGAAGTTGTTAAACATGAATTTATGGGGAAAACTGCCAAAGATGAAGAAACAGAACAAGTCAAACTGGGTGTCAAAACACAGGGTGGATGTTGCCAAGAAGAGAAGGTAAAGCTAAACAAGACAAAGATTTCACAAAGTAACTTTGTTAAGAATTTCAGAGACCTGTTAGAACAAACAAAAACAGGATTACAATAGCATCTGTAAAGAAATCGAAAATGGAAATAGACAGGAAGAATAGCCTTTTGAATTCAGAAGGATAATCCAATCTTAAATTGATGATCCAATCTTAAATTGACATGTGTTAAAAGATACACATGGACAGATAGTAACTGATTTAAATGAGATTTTAAAGGATGGAAGAAGTAATCTGAAATTATTTATAGTAGACAGTTCTATGTACACAGTGAGGAAGGGTTGGGCTTTGAGGGAGTAAGGTAGATTTCTAACAGTGAAATAAGTAGTCAAAAAGAATAGTCAAGTAATACGCCATATTTTAACACTTGGTAACAGTGAAGGCCCTGGAAAATATATTCAAATGCTGTGATGTGTCAATATCTAAAAATCAGAATTGTACAAGTAATAGTTTTCCCTGTAGCACTCTATGGAAACAGTAATTGAACTTCAGAATTTATTCATTTTTAAAAATATTTAAAAAACACATCACAATTGCATTCTTAATGAGCAAATATGACACTGTTTACTCTATTTACAAATTCAAAGGTAGACTATTTATATAGTCAATACATGATGGAGTTGCATACAGAAAGTCTCAAAAGACCCTGTTCCACAATATGTCTCACTGTCTGCTTTGGAGCACCTCTTTACATTCCAAAGAGGACTGAACCTTGGAAAAGCAGAATAGAAACAGTGCATTTGAATGTGGATGTTGTAGAAGATCCCTGAGAATATCATGGATAACCAAGAAAACAAAGAGGTTAAGGAACAGGGATCAGCAGTAAAGTGAATAAACCCAGTTATAGTGGCAATGGGGGCATCATTGGAACATCTGAAGGATTAGTTTGGAAACAGCATGCCCTAGAAAACATTTATCTGGATTGATAAAATACATCAGCAACTTGATGGTACATAAGCAATCAACCAATGAATATGTCCATCTTTCTGTTATGCTTTTTCTTTCTCTTCCTCCATCAAGGTAGAGATTTTGTCAACTGGCAAGTTTTTATCCTTAGCGCTACACACTTTCCATAATGATTAGATTTGCCATGTATTCTATAATAAGCTTTTCTTTATGTTGGACAAGCTTGGGTACCTTGATAAATACCACACTTGCCACAAGACTTCCTAACTTTTTTTTTTTTTACTATGCCCTTTGAAGTTTAATTCTCAGTTCATTTGGATTACTTTTAACATTTATAATGTCCAAGTGTTTCTATGGGGTCCCAAGTTCTCTCAATTGATTTGCTGTTATTTCTTCTGCTCAACAAGTATCTATAGATTTTTCCAAAGTAATTTAACTTCCTCCAAATAATTTTGCTTGCACTTTGTCTAGCCTAATTCCATAAACAGATAGTCCATAATAAGAGGCTTCCCATTGTCCACATTGACACATGTATTTATTTTTATTTTGTTTATTTAATTTGTACCCTACCTTTATTATTTTTACAAATAACACCAGACAGTAAACATATCCAACACACTTCCTCTTCCTATTTTCCCCACAACAACAACCCTGTGAGGTGGATTGCTAAGAGAAAGTGACTGGCCCAAGTTGGCTTTTGTTGCTAAGGTGGGATTTGAACTCATGGTCTCTTACTTTCGAGCCTGGTGCTTTAACCACTAGTAATAATTTTAAATCAGACACCTAAGCATATACATTTTCTCCTTTTTATTGCAGCCTTGTGCAAATTTATATCCCTCTTAAATAGCATTCTTATCCAACTTAACAAATGAAGCTGGTAGCTTTTGTTGATCCAATTTGTCACCAAATGGAAAATATTAATCATAGCTTCTTCCTCAAATCTGTGCCTCTATTTTCTCAGGTTTTTTGAAACAGTATCTCTGAATTCTAAGGCTTCAATAGATCCATCCCAACACAATCTACCTCAAATACCTTTGATACCATGTTAGGTTTGTTCTTTAGACAAACATTAAGAAAAAAAAACAAGTAAATATGGAGAATTTCATTCTTTGGTTGACAACGAAGGCCTTTGCTTCTCTATACATCTTCAGGATCATGGGTCTTAGTGATAACAGGTATCATCTAACAATTTACACATTAAACTTGAGTGCACAAAGATAATCTGATCATTCCACCATGTTTAAGAAAACAATGAGACTACAATTGTTCTTGTAAAAATCTGGAGGTTTTTCCTTAAGGTTATCTTCCATTTTGTAGTTCTAAATTTTCTCTCTTTTAATATGTAGTGGTAGTCTCAAACTGAGATTTGTTCAGTAACTGTTTATACAAGTCATTAGAATGAAAACTCTTTTCTTTTAGAATTGTTCTACATCAGAGGTGGTATTCAGCCGGTTCGGACCGGTTCGAGCGAACCGGTGGTGGCACTATGCCGTTCTATTTCTGCATGTTTTGTAGCTGCGCGCATGCGTGCAAGCTGCACGTGCGAGCAAAGCGTATACGCGGAAGGTTGCGTGCACGCTCACATTTGCAAACTGGTAGGGAAGGTAAGTGAATACCACCTCTGTTCTACATTTGTATTCATTAATTTGTCACAGTGACCTTGCCACTGAAATAGAAGACTGAAGACCATATAAAACATTCCCCATATATTCCCTCACTCTTCTTTTTAAAAAGTGCAATTTACCAGAGTTTTAGTAGTTCTTAATGTTTACAGCATCAGGTGATCCAGGGCATATTTTTTGAACATCTAAAAATGTTTTGTATGTTTATATCATTCCAAATATGGTTTTTTTTTATTCATTTAAAAACACATTTACTTCGATAAAGACATACTGTGGCTTTAAAAAAAATCAGAGTATAAAAAGATGGATTCATAAAGGCTAAATATTCCCACCCACTTTATGCATTAAACAAAATATTCTTATATAATCAAATGTAACTTTAATTATAGGGATAAAAGCCACTCATAAATTTTAATCATGGAAAAAGATCTCAAGGGTTGTTTTTTTTCTGCCAGCATCGTTCTAAGCATCACTTCTGTCATTTCAGCTCCCAAAACTGAAAACCAAATTCATCCACAAGGCTTCCGAAACAGACAATTTTAATAGATCCTCCCTCTGTTTGGGACTGATACTGCTAACATTCTTCAGCTCACCCCAAAATAAACTGACCCCAAGGATCTATTAAAATTGTCTGTTAGTAATAGGTCCTACCATTAAATCACATCTTAGCTGCTTACATGCCCTAAATGTTTAAATGCCAGATTTAAAGTGTAGTTCTCTGTGTTGTTATTATGAGTAGGGGACATCATGATGTGGGACAAGCCTATGGTGCCATGACTGCTATGATATTTTAATTTTAATTTTTATTTTAAAAAGGTAACCAAAAGTACAATTTAAATCATTCCTTAAAATGTTTAAATCATTTTAGCAGCAAATAAGCTTTAAGCAGCTTGGGATATAGATACTCTGAAGGCCTGTCCTTCTCAGTATTAGGGTTGTGATCCCATTCTCCACTAAGAACTTACATCCAAAAGGAATATATAGCCTTCAGCAACATATACAGCATAAAGATTTGTTACTCCTGGTACAAGTCCTCCAATAAAAAGTCTGTATAAGTTAAATCGTGCGACATTTAATGCGACAATTCCTGGGACTTAAGTCGTTTAAGATCTGTCCCATCAATTTCAATAGTACCTATTTGGCCAGTCTAACTTTTGTTTTGTTTTTAAATTGGGGCTCAAGACATTAAAATGATTGAAGATTACAACTAGGTCATTTAAAGTGTCTATAAATATTGTAAAGATAGCAAGTTAATACTAAATAAGCCACATTTCTCCACATATCTACGCTAATGCTACAGAGGAACAAAATGCCATCTTAAAGATTAAAGGTCAGCACAAGATATACAACCAATTGACATAGCAAACACTATACCTATCAAGAGTTCCTTTCAGGGGTAGCTTTGCTTAAAGTACATGTAGACAGATCCCAAATGGCACAGACTAGATTTAGAAATATTTAATCAATGAATTCAGTAACTTCTTCCGCAAGTTCAATTCTAAACTTCTTTTATGGGCTGAGATTGGCAGACATGTAGTCTTTTGCATCTAACTTTTGCAGGAAGCATTAATCAGGACATTTCCCCCATACTTGTATCAATATAGTCATCTTACAATGAAATCACTCAGGGTATTTCTTTTACTTGTCTATAATTCTGCCTTATTCTGGATTTCCATTTCCTTGGCTAGAAATTGAAGTTGCCTACCAAGAGGGTTGGTTGGTTGGTTGGTTGGTTGGTTGGTTGGTTGGTTGGTTATGTATTGAGTGATTTATTGCAAGAAACATTAAAGAAAACTTACGGCACCTTAAAGTCTAAGGAAAGTTTAATGGCCAAAGTTCTAGCAAAGTTGTAGCAAAGGAGGTTGGTTGGTTGGTTGGTTGGTTGGTTGATGTTAGGCAGATATCCTTCTCAGTGATGTAGTGATTGACAACAAGACTGGAGTCACAATGGACACATCTCAATTGAGAGCAAAATATACACTTGGAGAAGCTTGAGATTTATGGAACACAAATGTATCCACACACACCTACACACCGAAAACCCTGAATTGATCCTTTCTCTTTGAGATAAATGCATGTGTGCCCTGGATAGTAGAGCTATATGAAGCCTATATTCAAAGATTAAAGCTGAATTTACTTAAATCATCTTTTCCTAATAAATCTTCAGACTGAATCATTGAATTGATTCAGCAGATCATATCAAATCAGGTCATATCAAATTGATCAACTTCTGTGCATGCACAAACATACTTTTATAGAATCAAATCTACAGATTGAATCAATTTACTCAGATAATTCCAGTAACAACTCTTAAACACATTATACAATACATCTGAATTGAATCTGATTCTTTGAATGTAATTCCAGTTCTAATCAAATATTGGCTTATTCCCACTGCCCCCAAATGGTATCTCCCTAAATTTACAATACTAGCTCTGACAGATTTTAAAAATTAACTAGGGAATAGGCTGGCAAGCTAATGAATAATTGGAAGGAGGATGATAGAGAGAGAAATATCTGAGCAAAGAAACTAAGCATAAAGGAGAAACCATATGAATGTCTATAATGGAAGAAAGAAAGGAGGGGAAAAAGAGGAGACATCAAAAATGTGGTGATGAAAGAGTCAGAAGAAAAGAAGGCAGTAATAGTGGAAGTACTGGCCTTTCCCTTCACTAATGTCCATGTTGGAAAGATTAAAAGGCCCATATTCCCAATCTGAGGACAGTGCTCGTCCAGATTAGATATCTGCATAAGTGAAATCAAATAGGACAGCAACCAACACATACACAACCAGTTTGTCAGCCTACTTCCTTCTCATTCACTGACACAAGCTGGCATGCCAACACTGCAAACAGTTTTAGGGACATAAACACAGTCCAATTTCTCATAGCCAGTTCCTCAGATTGTATTTCTGTGGATGCTTCCAGACAAGGGTTTCATTACACAAGTGGTCTGCTTCTTTTACAGCATTTGATATGGAGTCCTTTCATCTTTTCTTCTTCCTCATCAAAAGATCCAGTCATGAGGGTAAGATAGTTGTCCAATGCTGTATCTGGAAATACCACAGTTGGACAAAAAGTTGGTTATGAACTAGTGAGAAGATCCAGTTTCCTGTCACAGAATACCAATTTTCCTTAGCTGAGTTTAGCACCACCCAAGAAAGGATATAGGAGGAAGACACTGGAATCTAGCAGAAGAGAGGAAGAATTGGAATTGTAGACAAGTTTCAGGGAGAAAGAAAGTTGAAAGAAACAGTAAATGCATTTTGTAATCTGTCCATATTATTTTATGATCAGTCCTTTTTATATCTGAAAAGAATATAGATATCTTAAGGGGCATATTTTTCAAAGAAAAAATATATAGTGGGGGAGTAAGTATAGCTTCCAATTAAAATCAAACTATAAAATACAATCAAATGTAGAGATCCAATTATCTATCTTAGGGTCAATTACATAATATTAATATCAGGGGAAAAAACTAGCTGGTTTGGGAAACGGGAGTGCTGCAAACATAACTGCGAAGGAACAGATGGCTTAGTCCCTTTCTGCTCGTATTTTCATTTCTAGGCCTTAAAAGTTCAAAATTGGGGGAGGATGGGGTAGTAAACTCAACCTTTAATTATTTCCATACAGAGTTTGCATTATTCCAAATGTGTCTCTCCTAGCTGGAATGCAGCTGGACTTGTCTCTTCTAATGAGCTATTTTATGGGCTGCTACAAGGCCATACCTGTGTAATTCTTCAATGTAAAGGTACTCTAAAGATCAGCAGGAAGAACGGTTTCTTCCTCTCCTTATTTGTTAAATTCAATTCTTTCAAAAAATCTACTTCCAGTCCATTTGAGTAGGGTGTTACAAAACATAGCGAGTAGCCATCCTTCTTAACCAACAAGGAAAGTTTAGAAGCAAGTGGTGTGAGAGAGTGTGTCCTATCGACTTTTTCAATCCACTACACTGATGTTATTTCTTGACCCATAAAGTCTAGTATCATGTTAGAAAATACATTCTTTCCTTCCCTAGGCTGTCAAAAAAGAAAGAAAAAAAGAAAAAAAGAATGATCTTCTGTTGCAGAAGTAATTCTATTGGGCAGAATTCTAACTAGTGGCTTGGTTACTATATTTTCAGATCTATTTCATAAACCATATTTGTGGTTTGATATCCAATCTAGTTCTCAGATAAGCTCTTTATATAAAGATGGAGCAAATCTTATTCAAGCTATTCTCAGCTAGTAAAACATATACTGCTAGGCCATTGTTTGCGCCTATTCTCCATGAAAAGCAAAACGAAGAATTGATTTTTTTTTTCACAGACATATTGGAGCTTCTCTTGCAGCTATAAAAGGTATAGATCTCTGGCTTAATTTTATTTTAGGCAGGTCAATATATCAAGGACAATACTTTGTTTGTCATTTCTTTATTCAGCTACAGTTCAGATAAGTTTGTGTTTTATACAGCACATTTCATTTACCTTGTTAGGAAGGCATATCCCTCAATTCTAACCTGAACAGTTTCAAAAAAAAAAAAAAGGTATAATTTCCTTGATTTGGTCCAAGGTACTAAGGCTACAAGTGGAGAAGAATTTAGCTCTAGCCTTGAGAAGGAGATGGGAGAGAGTAAACAGTTACTCAGCCCTGAGATGTCAACAACCTTAGAAAGACACCCAGAACAGCCTTTACACAATATAAATTTTAGACAGGCTTTTTAAATTATATGAATACACTCTACAACAATAAAGTAGCACTCCTGGATTCTCTCCAATTATTGTTTCTTGAGCTGACCTACTCAAAGGGCTGACATTCAGTTCTGGTCTGTGAAAATCTCAGCAGCCATTAGAAAACAGCAAATTTGGAATGATTAGGGTCTATTTGCTACATTCAGTGGTCTACCAAATGTTTGTAGTCTAGATCTGGTTGCCCTAAAGTTGCTATGAAACTGCACTAGCCTTTTAGAAATATTGTCTTTAGTCAATGAAAACTTCAAAGAAGGAGGTTTTAGGAAGGTTACCATTCCATTTTATTTATTTATTTATTTATTTATTTATTTATTTATTTATTTAATTGCTATAACCATCTATCTCAATCAGTGACTTTGGGCGGCGTACAATTCCAAAACCATAAAAACAATTTTTAAAAAGTTTAAAAAAACAATGAAGGCATCCAAAATAAATATACACATTTATGCCTCAAATATTTAGAATTCACTCATCATTCCTTATGTTTGGTAATATTAAATAACAACAACCATGGTAGGTCCGGGTATGCATTCCAATAACAATTGTTTATTTGCTTCAAAATGACAGATTCAGAAATGATCGCACCCATTCGTTCTGCTAGATACTCTGTCTCCCTTGCCTATGTTTCTTAATTTCCTTCTCCTTCTGTTACTAGTCTTATGACTAAATGGTTCAATTTATTTGCCATGCAATGTCACTACACTCGATTTTGGTCGTTTATTACATTTTCTCTCTCTCTTGCTTTGCAGGATGGTCACGGTATAAGTGTATTGGGGGGGGGTAGAAATGAGTGCTTTAAAGACATTGCAATGTATCAAGGTTTTCAATTTGATGCTCCCTGGCCCTTGAGGACTCAAAAATGTGTTTCACTGAGGTCGCGGAAACTTTCTCCTTTTTTAAAATTTTATTTCTTGCCCTCTCATCTCAAGGTTCCCAGAAGTCATCCCAGATGGTACTTTGTTATGATGAAACAGATAACCTACTTTGTTGCAAATAAACCACAGAAGTTTACAAGTAGAAAAGTTGAGCACCCGTTGACTATATTAGCCAAAGAATGTCTGTTCTGTAGCTTTTAAAAATATAATCAACCAATCCAAATCAATCCAATGAGCACAAGTACTATTCATGGTCTGCAGAAGTAGAAATGGTTGATTTGTAACTGAATGGTGCCATCACACTGAGAGGAATGAAAAAAGGAATTGCTAAGAAATGGTTTCCCTTTTGATTTGACTTGAAGCTGCCATTAGATTTAAGAGCATTCCGTTCGTGGAATAATCCTAGTAGGAGAAAAATGTATGAGTTAATTGTAATGTGTGAAAATGGGAACTATTGAGCTGCACAGCCTCTGACATTTGATTCCAAAAATGTGCTATGGAGCTTGCAGGGGCAAAAATATAACACCTCTCATTAAAACTGCTGGGCAATTGCAAGGAATACATGGCTGATTTAATAAGATGCACCTTTAAGGTTATATTACCCTGTAGGGTTTGAAGCACTTCTTTGGCATCATAAAGTGCTGCACAATCCTATTCTCCTACATCATTCTACGTAACACGTCCTGAGCACAGTTCAAATGCACAAGGCATTATGTACCATAGGACAATCTATGCTGAGATGCCAGCCAAAAGACAGGTCCTCTGCAACATGATCCTTTCCTTTCCAAAAATAGATTGCTAAGGATAAGGTTTACTACTGGATCCTAGTCTTTCTCTCAAGCAAAGGGAAAAGAAGAGTTCATATTTCACAAACATATTGGAGCATGATGGTCCAGTCCTTAAAAGGGATGAGCTTATATTTCAAGCTCACCTACTTTGGATCAGCTGTACAAACAAATAGTTTGTGATAATAGCAATAGCACTTAGACTTATATACTGCTTCACAGTGCTTTACAGCCCTCTCTAAGTGGTTTACAGAGCCAGCATATCACCCCCAACAATCTGGGTCCTCATTTTACACACCTTGGAAGGATGGAAGGATGAGTCAATCTTGAGCCTGGTGAGATTCGATCTGCCAAATTGCAGGCAGCCAGCAGCCAGCAGAAGTAGAATGCAGTACTGCATTCTAACCACTGCGCCACCGCAGCTCTTATAATATGTCTGATTAGCTTTCAAGGAAGCTTTAAAATTCAGCTACCATTTTGCAAGTGCTTGAAGATCTGGATCTTCCCTCAGGCATGAGATCTGGAGGTTAGATGATATTGTTATGATGTTTTTGTTGTTTATTATTTGAGTGAGGTTTATCTCCAGCTACTATTATTTCATTATTAATTGTTGTTTAGCTTTAATCCTCTTGCAATGTGACATGAGTGGTGTATAAATTCAGATAATAAATAATACAAATTGACGTATAAGTTCCTAAACTACTTGATATCTGAATACATGACAATTCCCTTTCACGGGTACACAATTTATCAGTTACCAAGATAATTGGAAGAAGTCCTACTGTATCTACAATAAATAAATATTGTGTTAAGCTGCAGGTGTGTCTTCCCTATTGCAGCATTTTTCATTCTAGCATGTTTTCTACCTCCTGAAATTCAAGAAATAGCTTATATTACAAAATTTATGTTATTTTTGAGGAACTTTCTCATTTTGTTTTTCTTGTTTGTTTTTTTATGAGTGTGTGTGGATGTATGTGTATAATTATTGGATTTAAATAATTGTACTGTAAACTGCTTCAAGGTGTGGTAGTATGGAAAGTGGCATACAAAGATATTTCAACAGTAAAAATTACATAATTTTAAAACTAATTGAAATCTTAGTTCAAGTTAGTTCCTAGTACATTAGAACATTAAACATATAAACAAGAAGCAATGGATGGAAACTAATCAAGAAGAGAAGCAACCTAGAACTAAGGAGAAATTTCCTGACGGTTAGAACAATTAATCAGTGGAATGAGACTTGCCTCCAGAAGTTGTGAATGCTCCGACACTGGAAGTTTTTAAGAAGAGATTGGACAACCATTTCTCTGAAATGGTATAGGGTTTCCTGCTTGAGCAGGGGGTTGGACTAGAAGACCTCCAAGGTCCCTTCCAACTCTGTTATTCTGTTAACTAGTACAAGCTCTGCTCTGTAAGACCTTCCCATGTAGACCAGGAAACACAGGCAGGAAACACAACTAGATGAGCTAATTCTACTTTATTGTAAGACTATGTTAACAAAAGCTAGCAAGTCCACCTTTTCTTTTACAGCCTAAGAAGTTAGGGAGGTTCCTTTCTGAGTGTCTGCTCATTATACATAGCTGTGGGCTATTCCCCCTCTTATCTGATCATTTTTCTAGGCAGCATCTCTTCCTCCTGTCTCTCAAGGCCAGGGGTGGGTTCTAACTTACCTTGCTGCCAGTTCACTTCCTCCCGCGCTGCATGGCCACGCCACATAGGCGTGCGCACGCTTCTCACGCGCACACATGTGCAGTGCAAAAAAATCAAAAAAAATTCCCCCCCCCCAAAAAAAAGCCAAAAACAAGATGGCGATACATGCGCAGTGCCGGAAACTCGGCTTTTGCGCACGCGCAGAAGAAAAAAAACTCGGGAAAAATTCAAAAAAATAAATAAATAAATAAATGCCAAAAAAAAATTTGAAAAAGATGGCGGCATCCACAGACCGGCACCGACCGAACCGGCTCCGTGACATCATCGTGACGTCACCAGCGGGTCGCTACCGGTTCGGGCAAACCGGTCCGAACCGGGAGGAACCCACCACTGCTCAAGGTCATTCCTTCATACTATTACAAGACTCTTGTAAAAAGGGCTAGAATCAAATCTATATGCTCCTTACTTCTCACGGCTTCTTTTAAAATTAGATTTTATCATATAACAAAAGAGAAAGGAAATAATGTTGATCCAAATGTTTAAGCAGGTAAACAAGAATGGTTGAATCACAGTCTGGTTCTATAACTAGAAACAAATGGTTAGAATGATTACTAAGAATATGCAAGGGATTACATTGGTTGGAAATGAGGTGGCATCAAAGCTGTAGAACTAGAAATGCCAACAGAAGGCTGAGGCATAGGCATGTGGGGGGAAAGTATTGGCCTGTTCTCCAAAATATCCTTTTGAGAACAGATAAATTCCTGACAACTGAGAATAATTCTACTTCATCTCTTTAACAGGTGCTGGAACATAAAAACAACTGGATTGTGAAGAATTGCTTTTTCTTTCTTCCAAATCAAAATGTGTCTTTGATTTCCAGTTAAAGACATCATAAAGTTTTTTTTCTTGATATCCCTGCAAATTTCAACATTCTCCAACCTAATTAACTCAATTAAATATCCAACTAACTAAAGCCGGAGTAGTAAGGCACACCAACCTTCAAATTTGCATCATTTCAGTCAGCACTTCATTTTACCAATCATTCTTCTGGAACAGCTTTACAAAATCCTTGATTGTACAGTCGTATAAGTAAATAGATGTGAATGCATGCCAAAACTTGTTTCTGATTAAAGCTTTTTAATTTTCTTCAAGACTTGCTATGAGCACCTATAAATTAATATTCCCTTTCCAATATAAGGAATGGGGGGGGGGTTTTTCCGTGCTTTCCATTAGAAGACTATGAAAATAAATGTGTTTAGCTTTTCAATATACAATGGATGAAACTGGTATTATAAGTTTAGGACATGCCATGTATGCATTCCTTATTTTTGTGTCATGGGAATGAGATTTCTTTAAACCTGCCATGTTCTCAGTCAATTATTTCATCAATAATTGGAACTAAATTACCTAGGATTTAACTAGGAAAAGATGGAGTTGGAAGGGGGGAATTGCTGCAGGTGGCTTGCAAAGCTCATTTTGGACTTAACTTTCCTAAGCTCATGCAGTGGTCTTGAAGAATATTAATATAATGCAATGCATCATAGTACCTTTAGGGTGTTCACCTGCCAAACGATTTAATTTATTTTATATCTCATCTAATAGCCTGAATCTCCTCAATTAAGTAAATATAATGTGAAAGTGTTTCCCTCTTTCTCTAAGGACTTTAAACCAAGAAGGTCACTCCCTCAGAATTTTCTTGCTCGTATATAATTGGGTTGAAAATTGACTCTATGCCTTTCAAAGGAATGTCGAAAGTACAATATGCGATTGGAGTATCTTTGAATACTGTGAAGTTGTATAATGAGGTCAAAATAGATAGATATTGCAGGAAATTCACCCATGAATTAAGTCTCTCCCTTGAATCAAAAGGTTGCTACAAACAAGACACTCCATATTTTAAACATGTGCTGGATGGTTTGGGATATGCGATGCTATACACACACCAAAAAAAACCATGTATACAGGGGGGGGGGATAAAGAATGCCCTTCTGTATTCATTTCATGAAAATAGAATCGTTTCTGTTGACTGGTGTTTAGACCAAGGCTGTTATCTGTAGAATGCATTGTCAAAGAAAGATGGCTGTACCTATGGGAGAAAATTGTAGAAGAAAAGATCGAGCTCCATCTTCTGGCAGAAACACAGGTTTGCACACAAGTTTTATCAGGTTGCTGAATTTTAATTTTCAGATCTGAAGCACTTCACGGTAAACCAAGGAGAAGCCACTACCTTTGCTATATTTTCAGTCTTTCAGACTGTTATTTCAAAATATTATCCAAGACAATCGGACTAGAAAAAGGAGATAGTATTGGATGGCACAAAGAATAAAATGTCTGGCCAATAAAAACAGATACGGGCTCTCTCTTTTGGAGAAAGCAAAAGAAATTGAAGATCCATCGCACACAGTCAACATAATCCCTTACATTATTCGAACTGCTGCTGTCTTTAAATTAACTATGAAACCCTCACCCACAAGGAGTTTCTATGTCAGTTTTTACTCTTGGTTTTCACGGTACGATGATTTACCGTGCAGCTCTCATTCTCTATTTTTTTTAATTAAAAAGATGTTAATGTTTTATTGTTATTTTCATGAATGTTGGACTCCATTAGCTCTCTGGCCTCTGTTATTCAGTCAAAAGGGTGTTGTGGTCTGGTTTGCATGTCTATTGCACTAGAATTTCTTCTGACCCTTACTAATTCAAAGCAGAGTTCTACCCAAATCAGGTCTTCTTAATCTGGAAAGATTTGGGGGGGGGGTCTATTAACCAGGATGTGAAAAAATACAATTTTATTTTCACATATATTACTATATTATATGTTTCTGTGTATACATTCGAGTCAGTTTTTTGTTTCCTGGCGAACTGCCTGAACTAATCCCTGCAGTTTTCTTGGCGAGGTTTTTCAGAAAGGGTTTGCTATTGTCTCTTTCCTAAGTCTGAGAGAGAATCTGGCCCAAGATCATCTAGTGGTTTTGGTCTAAGGTGAGACTAGAACTCACTGACTCTCTGTATTAGTATATTACATCTTTGTTAATATTTTGATAATTGTATTGGAGTGTAATTGATTTTCTTCGCAATAGACTCTGTAGGTATCTATGCACATTATTTTGTATAGTTAGATTTTTGATTTAAAAAAAATTTGTCCCACCTTTATTATCTTCATAAATAACTCAAGGCAGTGGATACTCCTTCCTCCTCCTATTTTGCCCCCAGAAACCAGCCTGTGAGGTGGGTTGGGCTGAGAGAGCGACCAAAGTCACTCAGCCGGCTTTCACGCCTAAAGCAGGCCTAGAACTCACATCTCCTGGTCTCTAGCCTGGTGTCTTAACTACTAGACCAAACGGTCTCTAAATACATTGTTTTTCTGAAAAGGGATCTGCAGGTTTCGCCAAACTCTCTGTCACTATGTTCATTTTAATTTGTCAGCAGGACTCTTATTCTGAAATGACACTGTACACTGATATGAAGTTCTCATGTGATACCTGTACTGCGCATGTGTTAATTTTTCTTTGTTCTTTTTGTTCTTCACCATGTAGACACAGACTTAGGTGTTCTTATTTTTGTTATGCAAATATATTACTTTTATTCTTTCCTGGACTCCGGTCTTATTCATGAGGATTGAGGGCAGGGAAACAAGATTCATTTCACCTCTAATTATTTATCTCCGCAACACTCTCAAAGGAGTCATGGCATTTAAAAAAATGAAGGATCCTCCTGCAAAATGCCTTACATAATGATTTTTGGGGGAAAGCAGCACCTACCTTCCACATAATCATTCTAATGAACTTGTGATTGTGCACATATGTGGATATGTGCTAAAGTGTGAAAAA
This sequence comes from Thermophis baileyi, assembly GCA_003457575.1. Classification (NCBI taxonomy): domain Eukaryota; kingdom Metazoa; phylum Chordata; class Lepidosauria; order Squamata; family Dipsadidae; genus Thermophis; species Thermophis baileyi. The sequence goes on from QLTV01000456.1 coordinate 232,222, forward strand.
AGGACTAAGGATGAACCAAAAGGTTTCCTGATATGAAGAGTAGGTCAACTTGGTTTGTTAGAGCAAGGGCACAAAGGGGCAAGGAGGAAGAGAAGAGAACCTGGTTCTTAGACACATTTTCAGGAGAATAGCCCTGGCAGTGGAAGGTAGGGTCACAAACAGAGGTGGGTTCCTCCTGGTTCGGACTGGTTCGCCCAAACCGGTAGCAACCCGCCGGTGATGTCACGGAGCCGGTTCGGTCAGTGCCGGTCCGTGGACGCTGCCATCTTTTGGGGGGGGATTTGGGGGGGGGGAAATTTTGGGGTTTTTTTTTTCTTCTGCGCATGCGCAGAAGCCGAGTTGCTGGCACTGCGCATGTGCTGCCATCTTGTTTTTGGCTTTTTTTAAAAAATTTTTGGAATTTTCGGCACTGTGCATGCGTGCGTGCGCGTGAAGCACATGTGCGGCCACGCGGTATGGCCACGCGGCGTGGCCATGCGGTACGGGAGGAAGTGAACCGGCGGCGAGGTAAGTTAGAACCTACCCCTGGTCACAAAGAGATAAAGTCAGAGAGAGAGAAAGTGTTCTCACCTCATACTGTATGCTCCTTATGTTCAGACACCAGACCCAAAGAGATTATTCCTGAAGAAATAATAATAATTTCTTTATTCAAAAGAAAAGCATAACCTTTCAAAAATAAAAATAAAAACCAGGCATACATCTCCCAGGGGGAATTATATAAAGCAGGATCTATCATTGAGAAGTCTTACTGATGTTAGATCCGCAATGATAACTTAAATGATTATCACTTGCCCTAGTACATTCACATTTAAGAGTTTTACAAGAATAAGTACTGAATGCTAAATTTACTGGAAGACCAATTGTCTAGCAGATCAAATTACTAAAAATTTGGAAATGTTTAAGCATTCTCTCTCCACAGTCTTCCTATCAAAGGTGTCCATAATCTGACCGACTGTATTTTACTAAAATCAGTCAGTTTTGTGTGACCACTTGCAACTTGCAGTAACAGCAGTGAGATCTAAAGCTTTCCAAACTGTATATTCACCACTTGTCTCCACAAACAAGAATAAAACAACATTGGAATGACATACAAATCCAGCACATTAAAAATCATACCAGGGTGGGCGTTGAGACACCATTATGTGGCAGCCCTATTTTTTTATTCCTCAAATACAGATTGCTGTCAGTTGTTGAAAAATATAGAAATTTTTATATGGTGACTAGCCTCTATGGAAAATGCCTTTTTAAAGGTTACATCTGCACAATGAACACTGTTTCACATGGAACTTTGTTTCAGTGAGTTTCTGAAGGAATCATAAATCAATTTGTTACTTTTCCTAGGGAGGCCAATTTTTTCAAAGTTGCTATTTCTACAAGGCAGAAGGTAATCAAATCCTTGTGTTCTAGACGTACAATAAAGTAGGTGATATTATAAATCAGGCCATTAATAGACTAACTACATAACAATGTTTTTGTGGTACCTTTTATATCTCATGAGATAATCTAGGGCAGCGGTTCTCAACCTGTGGGTCGCGACCCCTTTGGGG